>LQNS02278182.1:2889366-2933682 GCA_001587735.2 Parhyale hawaiensis
GATTAGAGCATATCCCTTGGAGCATTGAGTTATCAGACTTTTCTACTCTCATCTGCAGGCTATATGCACATTTACGAGCAAGAATATTGAGACACTGTACGTCATACGACGCAAACACATCACTGGCACCTGTGCATCTGGGCACACCTGCGAAGTATTTGCTAGTCGATGCAATTACCGAGAGATGTATTTATCAGACTAGGAACTTAGTAGGCGGTGTATGTCTTTCCGGATAAATCTACCTAGCGGCGAGTTTACCTTGCCGTAACGTAACAAGAACAAGGTATTACAAGAACAAGGTATTACTTGTGGCCCCAAAAGACTATGATACACAGATGAAAAGAATTGTCCATCACACGTAGCGGAGTCACCGTTATTGACCAAAGTTGAATTAGTCATGAGCATTTTATTTCTAACACGTCTATTGTAATTCCAAATTTCCTAATTTTTTAGCATATCTAGTTTTAGTAACATGTCTGTGCATAATTACGTTATGGTAGTTACATTTTCAGTAGCAGGTGAACACTGACTGATGTCCACTAGTATAAATCTAGAGGCCAACTATGAATCTTTTTTCTATATTAGCTTTTGTAGCGAATACCTCAGGGTGCTGATTCCCTATGTAGCACACTACATTCAAATTATTACCTCCGCCAAGGAGGTTATATTTTCCTCGGGTCTGTTGTTCTGTCTGTTGCCAAGATAACTTAAAAAGTTATGGACGGATTTTGACGAAACTTACATAGGTTGTTAGATGTATTTGGAGGAACAGATGATCAACTTTTGGTGAAGATCTGTTCATCCGTTTGTTTGTCTGCCAATTTTTTAGTGTCATAACTTAAAAAGTATAGGACGGATTTTCATGAAATTTATATGAGTTGTTGGGTTTATTACAGAGAGTAAATAATCAAATTTTTGTGATGATTTGCTCGTTCGTTTGTTTGTCGCCGTGTTGGATTTTATGTTTGTTAGCCCAATAACTCAAAAAATTATGAATAAATTTTTATGAAACTTTCAGGAATTGTTAGTAATGTTTAAAGACATAATTGGTTAAATTTTGATGTTGATTGGTAGGTCCGTCTGTGTGTTTGACTAATGTTTGTTAAAATGTTTGTCAGCGCAATAACTAAAAAAATATGAATGGATCATAGACCGCAACAGTACTTGACTCTTAGATCTGACGCTGGCGGCCAAAAGTCAGCAACGGAAAAATGGGATTTTCTCAAGAGCTATTATTTCCCCCCTATCTAACACTGAAGAAAAAAATTCCAAGCTACCCAACATTTTTCTTGCGGAGAAGGTATCTTGGATGCGGCGGGGATGCACTTAGGCGCTTGCCTGCATGACCGTGTCTGGACATGTTCATAGAAGCTCTTGAAAAAATCCCATTTTTCCTATTTTGGCCTCCAGAGTCAGAGGCCACTTGGACCTAAGAGTCAAGTACTTATGCGGTCTGTGGATGGATCTTTCTGAAATTTTCAGGATTTGTTACTCATGTTAAAATACATGATTGATTAAATTTTGGTGATGATCGGCTGGTCCGTTTGTGTGTTTGATTTATGTTTGTTAAAATGTTTGTTAGCAGCATAACTCAAAAAGTTATGAACGGATCTCCAAGAAAATTATAGACACTGTTGATATTATTAAAGGGCACAAGTTATCCGATTTTGGTGTTGATAGAAAGAAAATCATAGTTTCAAAGATGATTTGAATTTTTCGTTACCGCTGCCTTGCTTGGCGGAGGTATGCACTCTTAGAGTGCTCTAATTCTTATTTTGATCTGGCTCTGAATATACTGTGAACACACTGTCTTCTGTGACCAAACTTCCCGACTTACTGATGCATTTAAAGTTTTCTTCTCTTTCAGACAATCCTCTAGCGTGTGAGTGTGACATCGCCTGGATTGTGACCAATCCAAGCTATCGGGAGAAAATTCAACCTGGTGCCAGCTGTGCGAACGGGACAGCATTTGAGGATTTGGACAGCGGCTATTACGAAACTGCCTGTCTCTAACTATGTTTGTCTCCCAGGGGCCTGCATTTGTCAGGTGATATACCTGCGGCCAACTCTTTGACTCTGAAGTATAACCTATATGATGCTTAGTGTTGGGAAATGGGACGTGAATGGAAGATAATTTAACTATTTAAACAGAAATGGATGAACTACTCTCGAAAACAACACTAAGAACATGTATACGGTAAACTGCATTTATTCTCTTGGCATGATGAATTTATGTTAGGATTTAGTTGTAGAAGGTGAAAGGCTGAAAATAACATAGCATACTTCCTTTTTGTTCGAATTTCGCTCTTCACCGCCGTAAAGATTTACTTTAATCGCATTTCTTAAGTTTTGGATACAGCTGCAGTCGAGTGATAACACGGCAATACAATAATCGTTCATTAGCAATTTTTGTGAAA
Organism: Parhyale hawaiensis; assembly: GCA_001587735.2. Lineage (NCBI taxonomy): Eukaryota > Metazoa > Arthropoda > Malacostraca > Amphipoda > Hyalidae > Parhyale > Parhyale hawaiensis. Next base: position 2,891,784 of record LQNS02278182.1, read on the forward strand.
GCTAGAAAATTCTTTCCTCACCTCTTCACTAGCATGGCCGAGAGTATCCCCGTGCATGAAGATGAGTTTCGGTTCAAAGCTCGCACCAAAGGAGCGTAGTTGCATGAGCACTGCTTATATAGGACATGTAAAAGTAGGATTTTAAAACTTGACGTGTATGATGTGTATAGTGTTTTTAACTAGCTCAGATGGCTGGTTAAGGGATTGGCGTATGTATATTATTAGGGTTCTAACATATTTCATTTGAGATGTCAGTATCAGAGTTGCGTTTTTAGTCGTCCTCCTCGTTGGGGATACACGTTACGTGTAGTTTCGTTACGCGGATGGGATCAGGATAAACGCTTGGCTCTAAGCATGCTGTATCTTACGAAAGATACTGTATCTCTCTTTGGTACCTATCCAAGAAGTAAATTTACCCTCAACCATGCATTTTCTTACATGATGATGCACCTGGTCATGGATGATGGTTCTTGAAGCGGGAAAGCAAGATTTCCCTGTCTTCAAGAAGTTCACCGATGAAAGGTATTGCATGAGGCAAGTCCCTATTTTCAAGTGACCTCTTCCGCAGTTGCATTTAAAACTGCGCGGATCAACATCATTGCGGACCTTCATCGTGATAGAAAGCTCTAGTATTGCTAGAAGGAGCTGTGACAGAGCCTCTCAAGCATTGCAAAAACTTAAATTGGTTCATCTCAATCTATAGAATCGCCGTCGGGAAGTTTTTACCGAAAGGTGACGAGCCAACTCACTGGAACGTTATATTAAATGAATTTTGTTTTATTTACGTTCGCATACTCTTACTAATAATTTTTGAAGAAGGCAATCCACTATAGCTTCGGGCACTAGAAAAAAAAATCACAAATAAGATTTTTAACGGATTTAAGGTTTATAGTTAACCAATATAACGAATTGGAGCTTTGAAATTTTTTGGTGTGATAATATTATATATACGTGTTTTCATGGGCTGTAGAATATAAAAGTTTATGTCTTGAATATTTTTTTAATATCCCACATGACGACTTGCATAATACAGTAGTGCCTGACTGAGTGTACCTAGTTGTAAAGGGAAAGGGCTCAGTTCATGGCTCATTTCTCTATTAAACACGAATGAGAATCACGCATGGAAATACGAGTCTATGATTAAAAGGTACTCCGTATGGAACGTCAATTTTCTTCCGTTGTTTTAATAAAATTAGTGGAAGAATATTTATGCATTACATTATAACTTAATTATTATTATTAAATTATTTGTTAAATAATCATTAAATTATTTAATGCTCAGAGGAGCGAATGTCATCTGAGTCTCCCAGCAATAAATATTATTCTCATTTAATTTCTTGCACTTCAATTTCTTACGCTGTGCTAAATAGAATAGCCAGTGTCAGATAAGTTGAGAAATCGGTCGGCACTCTTTCCCTTTCCATGCTTTAATTAATACATATAGGCCTAGTGAGAACTAAGAACGCTTACTGAAGAATTCCTACGTATGAAGGTCTACCNTGTAATACACACGATGACTTTTGGCATTTGATCAATCTTGCTCTTTTCTTTAGTAAGCTTTTGCGGAATTTATGGTGGCGGTTTTTAGGACATTTCCTTCTAGCCGGTGGTAGGTATTGCACGCACTTTTCCAACAGAACGTTTTCAAAGTAGCAAGGCTCGGCGGTATTAGCAATTATTTAAGCCGTAACTAATTTATATGACACTGTGTGAAGGATCGTTGATAGGGTGAGCAAAATGTGGAATATTTTTTCTTCTTGCCAATGCTTCAGTTTATACCTATGATTTAATTGTACGCATTTTGATTTATACATCATATATGGCAGTCACTCATAAGCACTTATCATTTTGAGTGATATGGTACATCAGTTACTTATCATTCTCAATCACTACAATTATTTGATACCATAACGATTACTGATGAACATAATATAATTATAATCCAATGTCAGACTTATCGATAATCCCCTTGCTACCGGTAATATTCCGAGTCGTGATCGTAGTTTTTCACACTTTCTCGGACCGGTAAATTTATAACTCGGTAAGGTAATCGCCAGGAAAGTCTTATTTGAAAAATGCCTATGAACAGTAATTTTATGTTCACCTGCGAAGAATTTGCTGGTCGAAGCAATTACCGAGAGATGTATTGCTCAGACTAGGAACTTAGTAGGCGGTGTATGTTTTTCACGATAAATCTACCAAGCGGCGAGTTTACCTTGCCATATATTTAGCATTTATCACGTAACAAAAATAAGGTAAGACTTGTGGCCCCACAGGACCATGATACACAGATGAAAAGGATTTTCCATCACACGTAGCGGAGTCACGGTTAATTACCAAAGTTAAATTAGTCATGCGCACTTTATTTCTAATACGTCTATTCTAATTCCGAATTTCCTTATTTTTTTTTAACATATCTAGCATAAAAAAGTTAAAGTAACATGTCTGTGCAATGTTACGTTACGGTACTTATATTATCAGCATTCAGCAACAGGTGAACACTGACTGATGTCCACTAGTATAAATTTAGAGGCCAACTATGAATCTTCTCTCTATGTTAGCTTTTGGAGCGAATACCTCAGGGTGCTGCGTCCCTATGTAGCGCACTGAATTCAAATGAGAATAATAAATGTTTTTTATTATTATTATTATTACCTCCGCCAAGGAGGTTATATTTTCGTCGTGTTTGTCTGTCTGTCTGTTATTCTGTCTATCACCAAGATAGCTAAAAAAGTTATCGACGGATTTTGACGAAACTTTCATGGGTTGTTAGACGTATTAGGAGGAACAGATGATCAACTTTTGGTGAAGATCTGTTCATCCGTTTGTTTGTTTGTTTGTTTGTTTGTCTACCTGTTTTTTATTAGTGCCTTAACTTAAAAAGTAATGGACGGATTTTCATGAAATTTATATGAGTTGTTGGGTTTATTACAGGGAGTAAATGATCAAATTTTTGTGATATTTGCTCGTTCGTTTGTTTGTCGCTGTGTTTGATTTTATGTTTGTTAGCGCAATAACTCAAAAAATTATGAATAAATTTTGATGAAACTTTCAGGAATTGTTAGTAATGTTTACAGACATAATTGGTTAAATTTTGGTGTTGATCGGTAGGTCCGTCTGTGGGTTTGACTAATCTTTGTTAAAATGTTTGTTAGCGCAATAACTAAATAAAAACCTGAATGGATTTTAGACCGCAACAGTACTTGACTCTTAGGTCTGACGCTGGCGGCCAAAAGTCAGCAACGGAAAATGGGATTTCTCAAGAGCTATTCTTCTCCCCCTATCTAACACTGAAGAAAAAATTTCAAGGTACCCAGTACCCAGTTTTCTTGCGGAGAAGGTATCTTGGATACGGCGGGGACGCACTTGGGCGCTTCCCTACATGACCGTGTCTGGACATGTTCATAATAGCTCTTGAGAAAATCCCATTTTCCCATTTTGGCCGCCAGCGTCAGAGGCCACTTGGACTTAAGAGTCAAGTACTGTCGAGGTCTATGGATGGATCTTTATGATATTTTCAGGATAAGTTTGTCATGTTAAAATACATAGTTGATTAAATTTTGGTGGTGATCGGCTTGTCCGTTTTCGTGTTTGACTTATGTTTGTTAAAATGTTTGTTAGAAGCATAACTCAAAAAGTTACGAACGGCTCTCCAAGAAAGTTAGAGACACTATTAATATCATCAAAAGGCACAAGTGATCAGATATTGGTGTTGATAGAAAGAAAATCATGGTTTCAGAGCTGATTTGAATTTTTCGTTACCGCCGCCTTGCTTGGCGGAGGTATGCACTCTTAGAGTGCTCTAGTTCTTATTTTGATCTGGCTCTGAATATACTGTGAACACACTGTCTTCTGTAACCAAACTTCCCGGTTACACATGCTTTTAAAGTTTTCTTCGCTTTCAGACAATCCTCTAGCGTGTGAGTGTGACATTGCCTGGATTGTGACCAATCCAAGCTATCGGGAGAAAATTCAACCGGGTGCCAGCTGTGCGAACGGGACAGCATTTGAGGATTTGGACAGCGGCTACTACGAAACTGCCTGTCTCTAACTATGTTTGTCTGACAGGGGCCTGCATTTGTCAGGTGATATACCTGCAGCAAACTCTTTGACTACATATATGATGCTTAGTGTTGGGAAATGTGACGTGAATGGAAGATAATTTAACTATATAAATAGAAATTTAGATCAGGTATAAAGTTACACTTAGGTTTAGTCGACATTTACCCTTAACCATATCAAGAACGTTGTATGGTATGGATAATATGCTCCCCACCCTATTGGATGCCCTACGTTACCTTACCTATAGCACCTCCATGGCCGTCTTAACCTTATGCATACCAGGCTGGGTTATGGTGCTACAGCGGTTCTTTTGTTCTATGGAATTCCTAAGAAAAAAATGTCTCTGTAACGAAGCAGCGCGGGTACGATGGACAGTTGCCCACGGGGGCCATCAAGTTTAGGGGTCCCATGCTTATGTTATCTCGCCAATGCACCAAGTTTCGCAATGATAATAATTTTGATCAATATGGTGAGCGCTGTATCTTCACTAATCGTAAATTTAAGTTATTTCCTGGGCTATATTACTATTAATATTAACAAGGCGTTAATAGAGCAATTATCAGCAAAGAATTATCTCTTGAAGGTTTACAAAGCTTCGATTGGATATTAAATTTATATATTTAATATATTTTGCCTTAAAAACGACTTTCGTCGAGATCGAGTGTCGAAAGCTGGGCCAAAATAAACTTAAAATTCAATCGACGCTTTGTAAACCTTCAAGAAATATGGAACCGGGATGCCTGCTATTTCAACAGATAAAAAAGAATCATCTGCTAATCCAAATGAATTTGTTATGTTAATAAATTAGCTGTAATTCACCATCGATGTATTTGGGAGTACCTGTGAAAACTTTGACTACTCATTTTTATAGAGAGGACATTCCTATATATTGGTAGACGTGGATACACTTCATTGGGCGCCAATAGTGCTACTTAATTTTCTGATTGTATTGAAAGACCTTTCCAAGGTAAGATTATATTTGTAGCGAATACATAACATTTATTTATCTAGCTTAGAGACGCAAATATCAAAGCTAGGTAAAACGTTACCCAAACTTCAATAATTGATGTATGTGTAACCTGATTTTCGACGAAACTCATTCTAATAGATGAACTACTATCGTAAACAAGACTAACAACATGTTATACGGCAAACTGCATTTATTCTCTTGACATGATGAATTTATGTTAGGATTTAGTTGTAGAAGGTGAAAGGCTTGAAATAACATACGTAGTATACCTCCTCTTTGTTCGAATTTCGCTCTTCACCGCCGTAAAGATTTCCTTTGATCGTATGTCTTAAGTTTTGGACACAGCTGAAGTCGAGTGATAAAAAGGCAATACCATAATCGTTCATTAGCAAACTTTGTGAAAGGATTTTCTATCTTTTCTTCACCTCTTCACCAGCATGACCGGGAGTATCGCCGTGCATGAAGATGATAGCTTCGGTTCAAAGCTCGCGCCAAAAGAGCGCAGTTGCTTGAGCACTGCTTATATACATGCAAAAGTTGGATTTTAAAACTTGACATGTATGAAGTGTATAGTGTTTTTAACTAGCTCGGATGGCTCGTTAAGGGATTGACGAGTAAATATTACGAAGGTTTTAGCCTATTTAAGGTGAAATGTCAGTATCACAGTTGCGGTTTTAGTCGTCCTTCTCGGGGATATACGTTACGTGTAGTTTCGTAACGCGGATGGGATCAGGATAAACGCTTGGCTCTGCGCATCGTGTATCTTACGAAACATACTGTATTTCTCTTTGGTACCTATCTAAAAACTAAATTTTCCCTCAACCATGCATTTTCTTACATAATGATGCACCTGGTCATGGATGATGGTTCTTGAAGCTGGAAATCAAGATTTTCCTGTCTTCAAGAAGATCGCCGATGAAAGGTATTGAGGCAAGTCCCTATTTTCAAGTGACCTCTCCCGCAGTTGCATTTAAAATTGCGCGGATCAACATCATTGCGCACCTTCATCGTGATAGAAAGCTCTAGTATTGCTAAAAGGAGCTGTGACAGAGCCTCTCAAGCATTGCAAAAACTTAAATTGGTTCATCTTGATCTATAGAATCGCAGTGGGGAAGTTTTTACCGAAAGGTGATGAGCCAATTCACTGGAACGTTATATTAAATGAATTTTGTTTTATTTACGTTCGCATACTCTTACTAATAATTTTTGAAGAATTCAATCCACTATAGCTTCAGGCACTAGAAAAAAAATCACAAATGAGATTTTTAACGGATTTAAGGTTTATAGTTAACCAATATAACGAATTGGAGCTTCGAAAATTTTTGGTGTGATAATATTATATATACGTGTTTTTCATGAGCTGTAGAATATAAAAGTTTATGTCTTGAATTTTTTTTAATATCCCACAACATGACGACTTGTATAATAGTGCCTGACTGAGTGTACCTAGTTGTAAAGGGAAAGGGCTCAGTTCATGGCTCATTTCTCTATTAAACACGAATGAGAATCCCGCAGAGAAATACGAGTCTATGATTAAAAGGTACTCCGTATGGAACGTCAATTTTCTTCCGTTGCTTTAATAAAATTAGTGGAAGAATATTTATGCATTACATTATAATTTAATAATTATTATTAAATTATTTGTCAAATAATCACTAAATTATTTTATGCTCAGACGAGCGAATGTCATCTGAGTCTCCCAGCAATAAATATTATTCTCATTTAATTTCTTGAACTTCAATTTTTTACGCTGTGCTAAATAGAATAGCCAGTGTCAGATAAGTTGAGAAATCGGTCGGCACTCTTTCCCTTTCCATGCTTTAATTAATACATATAGGCCTAGTGAGAACTAAGAACGCTTACTGAAGAATTCCTACGTATGAAGGTCTACCGAAAACTATAAGCATCAGCGGCATACCTGGATACTTTTGGGTATGAAAACATTACTTTTGGTTGGTGTTCTGAAACCCTTGTGGATGCTACACGAATTTAGAGATAACAGACTACCATTTAAATGACTAAGACAAGGAGCATATTTTCACGGAATCAAAATTAAACCGTGATTGCTGCCACAGCCCATCACTGTTCAGCAGGCTTCTCATACGAAAAAATCAACTTCTCTTAGGAGATTGGCTATGATGATTTGTGACGTCAAGCATGGCTTTGTTTTGGTCACGTGAGAAAACACTTTTTTTTTTTCTATTTACTTTGCAAGAGAGTCATTGGCTGGCTATAATTCCAGACACAGTGTATATTTTTTCTATGAAGTTTCTCAGCTTTTCTTCAACATAGGCTGTAGTAATTTATAGCTGAGCTGGAAGTGATTTACAGTTTTAGCTAAAGTGAATTTGTTATACATGCTTTTTGCACATACAACATTGTATATTCTAGTTCAAAGTTTTTACGTGTAAGCGCATTGCTATCTATACATTCTTGCTCATGTTAAACGAATGTCTGTAACGACCATCTAAAAGGTCATAAGCGATAACGAAAGCAAAAGATCGGATGGCATCTACCAGAGCAAATCGCTACCGACCGCTCTTAATAAACACAGAGGCACAGATCTTCCGGTGGAAAGTTTTATCCTTATAGCTGCTACTCAAACTGATATAGTAGCCATAGGCCGGTCTTGTAAATGTACAGCTACGCTTTCGGATAAATTTATAAGACTTCTAGTGAGTCAAAGGTCGAACGGAGCTCTGCCGGTGTGCCGATTGTTAAAACGTTTATGCGTGTGCCGAATGTGATATATGTATATACAAGCGCTTACTGAAAAGCAAGAACAGCATTTACTGTGTAGACATTGTACCTATCTAGTCTGCACATAGAAGCATTACAATGACTTAGCATCCTTTCAAGTACCTATGCCTTGGCAACGTACAACTTGAATCTACTCTTATAAGTGTTGTATATAAGATGTTCATTAACAAAAAGATCTTGACAAGGTTCCTTCACCACTCTGCACTATAGCTTGCCAAACTTATTATTCTGCATCGAAGTCAAGACCACAACTGAGCACTTGGACGAAGTCATGAAGAACTCGCTCTCGTAACCCTAAAATATAACAAACTTAATCTTAATAGAATTGTTCCAGGCCGATTCAAGCATTAATATTCTAGAAATAGGTTGATTCACCGGGAATCTAATTTTCAGGATAAAAAGAAGCACCAACGTGATCACAAACATAATTAAAAACCAGACGTTTCGGATTATTAAAAATCCATCATCAATGTTCTGAAAATGACAATATTCGGATTATAAGAAGGTGGCTATGAATAACGAGAATTAATCTCTCAAAGGTAACAGCTAAAAAACATGAATTATCTATGAAATGGTAGAGAGCTTCACAGCCGATGAACACTCGTTCAGCTTAGGTCTACGTTTAAAAACATACAAGGATTCTAAAATGCGGAGGTCAGCAGTGGTCTGGGTAGTGTCTGAAATAGAAAAATTGTTGCTGTTAAAACATGGTCACTATTTTTACAATGATCACGGATGGAAGACTTGGTAGGTTTCGCAAAAAGTTGGCCCGTTCGAAAAGAAGTACCTTGGTGTTGGGCGCACCTCACGAACAATTGGAGAGCGGTGCTCCCAATGTACGAGCGCTCGCAGCGGTCACACTTATAATTATACACTACTGAGGAGCGCAACAACACATCGGATACCTCTCTTCGAATAAAAAATGAGGCTAGCTTGAAATGATTCCTAAAATATATACATGGATCAAGATGGGGAATATACTTCTGGATTTTTGTGATTATTTCTTGCTTCATTTTTTCTGTTTGGATCCCGATGCATGGTAATTTCGAATATAAACGCAATTTAATACCTACAGTGGGGAATTTAGGCTTCTGGTGAAATTACCTGATAAGAAAATATTTCAAATTTTGGTTAAACAAATACAACGGGAAGTTATGCATCGTAAAGAAATTTCGTAAAAATCAGTCTCGCGGTGGAACAGTGCAAACGTTGAGGATACTTCATATGCTGTATTGAGAAGGGTTGTAACTATAGTGTAGTGTATAATTATAAGTGTGACCGCTGCGAGCGCTCGTACATTGGGAGCACCGCTCTCCAATTGTTCGTGAGGTGCGCCCAACACAAAGGTACTTCTATTCGAACGGGTCAACTTTTAGCGAAACCCACCAAGTCTTCCATCCGTGAGCATTGCACAAATAGTGATCATGTTTTTAGCAGCAACAATTTTTCTATTTTAGACGCAACCCAGACCACTGCTGACCTCCGCATTTTAGAATCCTTGTATATTTTTAAACGTAGACCTGAGCTGAACGAGTGTTCATCGGCTGTGAAGCTCTCTACCATTTCATTGATAAGTCATGTTTTTAGCGGTTACCTTTGAGAGATTAATTTTTGTTATTCATAGCCATCTTCTTATTATCCGAATTTTGTCATTTTCAGAACACTGATGATGGATTTTTAATAATCCCAACGTCTGGCTTTTAATAATGTTTGTGATCACGTTGGTACTTCTTTTTATCCTGATTCAAGCATATTGTTGGAGTCCAGAAGCCAATCAATCGTAGTTTGCAAACGTCAGTACCATGAAATACTTCATTGTAATTTATTACGTGCAGCATGTATCCATGCGGCACTGCTGAGTGCTAGGTAGATCAGGGCTGCGCCTGCTGCAGCAATCTGTGGCAAGGTGCTCATGGACTCGTGGTAAAACAGGCAGTGGCAGACAGTGCGAGTTTGCAGGTTGTAGTGTAAGGTAGTCCAGTGACCGCTGCGCTTGTAGATGCCGGAGTCGCGGGGGGTGAACGTCCCTGTAAATTGTTTATTTAGAGTTGTACTATTCTGTTAACAATACTATGAATTGTTGTTATCTCTACAAGGAAGATATGACCAGCGGTTTTCTGCGAACTTTGTTTGATTGCAATTTGTGTGTGATGCGCTTGCATGCTTTGCAAAAGTAAGTTGGAAACGTAAAATGTTTACCTTCAGCAATGACTGAGGTTTTTAAATTTGTTTTTTATTTATTTATATATAAAACTGCTGAACGTACCAACGACGATATCATTTGTGTTTTTTTTTTTTTTTTGTTAATGTAGCTTAATTGGAGCCATTTTGCCTCGTTTAATCAGGGTAAATGACTTCGATAAGCTGTGAAACTATAACATAATAAATATTGCAATTGAAGTATTTGTTCCAATTTGATACGCCATGTTCAGGAAAAATATTCTGCTGCGAGGCCCAAGGATGTTCATCAGTGTAATATTTAAGCTTTAAATCCGAAAGTATGACTATCGGCTCGTGCTGGCCCAGGCCTCTAGGCTGTTTCGTTATGGAACAATTATTATTTTTAACTAAAGTGTTCATCTTGTACCCCTAACAGTTATTAACTCTGTCTTTTATTGAATTATCAAAATTAGTTCTTGCGTCATCTGGAGTTTGAGCGTTTCCTGTGCTGTCCCTGCTGCTGAGTAAATGTATTGTACAGTACCTATACATTAATTTATGGCGCTGTTCATTCGGGCATTTTTTTATGTGGGGCAACGTACGAATTAGGCTACGTCGAATTCTCATGGGCCTGTTCTCCTCAGACTTGTTTTCTTCTGATTTTTTATTATGAAGTACTTTTTTTACAAGTGTGGTTAATTTATTGTAGGGTAGTACGATATTAACGCAAAACATACTATCTACGAAGCTGAGGTCAGGTTTTATGAAGGGGTGGCACCATTGTATTTTTTTTTTGTATTTGAAAGACAATACCTAACTTCTGTAAAACATTGTTGATAATTCGGTATATCATTGAATTTTTCTTCATTTAATTGGAGATCGTTAGTACGCGTCTTCCAGATTCTGAACTCCTGTCCCAGTTCCAGTGAATCCGGTCATCGTTTCCTCTTTGTTTTGTCACAAACTGCATCGGGTGCGGCGTGTTCGTGATTTTCCTGGGAAAATATTTTAAAGATTACAGCTACTCTACAATAACGCAATAATTGTACCGATACACGAGTCCTTTGTGGTTCAAAATTGCTTCTGATGCGCTTTATGTTTTTTATTTTTTCGCCTGTACATGAAGGAATGTGAACAGAGCAGCTACTTACAGCAACGCCGACGCTTGAATTGAGGCGGCCGTCACAGCGACGCAATGGCTTTTAGAATGCGTGCAATTTTAAATTTAACTTGAAATGGTCTATATTATATACATGTATAGATTTTTATTATGCAGAATTTTAAGTTTAAACTGTTTACTCATAATTGTCGTTCTTCATTTGTTATCAGTACGATAGATTTTTCAAAAACTGTTATACAACCTTTTAAATAAAGGACGTCCAACGAGATATCTCGTGTTACCGTACGTTTTATACCGCAGATAGTTTCCAATACTACTTTACGAAGCTGTAAGTAACTATTACCTAGTACCACATTTCATGCAGTTGTATTCCTTTTGCTTTAGGCTCTAAGGCATCATCGATTAGCGTGGCGAAATCGAGTTAAGCGAAGTCTAGTATTCTTGGCTGCTCTAGAACGTCAGATAGAAGAGTTTGATTCGTCCCGTTGAATCGAGTTTCTTGGGTCATGTATGAATCAGATGCCCCTGACCTGGCCCAAAATTTAATTCTGCTCCGCAAAATGGAGTTTTCTGTCGCCTCAAGCGTAGTCGGATTACGACTTACAGCTGCTACGTAATCCAAAGCTGTGAAGCCAATACTCATGTCAGCAGTTCTGGACAAGTTTAGCATAATGATCTTAGCTAAACTCGGTTTCACGGTGCTAATCGACTGCACTTTTAGTAGTTATGGGAAATCTTTCGCTCTTGGGTCCCTAGGATGTTTACCAGCATGATATATAATGTCTGAATATATTATCGCATCATTTAAATACATAGAATTACATATTAAGATTCAGCCAGATACCAAATGTTCATAATATACATTGGCGCTATTGACTGGCACGGCGAGACAAAGTTAGTTCATTCTCGTGAGCTTGCATTTTCGGAGGAGCTTTCCGCGGCCTCCCAATGTTTACAATTGCGGTCAGCTGACCGAGAGGCCACAGTAACGTGCATTTCGGTGTATCTATACTTGGAGATATTTTAGGAAAGAAATTCTCCATCTGAATTAAAGCTATTGGAAATTAGTCTCTGGGAGCTATTGGTATATCTCTGCTCTCCGAGGAAATATTTTCCTGTGAAGAAGTCTGCATAATAAGAAACAGTAGCTTTTTCTTGGTAAATACAGTAGAGGTGACGCCAGACCCATGCGCATTGCGGCACTTTCAGGCATTAATGCCCTAGCTGGTGATGCTCCGCATACAAAAAAGTGGGAAGTGACTCTTTCAGCCGTAACTCCTGTCTACATTTGAGAAATTATTGAGCTTTTGCGTTCAAAATTTTTAAACCTGTTTGAGAACAGCATCGATTTTTCCGTTGTCAGACCCAGAAGACGCTTCGCTTAACGCATGAAACTGAAGTAATAGCAAACATTAGCGAGGTAACTTATAATAAAACCTTGATTAGGTAATGAAGAATTTGGTCATACGTAATACAACGACAGGTGCACAGGATGAGTCCCAGTGCATTCAAACAGCATCATTACACATTATAGGCATGAGGTCCAGTGAAGACTAGTGCCCTATCGAACGCATATAGGTAATTTGGTTTTGGCACTCTAGGAGCAGTAAGCTGGCGAGTTTAATTTTGAACTGTGTCATGCTATGTCAGTCTATGGAGCCTAATATTATATGTCCAGGAGTCCTGATGTCACCTCAAGCTTTGTTACTGCAATTTACTGCCGACTATTGCTGCTTTCCAATATAGGCTACCTATATATGTTAATACTATAGCAAGACTATAAATTATACCTTGTCTTTAGAAGACATATTTATATTGCTGCAGAGTACTTACAATGTACGAGTACCTATATTTATGTATAAAAAATATATATATATATCATAGATATGGGGAGTAGAATATGATTATAGGATCTATAATGCTATAAGGTAACTAAGCGCGTGCAATTAACATTTGATTAGTCATCACTAAAACAAATCACGCAATGGTGCGAACTTTCTTGAACATCTTCCAGGGAGTCTTCTTGCTAATGCTGGTTCTTGGACGTCAAAAGTAACGCAAGCTTCATTTGTAAGCGAAAAGATGAATTTATAGCCTAGCTATGTTTTGCTATTTATATGTAGCAAATATTTTGCTGCCCACCATAGTGATCAAGAGTCAAATCATGTTGTGTATGTTGTTAATATTATTAGTACGTACAATTTTTCAAAAGATAGCCAAATGGAACTGACATAATGGCAATAGTTCATCGAGGGCCGGAGTGTAAGTCCCGGCCGCTCTGTGGGATTGGGTCTGTTGGTCTGTCTACTGCCGGCTATCTAGTTAATCTACTATATGTAGCGATGACGGGCTTACGGTGATTTACTGACAGTCTTACTGTCCCACAATAAAACAATTTAAAAAAAAAAGAAATGTAGCCGTATTTAAAGCACGACTCTGGTTATAGTGGGGGTATTGGTACTATCTTTGAAGAGTACATTTTGATAAATAAATTTGGACTGATATACCTGTAAATATGAAAACCACGCCTGCTATTTTAATAGTTAGTATGTATCGGTGGCGGAATTCAAAGTCCAAGTAATAGTTAGTATGTATCGGTGGCGGAATTCAAAGTCCAAGTAATAGTTAGTATGTATCGGTGGCGGAATTCAAAGTCCAAGTTCCAGAAGTCCTAGCGCTTTTCATTGAATGCCGCGAGGGATTCCATCAAAAATGGAATATGCTGCTTCGCTCGGGGCCCATGGCGCAATGAGGCTTCCGTATACGGCCGGCCACGCGTCTCTGGCATTTCCTCCATTGGTATTCTGAGCTGCAGCAGCAGCTATGCCTAGCAAGCAGGGAAACTGTTATGCATTCCGTCGGCCTTTGTGTTCTATTGTATTCTGAGTAGAATTTCTGCTCAGGCTGCAAGCTGTGAGTTGACGTTTGTATTCTCTTGATTACATATTTATACTGAACCCGTAAGTGAAGTTGTCCTTTGTAGTTTCTCCATTAACGTTACCTCCTTAACTCTATCTAAAGCTATGCCCCGTACTCCGTATTCTGCCTATAACTAAACCAGCTGCTCGTTGAGTTTTTCTTAAATCCTTCTAGCATGCGAAACTGCTTGCAACAGTTTTACATTGTGTAGTATTGTTTTCTTATGTTTCTGCCCAGTTCTGCGAGCTGTCCCTTGGGTTCTCTATTTTCATTTACTGTACATACAACTTGGTAGTTCGGTCGGAAGCTCCGAATGTCGACTATGGTTGATACTTCAAACATTGCGCTATCCTACGAGATGTTGCTGTACATTTATAATTCAGGTTTGTCGTTTCAACTTTCACCTTCAGTTCTCCTGCTGATTGTCCCGTTGCTTCTTCATACTTCTTGCGCAATCTATAACTGTCAACGGTTCTACTCCCTTTTATTCTGCTTTAGTACTAGTATGTTTTTTCCTTGACTCTTAACAATTTATTGGCCGTTTAATTCCGATTTGTTATATTTTATGCAATATCCTTCAAATGCGAGTGGTGCAGTCATCATAATTTGTGTTCATCCATTTCATATGTAGCCCTCTCGCTGATCGTTGAAAATTTGTTTTCTGATCTCTTTAGCTGTGGCGTGTGAGCTGTTCTAACCTTGCTGCTGTGTTCTAACCTTCGGTATTATAGTGCTGTCCTGGCCTCATTTGTGGAAATTCTATCAAGGGATTTGACTTGAAACACCGAATCATTGTTGTGACAGAGTAACGTAGACGAGTTAGCTAGTATTTCAGCCTTTTATCCCTTTACTTCAATACTTCACAAGAATTCTAACGTCTCCAAAAGGCCGACTCAACCAACATAAGTGCCTATGGCTGTAATTATTACATTACAAGGCCTAATGAAGGGGGCAAACCCGAAAAGAATGCTGTTGTAGGTCTGTACATTTTTATTTTTTTATGGATTACAACCTCTAGGAATCAGCAGATCCTTACCTACGCTTCAAATATGTCTTAGGGGTTAGGCCGAAATGTCACCGAATCCTGCGAATACCATATGTTACTAACTACTGTATTAATATATTTTTAGGGCAAGTTAAACTATTTCCGTGGGGGTCGGTATTTACCGAGGATGATTCCTTTTAACGCATTGTAGGAGACGCTTTCCGTGGCATTCAACTGTATTCCAAATCAGCCCACATCCTTCACTGCGCCCTGCCTCGCCGCCTCAGAACCTAACTTACGGTAACCTAACCTTGACTTTCGTTGTGCTGGGCAGTGGTCACCGAGGACCTGTTTTCAGGGCGGGACCTGTGCTGTTGAATCATTTCTTTTGGCCTTCCTTGGTGACGTCAATATACTTGCAACTATTACCTTGAGGATGTTTTTTCTAGTTAAATGACGTCTCCAAAGAACGCAATAAGCTACGTTTCGTCTCGAGTTGAACCTTGGCCAAACTGTGATTACCGCCTCGCTTTCTTTCCAGCCAGCTTTATTTTTGCCTCGGATTCTACCTTCATGTGGGCCTCGCTTAATCAAAAGCTTTGTTTCTATGTGGGTAATTTTACATCGTCAAAGGACTGTGTAGTCGCAGTTCTTGTGTTCACAAAGAGAGTCAGATTATAAAAAGCCTGCCGTGATCACGATGGGCCCAGATGCAGAATGTAACGCTTTAATTGGTTTTGCCAGCTCAGTGTTTGGATTGAGTTGTAAAAGTATGGATTGGACTTCTGTAGTTTAAACGATTCATTTCCACGTTAATTGTAGAAGTCCTCTTAATTAACCTTATCATACCAGGATGGGTTGTTTTGCTTTGAGGGTCCTATGGCATTACTTCGAGCTGGGTTAAAGTTAATTGCATTATCAATTGCAGAATGATATCAAACTGAAACTCGATGCTCACCGGAACATCGAATTCGACAAAGGATTCACACTTACGGTGGAACTTTTCGTCAGTGTTAATTTATGGGATGAAACAAAACTGACTTAAATTATTGGCAACGGTTGTGCTATAGTCAGGCTGCAACTATGATCGTGGCAACCTACAGTCATTATAAATTTTAAAATACCGTTCATTACACTTCTATCAGACTTTAGCGCCGCACCGCTTCTGATGTTCACTGATTTTCTTTTTAGCTTTATTACTACACTCCTCGTTATGAGTTACTGGTATTGTTATACTTGCAGGCAAATTTAGAATTGAACAGTCTTCAAACCTGCAGTACATTAAAACATTGCCGGGCTGGGTGTATAGAAACATTAAGTAGTAAGATTGAGCTGATCTTGTCCCAACATGAGAATATAAAGTATAATAAACCAGCCCATTC
This sequence comes from Parhyale hawaiensis, assembly GCA_001587735.2. Classification (NCBI taxonomy): domain Eukaryota; kingdom Metazoa; phylum Arthropoda; class Malacostraca; order Amphipoda; family Hyalidae; genus Parhyale; species Parhyale hawaiensis. The sequence continues at coordinate 2,908,142 of LQNS02278182.1, forward strand.
TGGGGACTTTGCTCATTTTTCTAGAGAGTTCTGAAAAACTATTGACTATTAAATCAGCACAGAATGCTATAGCTACTTAGCCTGCTTACTTTATTTTTTTATTCAGTCAACTCGCTCCTCATTTTGGATATTTCAGCACACATCGCCCTACAAAACTTCACGTCGGTCGCACTATCAATAGTACTAGCGAGACTATGGAGGCTCCTGCGGAATATTAAAGCTCGAACCAAGCTGAGTTACATTTCTGAAACTCGGCTCTTACAAGACTTTGTCTCATTCCTTCAAAAATACTTCCTACTTATGCTAATAACGACTAACCAGCGTTCTCACTTCAGTAGTTAAATGAAAGTCAGTACGACTGGCTATTGGGGATGCTGTCGGATCTGAATGAATTGACGCGCTGCTGCGTAACGAAATGTAGGGTACGAAAAACGTTTCTAACGATGAGCGGAGTTACCGCCAGATACGTGCCAACAGGTTTTGAACAAGTTTCGGTACTGAACAGGGTGTCAGCCGAGCGTGACATCATTAAAAAAAAAAAAAACTACACACACTTTGTTCGTGCCGCTGCACTGAGCCTCCATATGAGTGTGTTTCCGGAATGTGATTCTTTGCAGGAAACGTAGCGTGAGAGAGCATTAATGAGCGATGGAGTTATTTGTTGTTATTTTGAAAGCTTTTCACTACCTTGCTACTCTATGAACTGTGTTGAGGAATTTGCGACCAGTATCAGTACGGTGATATAGGTACCTATTAGGCTATAGCTACCTGCAAGAAATGTATATATAATGCAGCGGAAAATTATTTTGTTGTATTTGTAACTAGTTTCTCCTTGTTAAAACTTGTATAAGTGTACGAGGCAAATTTACGGTGAATGTGAATTGTTTGTTGCTTCCACGTTTAATACGCCCAAATGAAGTTTGATTCGGGCACATAGGTATGTTTGGAGCTCCGGTGCCAGCTGTCGCAGAGGAGAGTTTAATTAATACGTGAAACAATGTCGGGTAATGTCCGGTCTGTCCAAAATTGGAAGCAGTTTTTCCAAACATCAATGATGACTCTGCCTGGATTTTTTCTGTTTAACAGCTGCATCTGATCACGGGTACATTTTTCTTTTGTGTGTTTTACAAAAAAACAACCAAAAAACCTATCTTGGGTAACCTAGCTAATGCAACGTAAAACAACCCACTACCTACTCCAAATTCCATACACATCTAATTCAGTTTCGGATGTGACCGTGAAACGGAATAAACCTGTCGAGGGATAACAATGGTATTGAGATTACCGGGTCATATCTTAAGTTTATTAGAGCTTTATTGCAAAATTTCTTCAACATTTTATACGAACATCGCATTCTACGAAGCCCCAGACCTACACAGTCCGTGGGTCTAAGCCCACGCTTAGCACTGACTGTGTTGTATTGCTGGGCGTGTGCTGGTGCGGCCGCAGCAGCAAGTGGGCTCTAAAATAGTTACCCTACTCGCGTTCCCACCGTCACACTAGACGCACTAACTCAAGGCGCCCATCTGATTATAGTAAACATGCCCTTGGGCATTTGATTAGAGTTATGGGCACGTTTTTTGTTGCTCGTTAAGAATTTGTTGCGGTGTCAAATTCTTAGCTGTGTTATTGAAGTCACTCGATGCAATTTACTTTGTTGTTACAGAAACGTATCTTGACTAACGACGTTTTCCTATTTTAGGTACTTCCGCGAGTGTGGAGAATTGGCGCGGTGTTGAATGTTTGTTGTGTAATTACTGATGTCAGTCGATGCCGTTACTTAATTTTTTTTACTTCATACCTTGTTTCAAAAGTATGCGTTTGCTGGTTTCGTTTTTATTAGTTGCAAATTTGCGGTTATGGCCAATTTATCGCAGAGTTTTTGAATCTATTCTGTATCGTTTCTTTCGTAATTGGAGAAGCTAGTTAGGCCTAATAAGATATGCGTATGCCCTTTCATATTTTTTAGCTGTACTAAGAGCACGTTTATCTATGTGTCATTTATAATTAATTACGTATAGCTGCTTCTGTCAATTTTATGTATCAATTCTGTATTGTGTACGTACAGAGGATATCTCCCTCATCCTACCCTCCTCATCATGGGCAGAGGTTGGACTATAGCTATATAGGATTAGGTTATGGAGAGTTACTCCATTCCTAGCCCTTCGGGACACCTAGCTGTAGTACCTACCACTTCTTTCTTTCAGTTAGGTATGTACGTTAATACAGTACTGTGCATAGATTCAACATTTGCCTCGATTATCGAATTGGGATTCAGGCTTTAGCGGGAAGACTGATGAAAATAATCAGTCATCACAGGAACTCACAGTCCGCTGCATAACGCTGTATATACCTCACAGGACAAGAGGCACTGTTCTCCAGAAAGGCGCATAACTCTGGGCGTGGACATGCACCGTACTGTTGCCTATATGCCTTCTTGCATTCTTTTCATTACAGCTAGTGCAATGAAAGATACAAAAATGCATTTAAAACACTTGGTTTTGCCTGGTTTGTTTGTTATAAACGTTAAGTAAGAACTCATTTCGATGGGAGTTGTTCAGGGTTTGGTGCCTGGTCGAATTTTTCGCAAATATCTTGAGTTAAAGCTTTAGTTTCTTTTTAATTACCAGTATTGATGAAACGACGTATTTACGTTTCTTTGTTTATTTAGTTCTTACATTAACACGGATTTATGGGCAGCTGTCAGGTTTGCTCTCATTACTTTCTGTGCTGCAAAAGTTTATTTGAAATAGTCTTGGGTATTACAATGTTGCTACCGTAAAACAAGCTATGTTTTTGTCGAAGTTTGTCTGTCGCTTTGTTTGTCTGTCTGCCTGATGCCGTTATAACTAAAAAAATGTTGGTGGATCATTATCAGATTTACAGAGATTGGTACAAGTATGTTAAGAGAAGCTTATGATTAACTTTTGATGAAGATCCGTTCTATCGTTTGTTTGTGTACCTGTTTTTCTTCACAATATACCGGAACTCTTGAAGTTGTGAACGGAAGTTCATGAAATGTGCAGAACGTGTTAGGATTGTTACGAGGAGCATATGAACAAATTTTTGTGGTGATATGTAGATCTGTTTATCTCTGTCTGTTTTTGTTTGTCAGTGATGTAACTCAAATGATCTAAATGGATCTTCATGAAATTTATAGAAATTTTCTGGAGAGGAGGAACTGTTGAGAGGCGCAAATTATCCGTTAGTTCGTTTGTCTATTTGTTTGTGTTTTTTGTCATATAACTCAAAAAGTTCTGAATGGGTCTTCAAGAAATTTACGTGAACTGCCAAGAATGTTGCGAGGAACACTACCAAACCAAAATTTTGGTGGTAATAAACAACTTCCGAATTCAGTAATCATCTGGAATTTTCGTTTACATTACGCTGCTTGGCGGAGGTATATGCTCCGCGTGTTTCTGTAGTTCATATTATTCTTATCATAATCAAAGTGACGACTGTTATTGAGCAGCGTAAAGGTACTACGCAAATTATACGAAAGAATTATATTAGGTATGAGAAGTCCTATGTCCATGCCCGAATCGTCCTTCGGCCCTGGCATAGTATCGCCATACAGTCTGCTCTTAATATATAGAGGCAACCGATACTGAAGGATGTATTTGAATATATTGAATAGGAATTCTGCCTAGCGGTCTCATTGTCTACCAATCAGCCCATTTGAATGGCAGATGGCCCGCGGTGATGGGTCGCCTGGGCAGACCGAGGGTGGCCGACCACCCACTGTCGGGGCCAAGACCGGACCTCTGGCCGGGAGTTTCTTGCCCTTACCCTGGGTGTATTTATATTCATAATTACGCTACTGCTGGCCCCGGTTGAAAATAGTAACCTTTTGTCAGATGAAGCTTGGCATTATTTTTTGTTTTCATAGAAAATGCTTCTAACTATTGCTTATTGGGTATATACTGTAGGTAGGTACTGTAGCTAGCCTAGTAACTTCCGATCGATTGATACTCCTGGCCATTAACACTAGATGTCAAACTTCTGCCTGCCACTGCTTTGCTCTTGCAGTATATTTTCCGTTCTTGTAGTTAATACTTCTTAATGCTCATTATGAAGCATGTAGTTAGCTACTACCATGAATAATAGGAAGAAATTGATGGTCGTTTAGAAAGCAATAGCAAGATATGGCGTCACTGCTGAGGACATTCGGGTTGCAACGTTACTGACGGCATTATAGTTTGATTATGAAGGGCAAGGCTCCATTGTTGACGATATTTCTTGAGGATAAGTCCGTCGTATTAATAAAGATATTTCAACAGGTTAAGGCTAAGGCCCTATTGTTATTTCATCAGGTTAGGCAGGACTTGACCCTATAGTACTGAGGACATTGCCTCTATACGTCCAACTTGGTCTCGCTGTCGTGGTTCTGTTGACAGCAACAAGCTCGTACTTCCTATGTCTTGTCTTTGTATCTCACGTCAGGTAGCGCATCTTGTCTTGAGTCTAATGAAGATAATTCGGTAGCAGCTGATGATTTAGTGAGAGTTTGCGCCGTGATTTACGATCATGAGTCAGCTCTTGTGAAGGTCGCTGATCTTTTACGCTACAGGAGGTTTTGATGATTGTCCGTCCAGCTGCATATGCGTCCGTGTGCATCGTGGTCGCTGGCGAGCAGGTTTTGTTGGTCATAAGCGTAGCTGCTTCTTGCTGCATCAGTCAAGCGATTTTACTCTCAGTTTTTATGTTTTCATGTCCAATGGACTCAATGTAATGGGGAGTCGATTTTGTTATGGCTGGCGGCGCAAATATTCCTTACAGAATCGGTTGCGCTAATTGTCTCTCATTTGCCTCGTCCGTCGCGTCTTGGACTATGCGGAATAGGATGGGCTGGTCATCAGCTCCCATTCGTTTTACTAGATCTTTTGAAATATTTGTGTCGGTCTTCTGGCTTTACTTTGGAGATAACTCGCCTTTGAATCTCCCTGTGGAAGCAAGCTACAACTCCAAGTAGTGTGGTAGGGTAACATGTCTAGTACCCGTCCACCATGCTAGTAGCCGTCCACTTTGCACTAAAAAACTTCCTGTGTAAAAACTAGTAGTGCTAGAAAGCCATACATAGGCTTAAACTGTATGCTAAGTAGTGTCGCACCATCCTTGAAAATTACGGATGAAAAAATTAAACAATAAAAAATGGTGGTAGTTTTCATATTTTTTCACTAGAAACATGAAATAACAAAAATCACCACCATTTTTTTTATTGTTTTATTTTATGCACCCGGTATTTTCAGGGATGGTGCGGCACTACTTATCCTACAGTTTAAGCCTATGTACGGCTTTCTAGCATTGCTAGTTTTCACACTGGAAGTTTATTAGTGCCAAGTGGACGGCTACTAGTTTGGTATACGGGTACTAGACATGTTACCCTAGTGGAATGTGTCTCATGTGCACACTTTGAGGAGAGCTCAAAATGCTACATAACTTAATCAGAAGACCTAACTATCTGATTAAGTATAGCTTCTAGGATGGTTCTTTGACTTTTACTAATTCTGTCTGGCTGCCTCTCAGACATGTTGAGATTGACGGCAAATATGAACATCGAGTTATTATTGCTCTGCAGTTGTCCTATTGCAGCAAATACTGACACCCTCAAGGTCGGTATCGTGTCTACACAGTGGCATGGTCATTGGTCAGTGGCAGAGCTCTGCCACTGACACTTCAGAGACTTCAGTGACGTCAATGGCAGAGCTCTGAGCTGCAGAGGCCCCACATTACAAACTGCGGTTAGTGGCCGCTGCTCTGGAGATATCAGTAGTCGCAATTACAGGTTGCGTCTCACAGAGATTGCCCTTTACTTAATTGAGAGGATTGGCTTAGTGATTTTATTTCCGTGTGTACTTGTGGCTGGTGATGGCGCACCGAGCCCTCTTTCTCTCTCTTCATGCTTTTGTCGCAAGTAGTCACATCTCGTTAAGGCAATGCATAGGTAGGCTAGGCATAGGTACGTCGAAAATTCTGGTTACTGCTTTTCTTCCCGTTTACCTTTTTAGTTTCTATTGAAACTTGGCTCTTTGAGGATTTATTCTTATATCATTATGGAAAATAGTTGTCACTCGGCCTCCTAGAGATATGATTGGACTTTCATCAATGCATAAAACTTGTCAAAAAAGTTTCGGATTGTAATCTCTGAGGATTCTCTGTAACCCACGAAACGCAATAAAAAAATCATACTAATAACTCCCCTCAGGGGGAGTAGGATGGGCCATAGGGTTAAGTTCGCCCATCATATGTTATGGGGAGTAGCGCTCCTTGGGGGTTTTGTGTAGGTTACCTTAGCCATTAGCTAGGCCTTCGGGACGTATTTCGTGCCCACTTTGCTTCCTTCATGATTTCGTACCCCTACTGATCTTACTTTCATCTGTTCTTCCTCTTCTTTCCCGACTTGCTGTTCCTATATGCGCGTTGGTCCTTTTTCGTGCATGGGTTCCACATTAAATTTTCTGTCGACATGCTACATGTCTCTTCTTTTTCCTCTCTTGAATCACCATAGTAGTGTCTAGGAAGGCGCAAACAACTAATATAATATTAATCATACTAATAACTAAAGCACTCTGAGAGCGCACACATCCGACAAACAAGGCAATGTTATCGAAAAACTCAAAGTAGTCCTGAAATTAGAATTTCTTTTTTATTATCACCGAAATTTGGTCTTTTGTATTTCACGATAGTAATGATAGCTTCTGTAATTTTCTTGAAGATCCGTTACCCTAGTAACTTTTTGAGTTACCATACGTTCTTACAATCATTTTGATAGACATTAGTCAAGTACACAAATGGACTAACCGATCATCATCAAAACTTGATCATTTGTGTCATTTAACATTTAACAAATCATTGAGACCCGTTCATAACTTTTTGAGCTACGTTACTGACAAAGATTAAAATAAACATAGAGACAAACAAGGAAACAGACAAATAGATCAACGCAAAATTAGTCATTTGCTTATATTAATAACCCTAACAACTCTTGCAAATTTCATAAAGATCGCTCCATAACTTTTTGAGTTATACTACCGAGTAAAAAGAGGTAGACTAACAAACGATGGAAGAGATCTTCACCAAAAAGTTAATAATTTGTTCCTAATAACATACCAGCAATCCCTGTAAATTTCATAAAGATCCATTCATTACATTTTGAGTTATCTTGGTGGCAGACGGATAGACAGACAAAGAGACTAACTCGACAAAAACATAACCTACTTGGCGGAAACAATAGTGACTGATTATGGTAATTTAAAGGTTCCGGTAATTATAAATTTCGATGACCAGCTCTAAGTTATTTAAAAACTTGTTTAATTTTCTTCACTCGATATAGAGCTGAATCATTCTAAATAAACCTGTGTGGCGACAGCGCGTAAATCCTACAGTGTCTCCCTAAATATATGATCTGCCTCCCTCTCATATCAAGGACATTGATGCTTCTGGAATACAAATATTTTTAAGGTCCCTTGATCAGACTTTCATTGAATGTTCAATGAGTTTATAGCTAATATTAAAAATATTTTAGCACATCTTATGGGCGCAGCATTCTTATGACATTTATTGCCACGCTGGAGATCGTGTCCGTACCTACTGAGGTGGTTTCCGTAGCCTATACGTTTTGCCTCTTAACGACTGTACTTGCCTATAATATGTTCACCGTGACAAGGCTTGCCTGCTCACTGCACGCTATTCTCTTACGAATGTTTAGTATGTCTGTATGATCCAAACGTGATGGGTACCTATAGTTGGATCTAACAGTAAGTTGCAGCTGGATGGGTCACACCATCACGCTAGTTTGAATTTCGTACAATTTCCATAATTGAGTTGTAGCGGCCTGGCTCAAGCCACTCAACCCGTTACTATTATTGAGAAAAATTGGTTGTATTCTTCTGTGCTTGACTTCAAGGTCTTTGCGAGCAATAAACGTCCTACGGCTTATGCGCATTCCTTTATTCTTGAAACTGTTTTAGGTGCCGGACGCGTCAGTTCAGTCGGTGTTGTCGTCCCTGGTCCCTTTAGGTCTGACATTCATTTTTGCGATCAGCTTTCGGTCGTGTCGGCCTGCAGGCGCTTAGGTCATTTGCTAGTAGCTGTCTGTTGGAGTTTCCTTGGTAGCGTTTTAGGCTTCCCGGTGTAAGGCGGTGTTGCGTAATTCTTCATTTGGGTTGCACGACCCGTTCGTGGTGACCCGAGAGTGAAGTTTTAATGAAAATATTACGCACGGCTTCTAAAACTTAGTTGTAGCTGATAGATCTTCACTCTCAACATTAACTAGGCTTGCGGTCTTTCCAAGAATGAACCATTAGTTTGACAGTAACTGCATCCCACCCATACCTGCGCCATCCAAAAATGAGATACGGTACCTACGGCATAGCTGGATGGGTCACAATACTCCATTCGTGCCTGCCGCATCCGAGAGTGAAACATTGCTAGATTGATTACAGCGCTCTACCCATGCCTACGGCATGCCATGCAAGAAGGAGACGTTGCTGAATGGGACGGGGCACAGGGCTATGTGCTCATACCTACAGTATCCAAGCTCGAGACGTTGCTGGATGGGTCACACCGCTATACCCATTCCAATGGCATCCAAGAATAAGACGTTGCTGGACAGCGCTCAACCCATGCCTACGGCATCCAAGAATGAGATGTAGCTGGATGGGTCAGAGTAGCAAGACGAATGGTAGCTCCGTGTGTAGGTCACGTCGCTGTGCGGCTCTACGTATCCTGCATACCGAGCACTCGTCCTCATTTGCATCCGAGATTATCTTTGCGGTGCAGGATGTGCCGCCTATCAAGTCCGTGATGCCTGCATTAGCAGGATCAGCTTCAGCAGGCGATACAAAAAAAAAAATTAATTAATAAAAACCATAGTAGAAGTTGGCATTAGCTGCTGCTCTTCATAAGATTTGCATCAAGTTTTCTTGGTGAGAACGTGTTTTCACCGTTGCAAGATGTTTCGCTAGCCTCTGTGTAGTAGTTGCTATCCGTGTAATGCTATGATTAAAAATTCTAGGTTTGAACGTATTTTAATTTTGATGTTTGTTTCGCTTGACGTAAAGAAACGGGACTGTATTGCAGCTACTACTCATCTATATTGATACACGGCAGTTGTGAAGTTTCTTAGTCACTTGTTAGTATGTCAGTACGTGCTTTGAAAATCACTAATGCTTGCTTCCTTGAGTTCGTTAGTTAAAGTCAGAAAGTTCAAGTCTCCGCTTCCGAGCTGAACGATATCACAGAGGAAAGAGCAAGGGACATACAGTATGTCGATAGAAACGGGGAACCCATGCACGAAGGTGTTCCCACACGGGATCAACGCGCATGGGAACAGCAAGAACGAAATGAAGTATGAGCAAGTAGGAGTAAGAAATCGTGAAGGAAGCAAAGTGGGCACGGATGACAGACGTCCCGATGGCCTAGCTATAATGGCTAAGGTAGGTAACATTCACGAGCCCCCTGGGGTTGCCGAGCCCCATAGGCTAACATATAGGATGGGCGAACCTAAATAACCTAATGGCCCATTCTATGTCCTCCGAGAGGTTTGCTTCCTTGAAGTTTCAGCCTGCTTTAGAAGAAAATACAATTATTATAGTCCATGATTCTGTAAATTAACTTCTAATGACACATGAAAAACTTCCTCGCCGCATCAACGAATCCTTAATTTACACGTCTGCCTTGGTTTGCCACCTTCGCGCAAGTCAGGCTTGCCACCCATGCCTAATTATTTTTATTGGCCTACGTATCATGGAACTCTGCTCCTTAAATTTAATTTTATTCATAGCGGACTACCCACGCATGTGGTGTCGAAAACACCTTTGCATCCATGAGAGGCGGGACACAAGCTCAGCTTCCGAGTGTGGTCACGTTCATCGAATTCCTCTCCTAGGGTCTGCGCCAGCTTAGCTGTAGGTGGCAATTCATTTAACTGCATATACAGCAAGCCATTGAGCCTTCCAAAATTTAAAACTCCAAGCGTAGTGCGGTCGATGCAAGTCGTGACGCTGCTATCACCGTGCGCAAATCTTCCTCCAGCATCCATGGTGCTGCCGTGCTCACCAGTGTTGGCAGTGCGCAGCTGCGGGGGCGACAGTATCACCTTTTATTAGCCCTTTGCTGCTCCCTAGAATGTGTTCTTGAATTCAAGCTTAAATTCAAAATGCGCAGCTTCTCGTCTGCTACAGTTGTATAAAATATTCTGCAGAACTTGCGTGGTAGCTATTCGTTCTTATGTTAAACTCTAGCTATGGTTCTGTTGTTCTGCGACCAAATGCTTGAATTCAAATTGCGCAGTTTTTCGATTAGTAATAAAGATATGTAGGTACATACAGAATATTCTATGGAACTTAATTGCATGGTTGATACTCGTTCTTAAATGACACTCTGGCTATGGTGCAATTGTTTTTCGAGCAAAAGCTTATATTTAAATTCGCCGCTTCACGTTCAGTTAAATTGCATAAAAGTTTTTTTTTATTAAAATTACGTAAAAACTGTTTATTTTCTGCTTGTCCTTTACCCAGGAAAGTTGTTATTGGACCCAAAGGTTGAATGCAAAGTGCTCCACCTCGCGTCTTGTCAAGTTTCTCTGAAATTTGCATAGGACTACGTTTAAACTCACCTCTGCGTTGTTGTTTTTGAGACAAATGCTCATCTTGTTTGTTAGTCTAATTATACAAAATATGTGCAGAAAATAGAACCGCTCGTAGACAAAATTCCCAGCTGAAATGTGTAGCTCAAGTTCGGGCCGAGCTACGATTTGTATGCAAAATTATACAGATCTTGAATAGCTACATAATTAATACGCGCTCGTACTTTGTATCTGACGGAACACAGTTGTAACAGTTTATAAGGGTACCTGTCGTATTTCTTCCTTTACGATCGTAATCATACTATCGTATTTTATGTTTCCTTACGTGCTGCGTCTACTTTATATAATGAACATTTTCACTAATGCTCGTGTTTTTCTTGATGTTCTAATACCGTCTGCTTTCACACCTTTTCAAGACCGATATACGTGTCTCAAAAGAGATTAGCCGCTGATTTATAACTATATATAATTTGAGCGAAAGTATCAGAAAGCTTGCCCTTTAGTTTATGGGAAACATAACTGCATGGAACGTCTACAGAAAATATAGAATCAACGCAATATAATGAACACCATCGTGTGTTTGTATATATAAATGTTTGTTTATTACTAAACAGATAATAGAAAAATAGGCCAGGTTGGAGATTTGGCAGATTCTTTTGCATTCTTATGGAAACTGACAGGCGAAAATTATACTAGGATGTAGAAGATAACCAATCAAGGAATTTTCATCCATAAGGTTGAATGCACATTTTATTTTCCTGCGTTGAAATTCGGACAATAGAGATATCTATGGCTTTTCTTAGCGCTCTCATAGATTTTGATTATTTTCTTCGTACTTTCATATTTTATTTGCTTAAAGTTCATGATGCAAAAATTAAGAAAATTATCAACAAAACCAAGGGGATGATTTTTTTCAGGGTGCAGTAGACGCAGCAATGATTCTTCCAACTTGCATTTTTCTTTCGACGAATTGGCTTTTCGCTTGTGCGTAAAAATTTCGATCGGCTGAAGTTGCATTATTATGTGTATAGGATACGCGTCTAAAATATTTATTCAGTGATGCTTGAGTGCTTGCTATGAAAGGCTTTTTTTAAAATATTTATGTACGTCTCCTAAGGGAAGGAAGGAATATGCTACTCGGCTCAATTGAAACCGGGAGTAGTCGATCATCTCTCACGACAAAATTTGAGTTGGCCGCTGTAGAGCGTCCTTCATAAGCATAGGTATTGGTGACAAAAGACTGGTCAATGAAAAAGTGTCATCACAAATTCCTCACCGTCATATTTGACAGCACAGGTACAGTTGTATTTTGATATTATCCAAGCGAGTTCTTTTTATTGAAGTAGAATCTCTGCTCCAGGGCGCTCGATATAAAGTGACTGGGGCAAACAATATATTCACAATTGCAAAGGAAATATCCTTGACTTGCAAATTATACCTTTAAACTACAATTAACAGACTTGAAAAAATGGATGCCTTGACCTACTTTGGTGTCGCGCGTTCTTCTACTATATATATGTACAAGAAGGCTTATTGTTAACTTGTACGGTAAGATATACGTAACCATGTCTTCCAGCGACGGTAGATTTGCGATGTTTTTTCTCTACGGTTCTAGAATTTCCAGTCAGTGAATAGCAACAACGTTGTGTATTCAGTGTTCATCTATCAGAGCATGACAACAACACACACGTGCCGACAGCGTTCTTGCCGTTTTCTGTAGATTACCGGTATTTATTGTAGAGCTGTGTATTGAGTAATGGTGTACAGATAGCCAAACTATAATTGGAGCTGCGTATTGGCGTGGAGCGCTATGGTATTCATTAAGCCAAAATTTGAAGTATGCTACTGCGTTTTGACGTGAAACACCATAATGTACAGGAAGGCCAAAATATCTCTTATGGAACAAGGAGTTAGCGTTGAACGTGATGGTGTACAGGAAGCCAAAATATCTGTTATGGAACAGAATATTAGCGCTGAATGAGATAGTGCCCCAGGAGCTAAATGAAAAACTAAAGTTTTAAAAATGCTGTAATAATTCTTCATATTAACGTGGAACGCACAGTGTACAGGAAGCCAAGAGCGTGGAGTGTAAACTGTTGCCAGTGCTGCCCTCACTGCCAGGATAGCTGCTTAGTATGCATTGAAGTTTCCTAAAGTGCGTTTGGCCTGAAGTGCGTTTGCTACCTGAACGGCCCATGCATTGCTGCCAGCTCCTGACGTCGATATCGATTACACGCTGGAGTGAGGTCAGACGCTTCTACATACTAAATAGACTTCTTATCAAATCGAAATAATTATTATAATTGTCGAGACAACTTTGTTAAGAAGTCATTGCTATTGCAACAACGTAATAATTAAACGAATAACATTGTTAAGAACTTCAAGGCATTGCAGTAATATGTAGACAGACATGTCTGCCACGACGTACCTACTACACTACGTCATTACTCTAGATGTGGTGCCCAACAGCTAGGCCTGTAATAAAAGGCAAAACAAAAGGGGAAGAAACGAAGCCAATTCTTCTTCACTCTTTGGGCATCGGAAGACATAAAGGCTCCCTCTAAAGTTAGGTTTGCTAGGCTCGTCCTTCAGACAGTGAGTCAATTGTTTGCAACGCTCTAGAAAAGAAAATTAAATAATGTGCTGTATTACTTTTGGCAAAGTTATAATAATCGTACAACATAACCTTGAACTAAGATACAATTATGTTGCTCAAGCTGCAAAGCTTGACCATGTACGTGACATAGAGTAACAAATATATAATACTTTTCAAGCAGTTCATTCGTTAAAGACACCTTTTACGCGAGTTAAAAACTTACTTTCATTTTGTGTTTTATGGAGGTGGAACCCGCTGTTGTATACCGCACAGAATACGTTAGCTTCGTGTAGGTACCTATACGCCATCAGAAAATCCTTACTTTGCATGCCAGTTTTATTTTTATTCTTTGTACTTATAGTATTTGTTACATATTAATTAAAGCCTCCCTAGCCATAGTAAAAATGTTCCAAAAGATGATGTACATCTAGTACCAAAGGATGTTTTTATCGCTCTTGATATTCTTCCCCTCTCTGCTCTTCCTATTCTTTGGTGCATTATTTTTGTCGACGTACAACTCGGCTCTTCTTTCTTCGTAACTTTGATTTCTAGCAAACTGTGCAGGTATGGATATTTAAAATAGGATGCTGTAGTATTAGGTCTACTTTTCCTGCCTCTGGAAGCTGTTTTCCTTGAATATTTACTCGCTGTTTTTGTGTATTAAGAGTATACGGGTAAATAATTTACTGTATTAGATTTTATTGTACTCTTACAGGTGTGGTAACATGTAATTATTATTATTGTTTTTTCAGAGACAAATGAGTGATGAGTCTTGAGCCCCAAGTATATATGTTACAATATTCTCTTTTCGACTGTACCTTTTTGTAAATATTTTATATTGTGTATATTTCTTTCTTTCGAACATTTTTCGAGTGCATTCGTTGTGTTTGGAGTGCAAGAGTGTGGCGATTAATTAAGGATTTTTGCGGCCGACAAAAACTTTATTGAAAAAATTTGTATTATGATTATTTTCAGATCGTTTGTCCGTTGAAACTTTTTTCAGAGTTGCGAAACTAGGTGCGTCAATGTATTGATGCTGTTTCTGCCAAGTTGTTGAGCAAACTTGAAAAAAGTTATATTAAGAATGGTGATGTTTCAATTCCATGCTTACCAAGTGGTTTTATGAAGACAATTATAGAAATGTTTACTTCCTATTAGTGTACCTATTCCATAAAACGAAAATATAGTTCTTCCTAAGGATGATGTGTTTTACCTTGAAAATCACTGAATTCCTTAACTGAAGACTACCGCTCAAAACACAGGAGCTCTTGAATTTCCTAGAAACTTAGGAGAGCTTCCCTATGTGATTAATCAGTTACTTGGAAAGCGTCAATAATCTTTAAAATTTCTAGAACCAGTACCTATTGTGTCTAACTAATGCCTTCAAGTTCATTAATCACATGAGATACCTGCGATCTTACAACTCATTGTTGAAAAGAATAAATAACAATTCATTATATCGGAACTGAAAAGTTGCTTATGGACTAAAGTACGAAAATTAATGGAGTGGAGACAAGAGTGAAAACAAGCTGTGTTCGTGGCTACAGTACGGAACTGATGGGCTGCAGCTGTTGCTTTCTGCATGAGCTCTCGATACCTGCTCTCTATCGTCCCTTGCTGATGGACTGATCGCATCTTCTCAGTTGCTGATTTGCACTGCTTAACAGGTGAGTTTCTAGGGCTTTGCTAATCCTGTTAGGACGAGCGTACGCCACACCCATTTTAAATAATTCTCTTCCTAAGAGAAACTGACATTTTGTTTAATTTTCTTAAAGGTTACTTATAAGCTGCCCTGTATGTGTCTCTCGTGAAGGAAGTTTTCCATAATGCTATTCCTTCGAGGCACCAAGTTTATTTTGGACAGGTAAGAGTTATAAATTTCCATAATTTTTTTACGAGTAACATTGCAATATTTCTCGGTAGAGGTACGTAGTTGTCAATTCCACATTTGGTTGGTTTGTTTTTCTTTGTTTGTTTATCACTTGATGTCCATAGCGCTAATAATCCTACCCTTCTGTTTATTCCTCGGTGCTCGTCTCTAAAAACAGCATCATTTCCTTAACCCTTTACCGCGCAAGTGACTATATATGGTCACTTTCTTAATTCTATTTCTACGAAAGCGACTTTTCAGCCGCCTGGCAATGTTTGAAGGTATGTGCACTATCGTTTGGTAATTTTTTTTTGTCCGACACTTTAAGAGTCTTGCGTGTCGGAAACTAAAAGCAGGATACGGTTCATCTTACGTACTGTAGATCTCTGCTATATCAAGCAGCGAGCGGTCCCCCAACTTTTCTAGACTTGCTCCTCCTTGTTTTCTGGGAGGGGTCCTGTATCTTCTTCTCCCCCGTTGCACGAGCCTGTACGAAAACTCGCTCTTTTATTATGGTTTCAATTAGCTAATTCTGATGCCGTAGTTCGTCACCCACTGCTATCTCGTTTTGTCTCACTGCCCCTCATAAATAATTACCCTTCCCCCTGGCTATCAGTACTGTCCACCTTGGGAACCACTATGATATGTCGTTTGCCTTTCATTGCTCACAACCTGGTTTTCATCTCACCTCCCTCGTAGATATTTTCATCACCCAAGTACCAGTATCGCTCACTTTAGGAATCACTGCTCCCACAACTTCGTTTTCATCTCACCTCCCTCGTAGATATTTTCATCACCCCCGTACCAGTATCGCCCACTTTAAAAGTTCTGGAACATAGTATCGTACCTCACGTCGCCCCCGGCCGCACCGCGTCGGAGCCGTGCGACCGGCACACCGATGTTCCGTGTCATCGGCGGCGCTGATCATGCGACGGCTTTTTTGGTGCTCCTGTAATGAGGCATTTGCGTGTTCTGGGTCAGTGGCTGCTCTGAGGTAGTAGTTAGCTAGCATGTTATTTGATCCATTGACGTATCTAAAGTGACTACTTATCCCCATATGCAGCGCGACGCTAACAGATGGAGAGGAATCGACTGCGTTTGCGGTGATCCTCTCAAGGACGAAGAGCGTCTTACATCCCGTTTCTCAGTATAGTATTCATATCGTGTTCTAAAATTATCGTAGTAATATAAGACGCATAGCTTTTAATTTTCTGCTGCTTGTGTAAGTCTTGGAGCGTGGAGTAAAAGTGTGGCATTTTGGATCTAGGTGCGCTTAACTTGTTTTTGCACAAAATACAGTCCGTATTGTGCAACTATTTGCAGGTGTTCAGTTGTAACGAAAGATTTCAACTTGGGGTGTTAATTATTTGCTTAATATGAATTTCCATTATTTTTTATACTATAATGAGACATTTGTTTTCTGATCAATAATTATGTATCTATGATGTGGCTAACAAGAATCAACTAAAATTGACCATATGTTTGGACAAGCAGCTGGAGTTGCCGTCAGATTTAAAAAAAAAGAAATATATATCTGTGGTAACTCCAATTGACTAGAGAAAAAATATGATTCGATCGATTGTGGTTTCTCTGAAAATGCCAGTTAGGACGTATAGGGTTGTATGTGTATAATCTTCTCTTGTGTTCGACATTGCGTGTTTATCTAAATAATAAACCTATATTTAGAGACTTTAATTTAATGCAAAATCTCAAGCTATCTGTGCGATCTGTTGAACCAAAAGTACATAGACTATTGTTGATCAGAAATGCATGCATTTATTTTTAGGATGCCTGTACAGCATTTAACTTCATCGTGAATTCGTTTATTTCATTTCGCCACTGCCGCGGCCAATTTCCTATTGAGTTACAATCATTACAACGCCCCTTATTACGGCCATTTGTGCCTCGCAGCCGTCACAAATCTCAGTGTTTGATCTCGCTCGTCACGGCGGAAATGACGTCACGAGCCTGCTGTTCCATCCACATTATCTCCGCTTGTCAGAATTCCAGCATATCGGTGCGGGTGCCGGCGCGTTTCAGTTCCCGGGCCCAAAATTATCGTCGCTTATTTTAGCGTCGGGCCGGGACAGCTGCGCCGGCCAGTGATTATCTCAGTGACGCTTTCGTCAGCGGCTGCCGGCCGGTACGATCGAGCGCGTCGGAAATGCCGGGCCGGCTACGAGCATAGGCCGCCGCTTGCTCAATGTTGCGAGTCTGGAAGGGCTCCTCTGCGCAACACGCAATAGCTAGTTGTTGCCTGTGGTGTTAACGAATTCATCACTGCCACAGTAAGTTTAGTTCCTAAACATGCTATTGTTAACGAGTTCGTTACTGCCATATTAAGTTTAGCTGCTAAATTTGTTGTTGCCTCCGTTGTTGACGAATTCGTCGCTACCGTATTAATTTTCGTAGCTAAACTTGTTGTTGTTGATGAATTTGTCACTGCCACATCAAGTTTAGGAGTTTAAACGGGCTGTTGTCACCTGTGCTGTTGAATTTGTCACTGCCACAACAAGTTTAGGAGTTAAACGTGCTGTTGTCACCTGGGCTGTTGAATTCGTCTCTGCCACATCAAGTTTGGGAGCTAAACGGGCTGTTGTCGTCTGTGATATTGACGAATTCGTCGCTGCCACATCAAGTTTAGGAGTTAAACGGGCTGTTGTCACCTGCGCTGTTGACGAATTTATCAATCACATAATAACTTTATGAGCTATAAATGGGAACTATATAGTAGCCTGGTAAGTGGACATACAACTGATTGGATGAACGGCGTGTGGCGTCCTATCTGTACTGTGGCTAAATAGTCGAGTGGGAAAACACTATAATAACCGAGAAAGGTATTCAGTTGTAGCCTCTAGTATTTCCACCAAATGCATCACTGGCAAAAAAGCTTAGTAGTTGAACGGCGCATATTAGGGTTTGTGTTATTTTCGAATATAGTTCGTACAGGAAATTGATCAGCTAAGTAAAGTTTTATCAGCCGTGTTATTCTGGCTTCTTGATAGAAATTGAACTATCAGACGGACTCTTGTTATCAAACGCCCTCGATGGTAGCAAAGTGATATAACCAATCAGCAGGGTACTGTCATTATATTAATATAGTGGACTGAAGTATGGTCGTCAATAAGTTTGAGACAGAGGGTAAATTTAACAGTGTGAATATTGCTGCTCTATGCTTTTGTTCCTTGATTTTGTCGTTGAAGTTTCTTAAGCTGTGATGTGTTGCTCTTGGCACATTGTTCATTATTTCAGGCTCATTAATAAATTAATTAGATTCGCCTGTGAAGTTAGTACGTAAGGATATCTTTTGAGCATTCCAATTCTCTCTGCATGTTACCTACCAACTAACCAGAGTCCATTTGTTATTAAAAGTCGCTCTACAAAGCGCACTCGCTCTGCCTATTGTAAGTGAACACAATTTATTGTTTAGAGTGTGTTTGTTCACTACTATCACACTAAGAGTCTCACTACCACTGTTGTGGAGAAAGAAAGTGCTGCAAATGGCCGTAGATTCATTATGGTGAAGACACTTCTGCTCTTTCTCTTTCTTTAAACACATGGACAACATGAGCTTTAGTCTGGAAGCCTGTGGTCTGTCATGTGACAAGTCCTTGTCACGTCCTTGGCTCTATAGTAACCGTTTTGTAAACATGATAGGTAGTTATAGAATATATAATACGCATGTATATATGCATTCATCATTGCAGCATGCTGATGATTCAAATATGAACATGGTAGGGGAAGCCACTTTCAAGTGTAGCTAGTTGTGAGTCAAGATCAGGGAGGGGCGTAGAAGAAAACAGTGTAAAGCGATAGAGCATTTGGGCGTATGCTCACAATACCAAAGACCTCCATGGTCTTCTTTACTTCAACCAATGGACAGCATGAGGTCCAATCCCATGGCCTGTCATACGACCAGCCCTTAATCGTCATGGCGGCCGCTTCAACGGCTTCCCCGGACTTTCTTGCAGTGCTTCACATCGGTGACAAGTCGATGGTTTTTGTCGTCCCAGCTTACAGGGTCACTTTTTCGTGTTGTCGTGCGAACTCTCCCTCGTCATTACAGTTCCGCTTTCCATATGTCACGGGTGGCTTTCGCTCCTGGTTATCGATTGCGAGGTTGCGAAGTTTCATGTTTTAACGACCAGGTTGGTTTTGTGGAACTTCGCTGCGACGCGTCCCACCAAAATTTGGTTTCTCGTTGAGGAATGGCTTTGTCGCAACATCGCAAAAAGTTGTTGCCCAGCGATGTAAAGGTAAATGTCAAATATAGAGGTAATACAGTATGTATGGTATAGAACCACTTGTTTAGTGAGAGCACAATGTTTAAGTATCACCTGCAAAATTATTTATCCTTGCCGTATAATTTTTATCCCAAGACGTATATTTACCTCCTGTATGAAATTTGGAAACATACTGAGCCGTACAGAGTAGAGGTGGACCGAATGTCTGTTTTTATGATTCGCGAATATTTCGTTTTGATATTCGCGAATGCGAATTCTTACTCAAAGTTTCATTTCTCAAGTAATATGGCATTTATTTGGATTCTAGAGTTTGGAGTCTGGACTCGAGTGGACTATTCGAAATTCGAATTCATTCTAAGAGTTTACTCATGGTTCTTTGTTTCCAGGATGCGGGACAAGGACCCACTCGTACATGCATCCCATTAACCTCTTTCCCCAACCACCGCCCTTTGAAAGAGGATTATTTACTAGTAGATTAACTAGATTCTCTAGATTGATGCAAGTCATTATTGCTGTTGCTAATACAAGTATAAACTCCAAGTATCTAATTGTTAAATTTTATTATTGGCAGGTTGAACTTCAAAAATAACAATTTATATGCTCTTTCACCAGTCAGGTTACTTCGTTTTTCATCGTATACTAGGCCGGTACCACTACAAAGACGCTCACTCGCAACACTAGTTGGCGGACAAGCAAGATAAGACTTTGCTAGCTGAGAAAAATTAGGATAAATATTCGCGTGCATCTTCCACCATTTCACAGGATCTTCATCGGTGGATATGCTTAGATATTCGCAAAATATTCGTATGTCTAAATGCGAATATTGGAAACCATGCGAATATTCGGCCCACCTCTACTGTACAGAGCACTGACTATGTATCTACAGAGTTTGACTCACCTCACAGTCCATTGCCAAGAACCACACCCACTGCTCTTCCCTGATCATTAGCTAGTCGGTCCCCATATGTCACGAGCGTCTTGCGGCACTCGCTATCACTGTGGTTAGTTCAACGCTGCCACTGCAACTGGTGCTCCTTATCACCAGTCGAGCGGATGTTTCTCATTAACAAAAGTAAGTGGAACAGCAGCAGCCACTTGCCGGTTGCTAATCGCCGCTTTCAAGTGTAACTTTCCTTCAGCGAGCATCTAGCTGATGCGCTTCCGTCTTTGGTTTCTCTAGGGCATCTAATAATGCATCGGTGGAAGTAGGAATTAATTCCTTTGTTTTGGGGCGTAAGGTACTTTCCATTGACGAGCATGTGGCGAACTTCCGCCTTTGGTTGCTCTCAGGCATCAACTATTGCAGTGACATCGTTGTAGTCGGAATGAATATCTTTGTTTTCAAACTGTACTTTTTTAAATACAAGCAGGCGATTCACTTTCGTCTTTTCTTTCGTTAGAGTAACTAATACCTATTCTATTCCATCGGTGAATGGGACAATTCTACTATTTTCGAACTTTTACGGTGTACATTGATAGATATAGGAATTGTCATTATTTTTTTCTGTAGTTCTGCTTGTGCAAACACATTATGAAGTGGAAAAATTCAACGCTGTTGTACCAATAGTTATAAGAACTAAGCAAATAGTTGCTAATGCTTTGATTTTTATCGAAATTAATACAAAACAACTATTACTTCTCTGTTAGTAAAACCTTCTTAACAGATACGGAAGAGTGTCAGTCAGATTGCCTCCGCCGTTAAATGTCAGATATTTTCAGCTTGTTGTCAACTCTTGTCGAGTCAATAACGTTACCCTATTCTGCCAGTATCCTAGCGCTAATATGTAAGTAAACGAAATGCACGTATGTATGGTGAATTCGTCTCAAATAGGTACATACAGACGACTAGGAACACCTTACAGTGTTGTGCGCTTGGAAGAATTTTCGATAACGTGCGCTAACAGCAATGGCATTGGCAGAAGGGCGTTGCCCTCGATCGTTGCAATATAATGCAAGTTAATTTGACAAATTTGAAGGTTAATTCGTTCCCACAAAATTGCTCAAGTTTTTAGCGAAAGTGTAACTTGAGATATGGATAAAATAAATAGATAAGCTTCCTAAGCAGCACTGTACTCGAGAGTTCGCTGCTGCTCCTCCTTCTCGTTTGCTGCATGTCAAACACACTTAATTGGATCGTAAAGTTTCTTATCCACGTTGTACGATGGAGAAAATCTCTTGGAAATGTCGTCTTAAAATTCGCACTAACTGTTGCTTTTTCTTTCAATTGAGAATATCATGGCTGATAAAATAAATGTTTCTTTGTTCAATAAAACGGTTAATGAAGCTATTAAAGCCTGTTCGTCACCATCTTTGTTTCTTTTACCAAAAAAGTTTCATTCCCACAGGCCCGTCATGGAAAGTAGCAACAACGAATTTAGTTTCTTTGTTTCCGTACTTGGAATTGCCCTTTTGGTGTATTTCATTACTCCCCCCTCACCCTGCCGGTAGTCATTTGCAGCTGTGTAAAAAAAAAAAACGCACCGTCACTCGCACTTTTAGTTATAAACTAGCGGCGCTGCTTCGCCACGACAGTGATACCTACTGCGGCCCGTTGGCGATTTTCATGGGAATTT
The DNA here is from genome assembly GCA_001587735.2 of Parhyale hawaiensis. Classification (NCBI taxonomy): domain Eukaryota; kingdom Metazoa; phylum Arthropoda; class Malacostraca; order Amphipoda; family Hyalidae; genus Parhyale; species Parhyale hawaiensis. The sequence goes on from LQNS02278182.1 coordinate 2,930,013, forward strand.
TATTGCTTGGATTAACTTGGGAAGAGAATTCGTGCTTTGTGAGGCCCTTACGGAGCTAAAGCGCATTCTGCTTGAGCTTGTATAGAGAACTTGTTCTTTGCAGAGACTTCGCCTATAGCTAACGCAAGTTGCCTTTGATTTTGTTGAGCGAAGGTAATTTACTTCGACGGATGAAAAGAAACTGGATTTTAGCAATGACCTGATGGTTCGAACTTTGAATTACAGCGTAAACTGACTTCACCGCCGCTGGCGACGCGCATGCAGCACCCGCCGTCTCACAACCAATCTTATCACCTCTGGTGATGCGTATACAACACCCGCCGTCTCACAACCAATCTTACCACCTCTGGTGATGCGTATACAACACTCGCCGTCTCACAACCAATCTTACCACCTCTGGTGATGCGTATACAACACCCGCCGTCTCACGACCAATCTCACCACCTCTGGTGATGCGTATACAACACCCGCCGTCTCACAACCAATCTTACCACCTTTGTATAGGCGCCGGTGCAGCTTTTCATGCTGGCACGAAGCGTGGTTTCTTGACCCTAGGCTGCTCATATGAGTCCATTGAATCGGTGTGGTCTTAGGCATTCACTTGCTTCACGGCCCTAATCCCGCTGCATGCATGCTTGCTTTTCATCGTACTTAATTGCAAAATAAACCTTTCCACTTGTGTGAGGATCAGGCATGCGCGCGCAACATTATGCTGCCAGTCTTTAATTCTAATTAGAGCCTGCGGTCGCTTTTTCATTGCGATGCAGTTGGTCAAATCTCGTGTGTACTAAAGAACGTTGTTTTATTACCGTCATGGCTTTTATTAATCACATTCCTATGTTATATTCGACCATGTTTGCGAGGGTTGCAGAATATTATTCAAGGCACTGTAGATAGAATTTTGTTGTTGGCCTCTACAGTATACGATTGTATTGTTACAATTGTCGATATTGATGAAAAAGTACATAACCGGGAATACTTTATATTATCGATGTTTCTTTTGTAAAATGTTGTCAAATTGCCTCCTAAAATTTGCTCTCTTCTTGCTATTATTTTGTCGCAATTAAATCGCCTGTAATTCTTAGTATTACAAAGGGATGAATATCTGCAATGATTTTCAGCTAGATTGTTATTCTATTAAAGATTTAATTTCATCTAAAAAATGCATGGCACAAGGTCTGAAAAACATCATTTCGCAATTTATTCGTTCATCCGTTACTGGAAAGCATGTTTTTTTTCGAGCACACAATGCTTATAATTGACCATAAAAATTAACTTCTCTTGTATTTCTTACTGAAATTTCTTGTAAGGTGAAGACTACAGAAAAGAAAATTCTCTTCTCTTTATTAGCTTCCACTTTTCTGGCTTTACCATACTAATCATGTGCACTGTAGTGCCTTGGTCGTATAGATTTTCGAGGCTGGTTATCTGTGTGATCTCTGCAGCATTTTCTGTGTGTGTATTTATCACCTGATTGCGCATACTCCGGTCCCCATAGAGTCGAGCCATTTATAAAAATAACATCATCAATAAATCCCGTCTCGGTGCTCGTTATCAAATCAGCGACCCACTGTGAGCTTCTGAAAAGCTCTTTTCCAGACGCATGCGACTTGTAAGTTGCCATCCGCGTCGGCCAACGGCTTGTGCTGCTCGAACGCTCTCTTCCAGATACCCGCAACTCTATCGTAAACTGTCAAATTGTCAGCTACATCGACAACCGTCGTGGGTTGCTGAAATATATATTGTCTGCCAGATACCCGAGACTCAGTAGTTGCATCATCATCGACAAATTGTGTTTGTTGCTCAAAATGTTTATGACGGATACTCTCGAATACTATAGTTACTATTTCCGACGATAAACTGCGTAAGTTGCTTGAAAACTTTATGGCAGATCCATACCTTGAACCCGAAAGTTGTTATCCTCCTCGACCAAGCATTATGACAGCTGAAATATTTCACTCTTTCTGTACTACATAGCATAATTTTCTATTTCTAGCAAGAACCATGGAGTCGTGCATGAGGCGGTATGAGAGCATCAGGTCAAAAATAATTTATGTATATATTTTTATTCTGTCACAAATGTATAAAAACTCAGTAGGTACCCGTGCTGTGCTCTCTGGTCGTGGCAACAACATGCATGTTCGTGCAACATGAAACTGTGACCTTCATGTTTGTAAGAACATCCACACATCCGGTAGCTATGCCATGCACCATATTAAGACTGTAGCTCTCACAATATCATTAAAGTCATACGACAAAAAGTGCGCAATAAAATACGTTGCTCGCGATAATCTGAGGATTATTTTCCCTGGAATTTGTTGCAGTAAAGTTTCGATGCGTATCGCATCGCTCTTTAGAGAGCGATACCGTATACACTTGTTCCTGAACGTAACAGATGCATACAAATTTGTTCTATCGTTCACTTCCGTTGTTTGTGTTGTTGTTCATGGGCAGCTGTTTATCTGTACACCCCACCTGACAGCCAAGCACCCAGAGGACTGTTAGTGAATAGGTTGTTTAGTCTTTTATATGTAATCAAGTACACGAATATTATCTTGCAATGCAAGAATATTGTATTTAAATACGGTATTTCATTGCACAGTTTGAAATGCGCTATAGATACTTTTTTAAGTACACCAACTCTAATTACATGCATTTCTATTTAAATACAGCGTCTCGCTGGATACTGCTGAGTCATATGTCAATCGCGCACATGTTTCTACTGTATAATAGTTTAATGCACATAAAGCCGTATTGCCACTTATATATTTCACCCCCCCCATCTTTTTCGAAGAATCCTGACAACCTTCATAGTGCGCGGACAGAAAAGTACCGAAGAAAATTTCCACTGTGTAGTACTTCGCAGTACTTAAATTTAAATACAGTATTTTCAATTGAACTCTCTCGATACCACAAAGATTTTCGTATGCCAAGTTTTAATTTATGAACCGTAGGTATAGGTAGTCACACGCCAGCCCGCGTATGAAATCATAAAGTTTGGCTCACACGAGTCAGTATATTGTCTTTATTTTTTGTCTCCCGGTTTTTGTTGTGTCATTCAGTCTGCAGCAGAGTTGCTGGCTTTCCGAGTTCTAATTCATTCATTCATTCATTTCAGAGATATCTGAAAATTTACTAGCGACCCTTGCTAATGTAGCTGGCGTGATAGTCAACGCTTCTGCGAAGCTCTTGGCAAGAACACACTTGTGTTTATGTGAACACAGCAAAACATGCGGGCACTATATAAAGGCGTCTTTTTGTGACCACATTGCGGATGATTCCGCCTGATTTCGCATGATCCGCGCGTTTTTGTGACCACTTTTTGACGCGATTCTGATAGCAATCAACCGTGTTCAGTGGTGAAAATTGATCGCACCGTGATTTCCTCCGCGGGCTAATCATGCGTGATCAAAGAGTGATTCCAGCCTTTGAACAACTAAAAATTCAAAATTTGAAATGAAAGTTAGTGAGGTTTTCTTATATTTAGGGATAAAGGGATAAATTGAATGATATTACGATTGTTTAATATAATGACTTCCAGAATTGTAGTTTCGTTAATTTTATGCCTGTGTATGTTCAAAATGCTTTAAATACTGATAGATCACTTATGCATTGAATTCAAAATCAATAAGAGTTCCTAAGAAATCAATTCCCCACCAGTTTCCGTAAG
>LQNS02278182.1:2967484-2987530 GCA_001587735.2 Parhyale hawaiensis
ATCGATGATTTCATATTAAAGTTCGCGTACTTTTCTTTATGACTCGGTGCTTGCTCTACTGACTTCGTAGATCGAATCTTTTATATTTTATCTAAAATCCTAATACTACAGCCGGTGCGGTGATAAAGCGATGAAAATGATAGTAATATTATATACACCTTATAGGCCGCAGTTCCTTAATGTACCGTGCGTCAACTATTTTCATTCAACTACCTGTTCAGCTGCAAGGGAGCCAGAAGACTTCCTCCCTGATAGCGCCGTCACATTCGTCAGGGCTCCATAGGTCGCGCACGTCACTGCCTGCATACAACACAGGCCTTTTCTGCAACAGCCAGTCAAAGAACATCTCAGCGATGTCGCCTGCCACGATCGTCAAAAGCTATACAGTGGCCGCATACGTCCCTGCCTATAGGCCCGTCCTGCCGCCACACGCCTCTACTTACAATAATAATAATGATATATATTAAACGGCCAGCTTGTCTTGTTCTGCCGACTATTATGGATGACTTTCGGTGACGGTGTGTGCGACAATCGCTGCTGGATGGCTCGTAAAGTTACTTAACGCTCTTTACGGTCCAGTAAAAGGACTCGTCTGGCTTTCGTTGATCACATGCGAGCGTTGCGTGGAGCCTCGTAAAGTTATTCAACATTACTTTGTCGACGACAACTTTCTATGAGGCGCTGTAACTTACGGTGCACTTCGCTTTCTAAAGTTATGATTGCCGTGCATTGATACGTTGCAATTGCAAAGAGTTTTTATAGATCACTGCTTTGTGCAGGTAATCCTATGGTATGGTGAGTATAATGCAATCGACGCATCTTCGTACGTATAGTGACTTGGAACAGTTACAGCAGCTGCTACTTTGCGTCTGCAATAATCCTATGAGTATTTTGCGTTAATGTGAACACGTTGCTTCCGTTTGGTAACGCTTACTGTTTTTGTGTGCAGAGTCTATGGTATGCTGCGACGTACATAATATTGCCGACGTGCTCTGCGATAACACTAAAAATATACAAGGGTTACTGCTTTGTATACAGACATATAGCCTATCGTCTAAACAACCTAGCTGTGCTAAGGAGTGAACGTCCTGGACTTACATTGTCCAATATGCACCGGGGCTGCCGCTGGTTTGCAGCATTAGCTTATGATAAACTGTGATGTAAAGTGAGCTTTCACTTGCTTGATTAGCCGTTGATATGGCTGCTCGCTGGCAACACGTATTGCAGCAATTTTACGTTGCACTACAATATTTCCAGTCTTGCTGATGTCTGCTGTTGTTGATAGCGCTGGTTAATCTTAGATTATCGAATTTTAAGCTATATGCCAAGAATTCTGTTAGGGTCTACTTATCTTTTAGTCTCTGTTATCACGTACACTATTTCATTTAGCTGCAAGCCCAACTACTGATGTATCCTGGCAAGCTTAATGCATTTTCCTGCTACATACTCGTACGTTTATTTTCGCAGTTCAGTTTCCAGAAAATTCTTAAAAGACCTCATTGCTTTCTAGTGCATGCTTGCTGTAGAGTAAAGGGAAGCATGACCATAGTGCAGAGTGTGCGGATAGTATCATGATTTTGTGTGTCTTATCAGCGCAGCTGTGTAGATCTGTCCGGGGGTCAGTGTGTCTCCGACTGTTGTGTTGGGAGACCGTATTGTGCCGCAGTTGAGGTTTGTCTACCGGTGCTTGCCCTAGGAGCGAGCTGTGTGTATTCGGACTGACTCTAGCTTACATCTTCTCTATATCTGTTTATTCGGGTTGGCGCGGCACAACTAAATTCCTAACAGTAATGCGACGCCATTGCTATTAGTTCAAAACATTAAGAACTAATGCAGATCCCTTCCTTTTCTTCTCTTGAAAGTCTGTGCTGTGGTGCTTGCGCAACCAACAATGATGATGACACGTATTGCTTGCTAGTTTTACCTGTTTTTACAATATAGCCCGAGAGTATCCATAACTTGGCCACGAACCTCCTCGACTGAGCTGCCGATGGGCCCCCGCTTGTAATTTTTGCGTCTCACGGATGCTGGTCCAAAAAAATCTGGCCGCGGGCCATCGCCATCGCATGCATTGCTCCTGAGAGGCTGCGAGTTTGTGGCTTGCGCTCCTGTGATATTTTACTTATGACGGCGTCCTGATTATCTCAGCCATGAGTTACCCTAAATATATCTTGTATTCGCGCTCCGGGTTGTGGCTAGGATTTTTGAAAAATATAGGCCAGTAGGTATGATGGACGAGTTCGCCTTGGCTGGGGGCGGTCATGCATTACGATTACGTAGGTACCTCATTTGGCCTCTTGCCTACAGAGGCTATTAACTATTTTGTAACAGTTTAAATTAATTTTATAGAGTCCGGCTTGCTACATAACTTGCGGTGCGTTGGATAGCCCATTTGATCTCTTCTGTGTATCATATTTATCTATTTTGTAGCTTTATCTTCCGAATGAATTCAATTGTGTTCGACCTGTTACATCATTCCCATTGAGTATGTGTGCCTCAATTTACCCCATACATAACGTACCCATGTGAACTGTTTGCTATTTGCCGACATAACTTTTCCTGTTTGTTGTCTTTTCAGTTGTCTTGATGCTGGGTTTTATCGAATCACAGTGATGAGCAAGAACACCATAATGAGACTAAAAGCTGCAATGTGTTTTCACTTGAACTTGTCGAAAGCGGTGGTTGCTTTCGACATTTTCGCTATCAATACTGAAACTAGTATTTTTTTATTTTATGTAGTTGTTATTGGCAACGAAATTTGTAACTTTCGCTGGTGTTAGGATTAAAAAAATATTTTGTAGCCTTCTCATGAAAACTGATGACTGTAAAACAGTGGCATGAGTTGGCAAAAAATAGGAATTTTGCCGCAAGAGTTGGAATTATTATTATGACTATTTTAATACCTTTGTTAATAATTTCATCCTCATTGGGAATATTACCTCTGGCTTCTAACACATATGTTACTTCTCCTGAAGTTATCACAACGATTTAGCTATATCTTTTTATACCGCTGCATGTGGCTTCCGTTGTGTTCCGTCTCACAGTTTTGCTACTGCCTATTAACATTTTGTTAAACTGACTTGGAAAACACTATTTTATTAGAGTCCCAGTGTCTCTCAGCCCTTTCACGACCTGTTTGAGCCTTCGTTTTATTTGAACTTTCCTCACTTTGAAATGCGTAGGCTATGAGCATAACGACGTTTGTCTTCAAATAGATTTCGCTTTTCTCTCACTTGGAATATTTTCCATACCCTGTGGTCTTTCTTCGCTTCTCACCATCCCACGGGAGTTTCTAACAGGAGTTTTGAACCGTAGGTCACGTCTCTCACGGGGCTCAGAAACCGAAAGTCTTTCTCTGCTTTTGTCAATATGAGAAAAGTAAAGTTCTTTCTCCTCTATGCACATCGTTAGCGCGTGGTAGGTACATATAAGGTGCCTGATTATCTACTGGATTTCTGACGTGCTTTTCATAGCCTTTTCAATTTTTTGCTTTGTCGAAAAGAAGCTGTGTCGCCTTAAAGCTCATGATATTATAGTGCTGATGGTCATATCTACGTATCTATTAACATGTGTATGTATAGGACCTACATGTTAATGAATACACGGTAGAAATAATTTATTTTGTAGGCGTTGGTATATTTTTTAGTCCATTCTGTGCTGTATATCTTGTATTCAGTCTTCATATAGTGTGTTTTCATCTTACATTACAGTGAAGAAAAGAGGTGCTCAATATAGCTAATAATATTTAACTATCTGAGCTGATATTTAGTCGCAAACACAGGGCTGGAAATATCGTCCTGACGCTCCAGTATTCCTCCCTGTGGCCAGTGCGTGTCCATATTCCCAGTTTACCTGTCCAGCCCTGGCAGTACCTTTATTCTACCCCTCTTGTATAGCTGCACCTCGCCACCTTATCAAAGTGGTCGCCTTATTTGCTCAAATTCTGAATTTATTGCCTTTGAGTGGGAGGTGCACTAGCGGATCTTTGCGCCAACACTTTACTGCATAGACTTCCAAGGCCGCTTGTAAGATTATGTCCTCAGTATTTTAGGATGTTTCCATATTTCTTTGGAAGAACTTTGCGCTGGAGAACGCTTTCAGGTCTTTAGTGTAGTGCCATGTTTCGTTCGACAAAAAATGTTGAATTGTGCAGTCAACTGTTTGTCATATTTGCACGTTTCTTCGAAAGCAATAGCTGTTGAGTCAAGGAATTAAATTCCTTACAAATTGCTGTATTTTATTTGGAGTAACCTTTGAAGTTGGGTGACATTCTCAGCTCTTGAAGACATCGTCATATTTCTTAGAAGGTGCGTATAAGGTGCTTGATTATCTAGACGATTCAGCCGTGCTTTTCATAGCCTTTTCAAGTATTTGCTTTGTCGAAAAGGAGTTGCGTCACCCTGAAGCTCATGATATTTTAGAGCTGGCGGTCACGTCTACATACGTAGCTGCTGGATATCGCCTTCAACGTATTCAGGAGAGTGCCGTATTTCACCCAGGGCTGCGGTGTTGCGTGGATCAAATCCGACTGTGACTCCTAACTTCGGTCAGTTTCTGACCCCGACTCCTTCTCCATGAACTCCAAAAATAACCGACTTTTACTGACTCCGATTCTTTTTATCGATAAAAAAAGGCTGATTTTTACCAGTTTCGATTCTGGGTGCAACTAGTTGTGAACCCGACTACTCCTGATCTCTTAAAATTTCCGAAAGATTCTTCCTGACTCCGACTTTACTACCTCTGCTTTCATTGAAAGGAAATCTCAAATCTTTGTTGCTAGTTTATGTTCTCATTTATTTTGGATACTTCCTTATTTTGTCAGACAAAATTACTGCTGGATTATTCTCTCAGTATTTGAGAAATATATTTGCTGCTGGTTTTCTGGATTTTTTCTATTAAAACAGGTTTTCCAAGCCTCGTAATTCTGGCAGATATAATTTGAATGGCTAGCGTTTGCTGACTCGAGCTTAATTGGCCCTTATTTCCAAATCACAGGGACGTACGCTATATCAAGGAGGAAGATGCGCCTTGAAAATCGACACACATATACGGTATGGCTTAAAACACAAAGTTATTGTTACTTCTATTTCGTTGAAAAGTGTAGTAATATTTCTTTCTGTGTGGTAGTTTTGGAAACTCTCTATCTTATAGTAAAGGCAGAGTTATACGCTTTTTAATGATCAAGTACCTCTCATAACTGGCAATATTCTGATAACACTTTGTAATTACTAATAAGCTTCCTCGTAAGGCAACAGATACTTCATGGAAGTGCATATATATATATGAACTGGCCTGTTCATTAATTTGTGTAAAATTCCACGTCGTTGTAAAAAAATATCTCTCTAAACAAATTTCGTTGTAAACGATTTCTCCTTGTGATAAAAATATATAATGGGAACTTCCTCGAATTAACCTTACCGTTTTCTTGATGATGCGACAGTACAGTTTCTTCCGGTGAGCGTAACAATTGTGGAAACAGTCGTTCATGTGAATTCATTTTCACAGTTTCTCAGAAAATACACTAGAAACTTTATTCAATGAACTAGGCAGCATTTAAAAACAAACAATTACGAGTATAATTGAAGCGTCAGCATTGAATTGTACAGCGATGGAGATTAGCGTTCCTCTACGAATGAAATTGTTGCTTCTAAAATAAGCAGAAAACAAGAACTTTCATTCATTGAAATAGGCCCCTACTGAGACTTCAGAAATTTATGGGTCAAGAGTGCAGTTTCTGTAGAGTATGCAACACGGAAATTAAGGTTCCCTAAGCTGCTCCATACAGCTGCAGTTGGTTTACTGAACCGTTCCCTACCATAATTCATATTCAAATTGCCGAGTAAATATGCCCATAATTTGACTAAAAAGCCGAGCGCCTCGGCCGGAGCTGTGGTTTGATGCGTCAGATGGCTAACGGTTAGCATCAAGTGAATCTAATATCTTATATATAACTATGTTGAAAGAGGCTCCGCTGTTGCTGTGCCTCAGGAAGCCCACTATATTAAAGCTCAATGAAAATAACTTCACCTGGGGCGAGCATTATGCAAAGTGGCCTGGAACCTTCACTGCATTTTTGTACCCCCAGACACCTCGACTCCTGGCCGGTGCTAAAGAAACTCTTCTCGCAAGAAAACAATGTATAGAGATCAGCTTGCAGATCATGTGAAACAAATCATCCCTTCTTTGTTGCTGTAAAAACAAGGAACATTGTAAATTGGCCTTTCCTCTCTAGCGGAGCCTTTGCGTATGTATGCTAAAGACGTTTTTGCTTCCCCTGCAATCATCAGTGGTTCTTGAAACGTGTTTTCCTTAGTGATTTGTGCTGGAAAATTGATCTTGAACTTCAACCCAGGATGGGAGGGTTGGTTTTGCCTAACAGTTCCACAGGTTTAGGGCTTCCTCTTACTCTGACTCCGAAGTGTCTGCGCTGTCCGTAAGAAGACCAATATAGCTGCCGTATGCGGATGATATTAATTTTTTTTTGTCTCCGGTGTGTACATGTGAATTAGGCATGTCTCAGTTGCTGAGAGGACCAGTGATAGCGGAGAGAAGGCATGGGAAAGGAGGATGTTGTCTATTATCTCGATTAAATGTAATAGAAAATGTACTCTACATTCAGTATGTCTCTGTTGCTTGCGAAAAGAAGAGTGTTCTCGAACAGAGCGATAGAGAGTGGGCATTAATTGTGGCTGTTATGTTGATGTTGTTTAATTTCAAATGTCTTGAATTCATCCTGCCTCTGTTTTTCGTTGGAAGACCAAAGCGACCGAGCGCTGGGTTAGATGTTATCTCGAGTTGAACATCTGATGCTATTCTCTTGAATTTGTTGTCCTGTGTTGGTGATGAAGGTAATTGGTGATAAATCAAAGGAGAACAACAGTTGATGGACGCTAAGCAGCTTGCGCGCGCATCTGATAGGGTTAAGTCTACATCTCAGGGTTGTTGGATTGTTAGTAGGTGTATGTAAAGAGAATTGTTACAAAGATGGAGAACTAGGTATACGGCTTCGTGCCTAGAGTATCACCCTAAATATGAGTTTAAATATTGAACTCTTTTAGTTTTTTTAATTACCTCCGCCAAGGAGGTAATGTTTTTGTCGTGTTTGTCTGTCTCTTTGTTTGTCTGTGTGTCTTTCGCCAAGATTACTGTAAAACTAATGAACGGATCTTCACGAAATTTACAGGAATTGTTAGGCATGTTAACTGTAACAGATGATTCACTTTTGGTGAAAATTAGTTCATCTGTTTTTTTGCCCAAATTTGTGTGATGATCTGTTTATGTGTTCGTGTGTTTGTCGCTGTGTTTGATTTTCAGCTTGTTAGAACAAGAACTCAAAAAGTTATGGATGGGTCTTCATGAAATTTACAGGACTTGTTTGTAATGCAAGAAGACATGAATGATCAAATTTTTGTCATGATCGGTTGGTCCGTTTGTGTGTTTGACTTATGTGTGTCATGATGTTTGTTAGCAGCATAATTTAAAGAATATGAACGAATCTTCATGAAAATTACGGAAACCGTTAATACTATCGAAGGGTATAAATGATTAGATTTTGGTGTTGATACAAATAAAATTATGGTCTCTGGACCAATTTGAATTCTTCGTTACCGTTGCCTTGCTTGGCGGAGGAATGCGCTGTCAGAGTGCTCTCTAGTTTCATCTGAATTTATATGCCTGTGTTACGGACCGAAATCAAAGTTCAACTAGAACGCCTTGTGGCGTAAGACTGTCACCCGCGGATGAGGAGGGTGGGGGGAGGTGACGGTGCGCCTGAAAGTGCTGAGTCAGGAGTTACAAATTCAACGCCGCCATCTCTGATGCCCAGCTAACTCAAGATTTCAGGCATTTTTCACTTCTCGGTCAACCCACGTGACTGTCCTATCTGAAAATGATTGTGATAATAATTCAACTTATTCTGCCTCTATTTGGGCTTACAGATAAACAAACAGACATACAACTTCAACGAAAACGTCACATACATTAGCTATTAAAAGCTACCCATGGGTATGACACGTGATGCCTACTTTACTAGCGTTACTGCTTCAAATTCTACCTGTGATACTTTTTTTTAATGTCTTTCACGTTTCAATAAACTTATTGTTATATAACCGCTCTTCGCTTTGCATGCGGGTTATAAGAAATACTTTTTTAGTATACTGTATAATACGCTTTTGCGGTTGTCATCGGAAACGTTGTTAATTGACGACGCACATAGCTGACGTTATATCTAAAATAAATCGTATCATTCCAAAGCTGAAATTGGATACCGGCATGTACGTGTTCTCGTGCAATAAATACATTTTACTTTCAGTTCAGTATTGGCTAAGCTTATGACTCCGTAGATGATACCTTGCATACCTATTGCCATAGTCCATAGCTTGCATATTTTACTACCTTCCCAGTTATTCTAAGGCCCTTTAGTGCAGTGCAGTAGCGCAAAATTTACGACAGACTATGGGGTCTAATTTAGCTGCAGCGGGCAGCTGCAGACGCCTAGCGTTTAGCAGCGCTATCTCCTGCACCATGTGGTGGTCAGCAACAGGCTTATTATTTATTACGAGCTTTTTATTTGATTTAGCACATTCCTAACTCTTGTTTAGGCTTCCATCTGCGTTATCACCCGATCTCGCTTGCTCAGCTGGCTTGAATTTTAAGTTAGAATTTCTGACTGTTCTTGAATATTTTCGATGCGGCACCAAAATTATTTTGATATCATTAATCTGTAAGATGAATCTTACAGAATGGTGTTGGCCGCTGTCAAGAACCTTACAGTACTTTGTTAAGTTATATCTCCAATGTTATTGCTGTCCAATCTCCCACTCGTATGCTAGTAAAACTTGAGCTTGACCGTGATTGGATGAGTCCAGGTAATGGTGCACACACCACGCACACCTGCAGAGCCATGATACTTGTTCCCAACCGATGGGTCGCAGCGGGAGAACCAGCCGCAAATTATTTCCACAGTGCACGTAACCGCTGACCGGGCGTTTATCTGGCATTCTCATTAAATAAGAGTCCGGTAAGTTTTTATATTCTACATTTTTCATAGCTATTGCCTTTTGCATGTACCGCTGCATTTTACAGCAACAAACTTTTTCCGGTATTAATTAGCAGAATGACCAATTGACAGTCAAATAATCTATTCGAAGATCGGCGGCAAAGAGTCCGTTTACGAGAAAGGACTTGTTTCAGCATCTTTATTGTTCTACGAGAATTGAGCGGTATATTGATCAGCTAGGATATGAGGCCGGTATACCCATCAGTGAGTGTATGTGATATTGTCTGTATGTTCAAGCTCTTCTTTCATCATCGTCAGGGAGAAATCTCTTAACCAAGCTCACCTCTCCACACCAGCACCGAAAGCAGAAGTGCATAGACAACAACAAATCAGATCTCACAGATTACGTTTACACATGTGCTTTGTTTTTTGCACCTCTGTTATTGCTAAGCAGCTGCAGATCCTTAAGAAAATTAGTGCAAATTAGCGTATTCATTTGGTATTAACTGTGCCATTTGTTGAAGCCTTTATTGAGCTAGATTGCTGGCTACTTCAACGCTGATTCGAATTTAATCTCCCTACGGTTCTTCTACGCCTTGAGGCTCAGGAAATGTTCTCTTCATCATTTCTCATATCAGAACTGAAGTGTGGAGTTGCATGTATTTCCCTTTTATTACTTCGTATCTCAACTTCTTTACGATGGTACTATAACACAAGGATTCTCATACGTGGTTTATTAACTTTATTTCTAAAAAAAACTGGATTTATCACCGTATATCTTGTCTTAAACCTCTAGCCAGGAATGAAAATATCACCCAAATTAATTACACATTAGACTTTTCTTCGAGGTCCAATTTAAGAATGAGATAATACAACAACCTTCCAAGGAGTAACCACATGAAAGATGCGTGTGAATAGAAAATGAAATGATGTTTCGAACAGTAATTTGTAATATATTGCAAGTGTGTCCATAATTAGCATAGTAATATTTGTTGCTAATGAGAGACACGTTTCGCACAACTTGCGTTTGCGTTCAATGCAAGTTGTTTGTTAACCGAAGTATAGATGTACTTAATTTAATCCTCGTTGTTAAAAAAAGTCGAAGTCCTTGTGTTTGAGGTGAAACTATTCTTATTGGCTCGTCTATCAGTTACGATAAGCGTGACTGATGCTCGTATGGGTTGAAACTTGCCTGACTTGACCTCTTGTCGGTGAAAATACGTCTGACTGGGTCTCGTATATATAATAGTTCGGAATGAAACTGTCCGCTCATCTTATAGATTCAGATTAGTCTGACTGCCTCTTGTGTGGACTGAGCTTAGCCTGAAGGCCTTGAATGGGCTAACACTAGTCCGACTGGCACAGATCCTGATTGGCTCGATTTTGTATGACTTGAAAACTAATCTGTCTGTCTTTTCTACATGTAAGTTGGATGTAACACTGAGAGCCACTCGTATGAGTTGAAGTTTGTCTGACTGTTCCTCGATCGTACGAATTAAAGTCAGCTGGACCTGACCTCGTTATTTACGTATGTTGAAGTCACATGGAGTTCGTTGTAGAGAATATTAGAGTCGTGTGAACTGCAGCCATGGTATGATTGTTACACCCATAGATGTGGATTCGTTTTTTAAGGTCTCGGTATATAGGAATAATGGCAGAGTTTTCTATGCGTGTAGTGAGTAAGATTTCTCTTCGCTTGTGAATGCATCCCATTGATCATGGAATGCGATAATCGCATTCATCGCATAGCGTACGTCGCTGTACATGCATCCCATTTATTTTGACTTTCAAATTTATTTAGATATTTCTCAGCCAATTGATTTGTATGTCGTGATGCACTCTGGTCTGTCGGCTTCTGCGCAGTTCGATCGAACAAACGGTGGGAGTCGGACGTAATATTAAATTTAAAATGAAAGCACTATAGTATGCATTATTCGTGTAGGGTTAATTGTTAGAGTTTGACACTCACTCAGATTAGTATAGAATGAAGGTAATGAACTTGATAAAATAAGCAGAGCATTAACTATCTAGAGACTGACACCTGTTGAGGTACTTAAAATCCCTTCAGGTAAATCTGAAGTCATCTACTTTTCCCCCCAGAGAATTAATTGTGGAGATTCCGCCGTTTTTAGCTGACCAGAGTCAATGAAGATTTGTCAACAAATTATTCTTCTTTATAACTTTTTTATTGTATGGGAACGCACTTTATCTATTGATTTATTCGAAATACATTTTATCCAAAAATGTAATTTGCTGCATTAAACTGCTGTTTTTTTGCGTTTTGGGGTCTATAATTGTGTTTCTTATTGCAGCCCGAGCATATTTTTACTCTTATTGCGTATAGAATTGTCAGACAGTTTGAATGCTTTACTCTGTACTCGAATCATACACTTACTCTTGTATGAGTCATGTAAAATGAGATAGGAAGCGTATCCCTAAATCGAGTGGCATTTATACTTACTGGGTAGAGAAGGTACGTTGTAGTTGGTTTGTACAGACATATCCAGTCTGTTGAATTTGTTGTAAGCCAAGCTTTCAGCATTAGTTGAAACACTTTAAAAATATATGAAGTTCGGATATGTTTCCTAAAACAGACTAAAGTGAACCAAGCAATTCAGACTTTCGGCAATGTGCTCTTTACACTGTAATTAAAGTACATGTACTAAATGAATCTGCAATCTGTTTAATATATAGTGAAGCATGTTTCACTGCATGGTTTATCTTGTATAATATATACGTACCTATATAGTGTTATTCTCATTTCCTCTAGCAATCACATTATGTACATACGACATAGGTATATATCATATAATATGATATCATATATGATATACCGTGCCACGAAGGGTAAATTTCGTTACCTGCATGCTAACTTAATCACCCCGCCACTAAACTAACAAGGTGTTCCCTGTTAGTTTATTAGCGTCGCATTTATACACTGTGACCTCGGGTACTTCCTTCGCATTTTGACAGAGACGTCGAAAATTTATCACCTGGGTCTATGTCAATCCTTATCTTCTAAAGCAACGCAATCTCAGTCGTAAGCTATGGCGCTTCCAAAGCCTTTCCCTGGCTGTCTCTCTGTCCTTGCTTGAGGCCTCCCATGGCAGCGAGTGCATGCAGGCTGTTTTGTCCTTCATACGTTGCCTCTTTCTATTTTATTTGTACAAATAATCCTGTTACTTGGTCTGACGTCCTGTGGTGATGGTCTTCTATGATGGCTCGCGTTGAATGCTTCGCCATCTGTTTGCTTTCCTTTTTTTTAATGAACATGTTGAAGATTCTGTTGTCATTAACCTAAGTCTTCTTTTGTTCTCATTCAATACTCCTCTACCTGTTTGCTTTGAGATCTTGTAGTAAATGCAACCATGTTCTAAGTTCAGAAATACCTTTTCTCTGCGACTCACATTTGATAGGCTACTCCTCCGCTCGCTTTCCTTTCGCAAGTTTTTTTTTTTAACTAGAATCAGTCCTGTAGTCGATTTAAATGTCCCTATGTTAATAGTTGCAGCCTTTGCTTGCATTTTTTACTAATAATATTGCCATTATAGGTCTTGTGAACCCCAGTTATAGCAATCACTTTTGGCACGCATCGTGTTCCTTCTATCTAGCTACGTGTTCTACAGCATTACTATAGACAATTATTGTTGCATTTTCTTTTACCTGCAAATACCTTTTTACTGTTACCTTCATACAGTTGCTGAATGGATGTCACCTAATTTCTACAGTTTGGTAAGGGGGCGTGCAAGAGCTTTTACGATTCTTCTAAACGTTACCTAACCAGATTGCACTTTCTGTAAATATTGGTATCTCAAATGTAGAGGAGTTTCTGCTGTACTCATTACGTTGATGTGACTTGATTGTATTTATGTAAGGATTGAATTTTAGGTGCGCCATTTGTACTGCATTGTCTTGACCTCTTACCACAATACTGTAGATTAAGCTTTTATTGCAAATGGATATCCACCAGAATATCTTTACTTCCCTTCATAGATATGTGCTTTTTCTTGGTGATCATAGAATAGCGCACTGCCTGCAAATGACATATCTTCGGTACGCCCGCATTTCATTCTCGCTTTATGACTTTGCTGGACCAGGGTGCACATTCTGTAAATGTATGTATTTTGTGTACCAACCTCTCCGTCGGATTTCATGACCTCGCCTAATCATATTACAAATTCTGTGGTTATGGATATTATAGGTATTTTACATTTACCAAAACTTCAGGTCTACTTCATGACCTCACCCGACCAAATTGTAATTTTGGCAAATGATACGGCTGTCTATCAAAATTTAAGTCGTATTTACTTCATTACCTCGTTTAACTTTTATACGCGTTCTATGAACGTACACTATGTGTGTAGAGAAATACCAGCCAAATGTCACGTCAACACATGACCAGATTATGCGTTCGGTTCACAGTCTATAGTGCCAAAATTTCAGCCTTACTTCATCCATGGCCTCTCCAGAACAGTCTATAAGTTTTCTTCTCAGAATATCGTAGGCGTACCAAAATTTTCAGTCGTACTTCATGACCTCACTTGGCCACATCCCCCTGTGCCAAACCAGCTGGCATGCTGCAGAGGCGCGGTGACAAGGCACTTATTGTAGTTCATAAGAAGGAACTACGGCCCTATTGTCGACACTGGCTTAACTTCCCTGCCTATGGCTACCATATTTTTTTCTTATCTCGTGGTTGCATGGCTTTATGTGGCCTGAGATATGGTTCCCGTTGTCTGTTTGTGGCTGGGATGCGGCTGCTGCGTGGGAGTCGTAGACGCGATGTGAACTGTGAAATTATTGGATGTCTTAGACGTCGATGCACTTCGCAATTACGATGGAGTACATTGTGTTTTGTAAGGCTGTTCAGTTCAAGTTAAGAGAATTCGTCTTTTCTAAGGTCCGATCTTGTATAGTTATTCTCTGTTGGCCGTGTTATATCAGTGCAAAGCATCGGATTCGATTCAATTTATTTGAATCCAAATTTAACCCAATCCTTACAAAATTTTTGACTGCCCCAGAAGTTAAAACCGTATAGCAGCTTTTAGAGCTTCTATAAATTTCCTAACGGCTATGATCTTTTTACGTACTCGTAACTGTTCGATTCCGTGAAAAACTCCGTTTAAGCGTTTCAGTCCCGTAAGCCACGTCGTTCTTTTCCAACAGCCAGTTGCTAGCTTTTCTTTCCGAGTTGCAGCGCACCGTCGACAACGGATGACCACATCTCGTTATCTGTTCCTTGCCTCATGTTTCAGCTGCAACTACAATGATCTTCCTGTTCCTGAGGTATTTTTCACTCCATCTCACTCTCAAGATGAATGAAATAAGACAAGCTGAGCCCCAAGAAGAGATATTCGGTGCTGTGAATAAAACTTGATTGAGTACCGTTGTTAAACGCGCCATATCTCCTTGTCCATCAGTTGGACTCCTTGGTGCCGGAGACCTAACGGTGGTATCCCTTGTCGCTCCGACTCCAGCCGTCTCTTTAGTTTGCTTGCATTGTCAAAGTTAATGTTTAGGTAAAGTACCACTTTGTAGGAACTTGGGCAAAAATATCAGGTGTTTATAAGGATTTTAGGTAATTATGAAGTGCTGGACTTTGGCCCCCTTCTGCAATGTACCAATTATTTGTGGAGATTTAGGTAAATTATCATTTGTAGAACTTATTGCAAAGTAGTAGTTTGTGGGGATTTGGGTACCTTACACAACTTTAGGCAAAGCATCAGTTGTGTGTGGAGTTCATAGGTACAATTATTTTAGGCGCTTCTGGAAATGTGAAGCTTCTTTCATAAATTACATAACTTCATTACATAAATTTGCGTTGTCAACACTCTTATCTTTAATTGTTTGACGTAACCTGTTCTGTAAAAGTAGCTTTATACCATGAACATAGGACATCCGGGAATCTTAGGGATATTGTTTCCATTTGTAATACAGTTGGAGCGCTTATTGCAAAGGTGTCTTTTATCAGAAGCCGCTATAATATAGCTTCCACATTTTTGAGAGGACACAATTTGTGCTTGAATGCCCGAGTTTTGAGACAAATGCCGTATGGAACAAAATCCTATATTCTGTTTATTCATAGGCCGTTACTTTTATTCAAGTTTCAGCTTCAACAGTAGTCAGTTTACGCCCCCTGCAGTTTTTTATTTACCAAAAGAAGATTACATCGCCCTGTAGCGGCAACTCTGCCGCTAAACAATTTTGTCTAGAGTTGAAGTTTTTTCTTCGACGATCTGCTACCCTATGCAACGGTTTTCTCTTATAAAACCACCCGCATTTGTTCTTGTCTCTGTCGGCAGTCGACGGCAGGAGACACCAAGAGAGGGCAACTTGTAGTTTACCATTTACACTGAGAAAAGTGTGGTCCTAAAACGTACAGCACCAAATCCGGGGGTTCAGGATAAGCCCCAGTACTTTTCGTCGATACACTGGAGAACTTACTGTGTTTCGGTATGGAGAACCAGCGTATGATCTTAGTGAATCTGTCCCATAAGAGAGAGGTGGCCGGACTCTGTATATTTTATAAGGTTTACAACAACGAAAGACATTGGTTGTAATCTTCTGTCCCGGCCCTCAGGGGCTCAAGGAGGATTACACGTGCTGCGGTTGACGCGCACTCTTTCACTTTGGAGAGTGTTAGCTGTAAAACTCGCCAGTTCAGTCGGTGCTTTGTGCCCTGGTCTGTTGGGGTTTGGAGTTTATTGCCGGCATCGGCTTTCGGTCGTGTTGGCCTGCAGGCTTTTAAGTCAGCTGTTAATGGTTTTTTGTTGGATTTTCTTCGGCAGAGTTTCAGGTTTCCCGGTGTTGCAAAATGCTTCATTTGGGTTGTACTACCTGTCCGTGGGTGTGAAGTTTTAATAATAATAATTGATAATTATAATACTCAATTTCATTTAACTGCACAGAGCCTGAAACCACAGTAGTTTTATCTTTTGCATAAAGCGGCGAAGAAGCTAGGATAGTGTTCTACTTGTAGCGTAAATATATACATTTTGAATTGTTTGGTTCAGCTGAGGGCTCCTAGACTTCTCTTGCTGGCCGAAAGTTGGGAAAAGAAGACCACATTCCATCCGAAGTGAAAATACTAAAGTGTAGTTTTTTTCCCATTCGGTGTCATTGATTGTGTGAAATTCTGCTACCAAAACGGTTCTCTTTCTCCTCTGAAGGTAACTCAACAGGACAGAAGAGCACCCCTACTTTAATATTGAAGCTTGCTTGGCACACTGCTATCACAACTCCGAATGGTAATTCTGAAGTAAAACCTTTTGTTTTTTAATTCTAATACAATTGACTGTTGGATGGTCTGGAGCTGCTCTCACTGCCCAAAAGTCCCCATAAGAGGATCACATTGTACTCCAAAAGTATCGCTGTACAAGCGCGGCTCCACTGATCATAAGGTCCCTCTTGTCCCTTGATGAATGACGCGTGGCAGGCCTCGGCGAGTTCCTCCCGTAGGGTCACCTAGCTGCCCTCTGACCGTTCCTACGACGTCGCTTTTCTGTGTGCTTTCTTTTCTATAAGGACCGGCGCCCTCGGTTCCGCGAAAGTGGCTCTGAATTTACATACTGATGGAAGACCCTAAAATCGTATCTTGTCTTATTTAGAAAAGCCGATTGTGGTCTGATTTACGACACTTGGTGAAACTAGCTGCGCTGTGTAGGGCTTAGAAGCGTCCTGTTCGTCTTTATTCCTGACTAGAAAATATTTTCACATGCTCAAGCTGTTTTCTATTTTGTAGGCCCAGGGGAATAGCCTACCATTTTGCGTTTTACGTAACGTACGTGCATGATGTCATAAAAACTGGTTTCAAACTATTGCATGTACACTTGCTTGTATTGAATGAATATGTTATTGATCATAGAATGCAATTACATTTATTTACTTTAGTTTCGTATGTCCGTTTTACCGAGTTTTTAAATTTCAGCCGCTATTGACTTTCGTGTTCGTTGTAGTCATTCTAACATATATCGCGTGTTTCCATCATTTAGCTACGTGTAGTACATTTTTTTTCTAGGCCTGCCGTTTTGTCTTGCACATTATTTCTTTTTCTATATATGGCTTTCATTTCTAAGGCACGTGGGTTAATGCGTAATGTTCTTCGTGAGAAATGTTACTTCATGCGTTACATACGTTCTAAAAATAATACTTCCGTATAGAACTTTTAAAGGTTCTTAGATTCGGAACCCTAATTTCTTTATTGAAAAAGAATGAAATATAAAAAAATACTGTAAAAGGGCAAATGTAAAAGAGAGAAAGAGGATCTAGTTGCTGGAAATGGACGGACTGTTAAAGGTTCCAAATAAAACTTTTATTTTAAGAGTGTAGTTGACGAGTGAAGCTGCATTTTTCATGAAGAACATCTATAGCATAGGCCACTGGACCTTAAAAAAGACCATAGGTAGCAGAAGAAATAATGTGCAAGATAGAACGGCACGCCTAAAACAAGAAAAGATGAACTGATACGCAAAGAAATTAAAGAAAATAAACTCAAGGCAAAGCTATAGACGTTTATGAACGTTATCATTATGCTAAAAGAACCGAAATACTCATTGGTAGACGTATTTTTTACCATGGTGTAAGAATTTGATCCAATTTATTTGCGTATCATATCTGCTCTTAATACTGCTTTCTACCTGGGGGTATCTATATACGTATCTTTCCATATTTCCTCATTTATTTCTATAGGAAACTGTCATGGTTGCTAATGGATACCACCAAAGAACATTTGGTATGAAGCGTGTATATGTCTTGTTTTTTTTATAGTGAAAATTGTTTGCTTGACTAAATAAAAAAAGAAATTTCACATTCTTTTCTTAGTAGGAAATGTTGCTTGACGTGTCAACTAGGCGTACTACACTTCTACTTATTTTCTTAATAAAAATATTGTGGGACTTTGACAGTTACTAGCTGTTTTCCCATTATTTCCCTCTATATTAACTTCATTACACATCGTGCGGAACCAACTTAATTGCATTATCGCGTTAATTTATGAATTTATAATTTATGGGAAATCGCTTGGTATAGGTACATTATTAGGCTCTGCAAATTGTTTATTTAGCTTCAATCGATCAATCAATCAAAAGCATGGCTCGCGTGGTATTTATATCGCCCTTAAAGCAAGGTTCGCTCATTAGTTTTTTTTTAACTATAAACGCTCACAGTTCGCAGCCTCCGAAATCGTTGCTCTGCTTGTTTAAACAGCAGAAAAGTGCGCAGATTTTTCAATTCTATGAGATTACAAGTCTGAAGACTACATTCAAATCTTCACTAGTGACACTTGCTAAGCTGTCTGACTGGACGGCTAACGTTTAACAAATCTTTAGTGTTCACCCATTTGTGTTTGGGGTATACGACGAAACATTCGAATATTTTGATACATGAACCTAGTTCAAAAAAACTATTGTGTGAACTGGCCTTAACTGAATCAGTAGCTTTGACTATCATTGTCTAGGCTCTATTCATGATACATCCAACGGCTGAAGTTGAAAGACTTGATGACAACAGTCAGATACTGGCCGCAGGCTTGCTTACAAAGATCCATTGTGTTCGAGGCCCCTTATGGAGGAAGCTTCTTCTGTCTTCGTTTCTACTTTGTCCGAAAAGGATGCAATTGGCATTTACTGTACTGACCTATAGTACGAGAAACGTAAAACTTGGGAATTTGTAGCGATATTTGTGACCAACACCGGTAATTCGCCAGGCTCAAATTAGTAAAAAAAAACTTATTTTCATATCCAGGTGATTGCATTTTGAGGATCGTAGGAAAACTGCATTTAAATGAAGGCGTATCTAAATTTTTGGGGCCGTTATGAAGTCCAATTTTAACCCTATTCAGTCCAGGCCATGGCTGAACTACGTTAACAGGTTGACTCACGCGCAGGTCGGGTTGCCAGCCCCGCCACTGTATCTCAGCTGTGACGTCACGTGGAGAGATAGACTCCAGTCCGTGTTCACTTTTTCTTACCTGTCGCTTGCTTTTTAAATACAGTGAGCGAGGGCTTTTATGGAGGAGAAACAATGGTGATCATTTTCACACAGTCACAGCTCTTTACTGTTTGTGAGAAATAAAGTAATAAAATAGCAAATAAATGAGCTCAACGACGAAGGAATCAAGTACAACAACATAGCTACGACTTCTTCGGTATTACATTTACATGTGCTGTTTTTCGTCCCCACATTACTGTTTTACATACTAGTGCACTCTATACTGTCAAAAATAACGGCAAAAGAACGCGTTTTAAAGAAAAACAACTACAGCGTTAAAATAATATCGTAGTTGAAAGTTCAAATTGGTTTGATTACTTTGATAGACGCGTAGTGAACACTTTGCTCACTATTATCGTAGGAGTGTAAGTTAATATATAGTCTCTCAACTAAATTAAAGAGTGATAGAGCATTGATAAAAAAAAAACAATTACTAGCGAAGAATAGTAAGTCACATCGCCCTAAATTCTCCATGATTTTGTCGCTGCATTGCTTGCCGAAAAGTCTCACTTGAACGTACATCTGGTCGGACGAGACTTGAAAGCTCTGAAAGTAATTTGTATGGACACATTTGAGAAGTTTAGCTTCGAATTTATTATATTAAAAATATTATAGGGCTTTTCTTAACAAGAAAATCCAATTGTCAAGCGGATTGATGTGATTTGCAGGTGATGGGTGTGATTTGCCGGTCTCAGCGTTACATATCTCTATAGTCCAAACAACGAACACCTCCTCTTTCACGTCGATGCCACACGCTATTCAAGAGAACGAGTATCGCCATTTTTTCGTCCGAATGTTTTGATTGGCCCATTGAAATATAAATAGCACACAGTTGCAAAAGATTTTGAATTATTATTCCCTCCAGATATAATGATGCGTCCGACAGTTAACTAACGGCACTCGCGGAGTAACCTGAACTGACGGTAAACATTTTCACGCCATTGTTGGCAATCTCAAAGCTGTGTTCAGAAGAGTTCAACGTAACTTTCGGACGAAAAAATGACGATACGCGTTCTTTTGACTAGCGTGTGTCATTGGCATCAGTAGTAAAACATTATTCC
>LQNS02278182.1:2992324-3013826 GCA_001587735.2 Parhyale hawaiensis
TCATAGATTAAGCCCTCCCCTGCTCTATCATTACGTTTTGCAAACCTCGTGACAACATCAGAATTAAAAGTTTTCCCCTATTTCCTGGTGATGAAATAAGTTTTTGTTCTGCCGTTTCCACCCTTGTGCCGAGCGGCTCACCGGTTATTTCAGTGGCGGAGTCTCCATGCATGTTCACTGCAATTTCACGTGAGATAGGCCACACCCGCGTCCAACTCCTCAATTAACGGAACATGCTGCAATCTGTGCTGTCGGTTGAAACAGTGAACAGGAAATTAGTAAATTTTTATTTCATTAGATAGGATACGACCCTATGGAGCTGTGTATTTTTTCCTTCATATATGAAACATTATAGCAAGTATTTCTCCCTACTGAAAAACGAAACACTGGTTCATTGCATCGTTTCTCAGTGATGGAACATACAAGAGAGCTTGTTATATCTTTTTTCCCCGAGTGGAAAAATGAAACAAGCGTTTAGTGCATCTTTTTCCTATAAGTTGGGTATGAAACTACGGTTTAGTTTATTTTTATTTTTTTCAATATTACCAGTGACTCTGGGGATTACTACATCTTTTCTCTCGTCTCTCAGCAAGAATACAATACTTGGGATTCGTACATGTTTTCTCCAACGAGAGTAGATCTCTTCTTTCAATTCGAATATGAAGCTGCAGTATAGGATATACTGTATTTTCGCTTGTTTTAAATATGAAGCTGCGATTTTGCATACGCTAAAAAGTGAGAGTTGGGCGACACACCCTGCCTGGTTTTTATCGGTTACAACCAGCTTCTCGAAGCTTCACGGTTAGGTAACGTGTTTCAAACTTGCGCTGGACTCTCCTGCTTTGTTCTCCACCCAGTATCAGCTGCGTTGCACCGTACAATTTCGATACGCTCACGCTATTTCTACCTTATTTTTACATGTTCTCTATAAAAAGTTACTAGGGCGTAGTTGTTTGAAAGCGCTCTGTGCTGCACTTTCTTTTACCGATCTTGAATCATCAAAGAAATATATATACAGGGTTATTTGCTCCAATTTTTAGAACACCGCTGCTGTAGTAAAGCTTCGAGGCTTAAATTGAAATTTAATTATATATATATATATATATATATATATACTCTTAGCACGTTTTCTTCATTTTATCACCTTAGCTGTAATTTTCGGTATATCATGCTTTCTGTGCTCACTTAGCTTTTGTTTACGTTCTTGTTTTCTTGTCAGTTTTTCTTTTGCACTTCCCTATCTCGTTTGAATATTCTCAAGTGCTACATTTTATCGCTTTGCCTACCTACATATCTTGATGTGCTACGTATTTGCAAATCAAAACGATTGTTTGATTATTCGTACGTAAATCTCTTTTTCGGAAGCTGGTTCAATATCTTCAGTTGCCTGCTCTTGTGTTTCTACGTGTTTGTCTCTTTAAGATTTTCATGTCTTACTCGTGTTTGCGTCTCGTAGAATTTCTACAATTCACACGTGATTGTGTTTCTTCTGGCTGTGACACACACTGAGCTCTCGCAAGTACAGCTTTTGCAGTTAGTTATGTTTCTGATATCCATTCAGACTTGGAGGGAATTATAACTCAGAATTCTTGGAAGTGTGTGCTATTTAAACGGACACAATAACGCAGTTGGACGCCGAGACGACGCAACTCGTTCAATTGACTAGCGTGTGCAAAAGCCACTCGCTCGCCTTACACGTGTTTGCGTATCCAAGATGCCTTCTCTTTTTTTATATGCCTCCGAAATTTTTTCGTACACTTCAGTATTCTTTGCGGCGCCTGACGGCCACACGTTACCGTCTGCCTCTTAGGGTCACAAATAGCAGGTTGGGGAGAACGTATGCGGCGAGAGCACTGCTCTTCCTTCACCCTTTAGGACTCTTTGTTCACCTCCAAACCTATCATTTGGACACCACTGCTTTCATCAGTTAAAGGTCAAACTAGTCGAGAAAACTACTGAAAACCTGCCACTATTTTTGTCCGATGAAGAAACACTTCTTGATAATTGTAAGCGCTAGCTGCTTCCATGCATCCTGCCCACTTATTATGCAAGACATGTCGGGTCGACATCACGCCTGCACGCCTTGGTCGGCCAGGCTGTCGTGCTGAGATGAGTTTCTGAAACGGAATAATTCTAATGGTGTTTTTATTTTGCGTAGGTTTGCGTCACGTATGATCGTGGAAGAGCTTCAAATATTAACTACACTTTTGTATTAGACGTAGCCTTAGTGTACCCAATGAGAGCAGCTCCAAATTGAATTAGTTTTCATTTTAGTAACCTTGTTTCACACGTTGAAGACGGCCACAAAAGTAATGTAGTTGTTTTTTTTTCTTTACATTGTAGACTTGCTTCATATGTGGAAGGCTGCTATAAGCTGGCACAACCTCGAGACTGCTTCAACTAAGGAAAAAATGATATTTTTTCTGGGTTTTTCCTGTATTACAATCGTTTCGTTTATGAAACTGGGTAAAAAAAACTATGACTAGAAATCAGTCTCTGTCAGAATGTCTGTACATGTGTGGGTTCTGACTTGTCGGCAATCGCGCCGCGCAGGGGTCGGTACGGCTGGCCATGATATACCATATTGCAACTTCGGTTAGTCAGTCCATTGGGATGAACACTTGAGTATTCATCCAGCAACGTATACGCATTAACTAACGATTTCTTTGGCATAGCGTAACCAGGTAGCTCTCGTGGCACTCAAGTCAGCCGTGAATATATATATTTTTAAAGTGGTTTTCAGTAGCTTTTTGACTCCTGGAATTTGCCCAATCTTTCATTTGGACTCTACTAGTTTTATAATAATTTTTAAGATGCGATATTTTGTGCACTTGAGCCTGCACTAGAGCCTGAGATCACTATAGGTAGGACACACCCGTATGAGGTCGAGCCTCCCTTACATCTTGTTTGATATGACCACGCTATTAGGCCATTTTGATGCTCTACTATCCGTTAGGAACTGGAGAATCCATGACTCGCAAGTATAGTTTTCTTGTATGTGTAAGTTTTTAAAGCAGATTTTTTTTATTCACATCTCTCGCACTTCCAGGAAAAATCCGTGATTACTGATCGCAGAAATTTTCAAGCAAAAAATCCGTATAAAATAGAACCTCCGCACTCGCTCGCCTGTATTTAGTAGTTTGTCGATAAATTATGTTGTTATCAGAAATCAAGATATTTTTTACAAGTAGTTCGGCAGACGGAAAAGAAACTGAGGTTGTTTGAGGCAACGTTCAAGCTCTGCTTGTTGGACCCATGCAGGTTTTTATGAAAGTGCTTTGCGATCCTTCGTGAATGAATTACTTCCTAAGAAAACGTTAGTGAAGATAAACTCATCTACCTCTTCTTGAACCAAGGGGCTTGCATATTGTTTTTTTGTTTGTTTCTTGTCCACTACACAATGCATCAGAATGCATTGTTGCTTCCTTGTAAACGATGAGCAAATGCACTGCCTCTTGATTGTTAATTCATTACTAATTCGAAGGGACATCGGAAACTTAACTAGTGACCCTTGCAAAATTTGCTCACCGACGGCAAAAATTTTATCAATTTTTTTTGGTAGACAGAGAGCTGTGTCTACTAAGATACAAAACACGCTCGAGTACTTTGCACGGAGTACGGGAAACGTAACTATTAGCCACTCTGAGTCCTCATGCCTATGATATTAATCAGCATTTTTGACGTAAAAGTTAAAATACAAAACTGTGAAAATTTTAGTGTCATGCAAAATATTGTTGTTATTGCTACCAACTGAAGGGATGGGAAAGCTGTGATGTATTGGTGACAGTGCTAGGTTCTACTCTTGTCAGTCGTGTGTCCGTACCCTGCGAACAGTGTCTGTTCGCGATTAAGTGCCTCTAAAAACCCTTTTATTAGAGGTTGCGCTTTACTGCCGGCTGTGTTTTTCCCCGAGGATTTACTACGTAGTTATTTTCACACTACCTTAAAATTTAAATGGAAAATATTCACGAAAGTATAGAGAAAAGCAATTATTTTTTATCGGCATTGTACTCATCTTTGTTCGCAGCCTCACTTGAAAGAGTTAAAAAAATGTGTTTTGGATTTTTTGTTTGACATTGTGCATATCCATTATTCAGTTCTCTCTTTGGATTATCCTTATCGTGACCATTGGCTTGAACATTTATTGTGACTAAAGCTCCCTCGCTTTGCAGTAGGTGGAAAGAAATAGGTAGATTTTCATGTCCCCATTTTGATGGTTTTAATTTTGTACAATAAACTGCCTCCGTTCCTTCCCCCTCCCCATAGTTGTATCATCAAGGTGCTGGCAATATTGGCCTAAACTTGGCCTGAACTTGTATTCTAAACACCTAACATCACCTTGTGCAACAGGCTGAAGAAAAGGACAACCTCACGTTCAGCATAGTTTCTCTCTATCTCGCTGTCATCCTTTAACGGAATTATGACCTGTCTCTGTACTTTTTCTCCAGCTAATCTAATAGAATTACGCCATGTTTCCTTAGCGGCCTTCGTGGTCATCCAGAAAGGATGTTATTGGCCGTTTGCATGATTATACAAAGGCAAAATTATGGCTTGCTTGTTTGGTCGCCTCATATCATCCAAAAATAGATATTATCTAGCGATAAGCCCTCACAGTTGTCCCGACGTCTGCTCATTTGGTCATTAAATACAATTTATGGCGAAAAAAATGTATCCCGTTTGGACAATATTACCAATCGATTCATCATTTTAACGTAATTTTTGTGGGAATAACACTATTAAATGCCTGATTGTACAGTTTCAATAGGGGCAAAGGGCTGTTTTCAACTGGAGGGTACATTGTAGTAGAAGTACAGTACGGTAGCTACCGTAGTAATTGCAATATTTGTTATTGCTGAAATTGCATATTTGGTCCAACCACAATACTGTATGTTACCAATCTCCAGCTATGTGTCAATTAAGAATATGGTTGGTTCCACTAGAATCAGTGCTTATCTGACTGATACACATACCTATTGTACTCGAATATCAGGTAAGTCACATACCTTCTATACCTGCACCAAGTGCGTGAATACCAAAATTGTCACGGTAACTCCATAGTTCACGTATACTGGGGCCCTACCCCACTTTAGTACGCAAAACTAAGCGAAGAACTTCACTAGTAAATTCGCCTCGTATGACATATCAGATGGGCAGTGATAGATCACCGCCATCCGACTCGTACTATCGTCTTTGTTTCTGGAACTTTGTTACGTTATGCAGGCCATTCACCATACGGCATATTTGTGTTATTAGTACAAGCCACTAGCCTTTGTGTTGCAAGAGCGAGGATGTTCAGACAACAGTGTTGTGTGTGTCCGCATCTCGCTAGCAGTGTCTGTTCAGAGGTCACGTCCTGTCTTGCTGTTGTGGGAGATTGTGTTATGCTACGAGCTGTGAGTTTCCGCGAGCACTTTAGTTTACCTCTTTCTAAAATCGTCGACGCGAAATATTATACTACTGTACTGGAAGCCCTGTATTTTTGCAGTTTTAGTTTCCTACGTTATATCTGTTATACCTGAAAACCTTCCTACCGGGAGAAATATATGATTTTTCTTTCTTTCATTCCATTTCGTATGAAGAACTACCATCTGGGTCATTCCACGCTGATGTCTACCTGAGGCTAAAATTTGAAAATTTACATAAAGTAGCTTTTATATATACCAAATTAAAGCTGAAGACCTCTACTTTAAGAATCTGAAAAGAAAACGCAAAAATATTAAACCAAATTTTTGTAGCACTCTTTCAAAGATGAACAATGTTGTAAAAACCTTAATACAGTCAGTAAATTGCAACAGATTCAACTCATAATTATCCATAGTACTAAGTCAACATTATGCTTCAAAACTATGTTACATAGCGATTGCACTTGGAAGCCAATTATAAATTTTAATAGTCAGTTGAAATAATTATTATCGTGGTAAGTCATATATATTGCATCTTCACATATAAAAACATTGTTGTTAAAATGCGTTATGAGACCCTAGGACTATCTAAAGATTGTTTAATTGCTTTATTTATATTGTTTTTGGTAAGACATTCACAGTGTGACGATTTTGCAGCGACCGTCACGGCGCTTTTTTGGCTTCTGAGGGAAAATGATAACTGCACCTGACAAAACCCATTTGGATATCCTAATCCTTCATCTATAACTCCCATATATAACGTATTTAGATATTATTTGTACTTTCAGCGAGTTTTGCACTTTTGTAGCACGAGGTCGAACTCCAGGTTGCATCTGTGCGACGATCGTCGCGGCCACTTATAGCTTAAACAACAATAATCACAGAAAATTGGGATAGTTCCATTAGCATTATTAGACACTGGTAGTATCTTGGTAGAAACCATATCAGGCTATTCATACAACTTTTAAAGCTATAGGCTGAACTTGGCAATAAGTATGCTCCGAATGTAACGATCGTCTTGGTGGAATGACCCATCTTTGTATAATTATGTCTTGAGAATTTGCGCTGGAGATACCCTTACCGTAAAAACGGTACTATATACCTATGTCTTTTTTCGTATAATTTTCTTCCGTCTGCAGACCTTTGGTGTTTACCTATTTTTTATTTTATTTTTTGCAGGTATGATGAGCAACGACCGAGACTCTAATGTCGCATGGTTTCGTGAGTAATCTTTCATTGCGATATATGGTATTTTAGTCATGACTATAGTTTGAATGTTCATGAAAGGTTTCTATTGGTATGCAGGGCATCTTTGTTTTTCGAAAATAATATTGTGTCAGCTTTCCATCGTACGCATCACTTTGGTGTCAATAAACCTATATGCATTGAAACAATTTAATTTTCATCATGTTAGGATTAAAGCAGTAGAACATCTCAGGATGCTGCACTTCTAATTTGACAAGCACAACTTCCATACGAGAAATAATTAATGAGTTGTACCAAGGAGCTTTTTTAAAGGGGAAATTGCCATGCGTTGTCTTGGAATGCGTGCGGGAATTGCTTCTCCCCAGCCGTTATTTGCTCCACATTAGAAATGTCACACCCTATACAGTGCTGTCACCGCTCTCTAATTACCCTGTATAGGTTGCAGCTATAGAGCTCGTATCTTCTTCCTTTAGCAGCGACAGTTACCAGTCATTATGAGGACATTCATTCCGGGATCTCCTTTGATGATTCTCTTACCGTCGTACGCAATGCGATACCACGTAATGATTGATAGGGAATGAAGATTAATTGGAAATGAAGTACCAATATGTGGAATTATGCTGGAAAGCTATTTTTTAGGAGTTTACTGACGTCTTTGAGTCTGATAACGTATTGTTGGGTAATAATGTACCTACATATTGTTATGTCGTTTGCAAAATTTGTTCACTCCTACTCACTTAGAACTAAAGTTCTATGTACAATCAGTGAATGTTCTAAAACGGAATAGATCTGGAACTTAAAGTTTGTTAATTGAAAAAAATAAATAAATATGGCGAACTGCGGAGATATAGAGAGGCAGATAGAAATTAAAACAAAAGGAAGAGCTAATACGCGAAGAAATTCGAGCAACTGCACAAGTCATGCTATAAAATTGACGTTTTCAAGTATATACATGCAGTTTTTATGTTGTTATTATAACAGTCATACTGTTTATATGCCTCTTTGTTATTTTGATGTCAGAATTTGTTCAAATTTCTATGCATGTCAGATCTGTTTCTTTCTTTACTTGCCAATTTTCCAGTAACGAAAATTGAGGATTCCAAATATATACTAGCAGAGAACCTTTGATTCTAACATCTTTCTACGTGTACTGAATATCCTTAAAAACATTTTTGTATTTTGTAATTTAATGTCCGTTCAGAGTAATACTTTTGTTCATTGCCCACTTGCTTTGTAGGTGACATTTCAAGTGTTGGAATTTCACAAAAAATTGCTTTAATCATATAGGAGCAATGTGCGCAGCGTCCCGCAAATGAGACGCCTAGTTTGAGACTAGTTCTTAAGTTTTCTCATTATGCAAAAATCCGGTGTTGTAACTGCGTGTTTTTTTACCACAAGAAAGTGAACCTTTGGAACCGCAACGCCAATAAAGCAAATTTCACAGCAGCTTGCGATTGTGCACGCAATTGAATCGAGAAGCTGTGATCCCATGCAAGGAGCGTCTGTCTCTAGCTGGCCCGCAATGATAATTGACCGAGGCTGATGGAAACTGCATTTCCGACTGCTTTTTTGTTGCCGGTTCAGTTCCTTAAATGCCTGCGTATTCAAGAATTTAATTCGAAATACGTTCGTAGGCGTTGTGTGCATGCGTGTGAAGCGGTCGTAAAATCGCTGTTACTGGGCTTGCTAAAGTCGCGTCTTTGCTTTTGGTTTGGGGTGCCGGCGAATAATGCAGGCTGTTTTTGTTTAGAATACAAACGACTCTCGCTTCATTTTTTTTTCTACTCTGAATTGGATATAATGGAATCTGACTGCTAATGTTTTTTTTAGCATGGACTGAATTTTGTTTTCAGCAGCTCATACCGTGTTTTTTTTTGCAACTGCTAGCTGCAGAAAGAAGTTTTCGGCTTTTTCCAGTGCTTAATACACTGGCTCCATTTCCTTTTATATTTAGTCTACTGCCTCATGCAGTAGACAGTTTGGTTCCAGCGCGTAGGCTCTTCCGCCCATCACGTCGCTTTATGCTAAGTCCACAAGCCACAATGCAATGAATGCATCATGTGGACATGATGCAGAAGCGCATGCCCGTATGCGGCGCACACACCTCATGTCCCGCGGCCTATGATGGATTTGAGCTTTGAATGCTATCGACACTGACTGATGCGAATGAGAACAGCCACGTCTGTATTCATTAGTGAATTGATACCCTTATTTGTTGGGCCTTCACATATAGGCTTCTTCTGTTGTATGAGACATTAGGAAACTGATGCCACGTTTAACTTTGTAATGTCGTCGCTGCTGAAAAGAAATTTCTCTACCCTGTAGTGGTTCATTTAAAGAGGTGTCGACGAGTTAGGTTTTTGCTTTTTTCATTTAGTGAATGGACACAGCTTCTGCCGCCTTCGCTTATACAAACTCAATTCTACGATACGGAAAGTTTTCTAGCTGATACGGAATTTCTATTTAGGCTACTGTGTTACTGTATCGCTAGTGTGCCCTATGCCATCAAAAAGTCTCAACGAATAATTTAATAATTTACATCGCCACCGATTAGTTATTCATTCTCATGGTGGCCATTCTGCTTTGGAGGAATACCGCGCGTCTGGCTCACTGGTATTCAATTTAAAATATCCGTAAGAGTTGGGCACAACTATTCCTCTGTTAGCAAATTTATTCATGTATCTGCTCTCCTTTAAAGCTATATAATACTCAGTTCCTACATCTTCTCAATCTTAGATGCCATCTGTAGCTAATTCTATCAATTTGAAGCATAAATAACTTTATTTTTCTTTCCATGGCTGCTAAAATCTAAAATCGTATGCAAAATGTAGATGAATTTCTTGTATCACAAGTACAGTCTGTGTATGTATTTCTGTCTATATTCTTTCTTATTTGAAGGCCCGCAGTAGAAGAAGACTAAAGCATCTGACATTGACTTTCAAGGTTGCTGGTTTAAACCTCGCTCACAGCTAGGCAAGTTCTTCACGGCTCTTGACGTTATTAGTAAGCATCCGGTCTGCGTAATGCTGTGGGTTTGCTGACCTTTGCAAGCAATGGGGAGGGTCGGGAAGGGGCGCAGATTGTCACATGGAGCCTCCAGCCACTGGCACCATAGCTCTAGACGATCTGTGATCGACTTCAGCCGTATACTTCTCTGGGGCCTGTTGGCCTGTATCCGCAGCACAAACCAGTGCATGCGGGTTTCCCAGTTGGTGGTACAGTCAAGTTGACTTTACCTTTTACTGGCACAGATTATACCTACAGCCAGTTTCACCGAATCTTTGATAATGCTGATGTACGGGGCGTTTATTACGGCATTTGTTGGCCAATTTGGAGGTTGCTGACAGTTTCATGTACGCTTGCACCGTCAGCACGTGTGCCAGAAAATTGATTGTAGTCTTCTAGTGAAGTAGACCTGGCGGTGTCACATTTTCTTATAATTAAATCAATTCTCGAACAGGAGGATGCAGTATCGCGGGTGTGGGCAATGAAGAGCTGTCAGTGGAAATTGTTTTTTCGCTGTCACTTGTGTTGACGAAGTACACCCGTATGTAACTAAACAGAGCAATAGATAAACACACAAATGCACAATAGCGTTTCTTATACAGTAGAGTGTTTGGCTAGTGGAAGGTCTGACATTTGGTACTTCTGAAGCTAATTAAATCGCACTTGTTAAATAAAAACGAGGATTACGAAAAAAAATTCATTGTTGAACGTTTCAGCCGACGGCAATATCATTCGCAATTAAAATCATTAAGAAAATATGAAAGGAAATTGGTGTTTAATTTGCAAAATACAGGATAAAATTAAAAGAGTAACTGCTTTTTTTTTTAATTTTGCAATTTATATACATCTTATACTAACGCCAATCGTTCTTCATGCTTCCAGATTATCTCTATCGCTGAAGATAACCAGTCGGTCTAAAGATTCAGAATGAGACCTTATTTATCAGTTCTTGTTTTTTTTATCGTAGCTACATTATAAATTCCATAGTGAAAAGGCTACATGAAAATTTTCTATTTGCGTTTGTTTCCTTGTGGGAAGCCCGAAACCAGTCCAACGATTTTATTACCTTGTCCGTGACAGTGGAAGGCAGCGGTGTGCTTAGTTTTCAATAAGTGGCGATGGTACTATCTACCATCGTCATATTACTAACCTTCTTTTGAGCACTCTACGTTGTCCATGTTCGTAGTTACAATTTTGCATACAAAAATGTGATGCACCTTACGCAATGCAATGACGATCCAAATTCTAAATGTGCCTGAGCTACTATGTAAATTAACCTTCATGTGAATACTCGATAGGGTTCACAATTGTGGTTGCTCCTGTTGCACATTACTGCTGTTTATCCACCCACACACTGTGGGATGCTAGTCCAAATCTATCACTGCTGCTCTACTAATCTTCAGGAGCAGAATTGTCTGATGACTTAGACGCTCAATCGATATTCACATTCGTGGTTGCTCCTGTTGCATGTAGCCACTGCATTTGGAACCACGAGCCGTGGGATGATGGTCTAAATCTACTATTGCTGCTCTATTAATCTTCATTAGGTAACACAGTCTCCAGGATGCACGCGGTGACTGGTAATCGCATTCGACGATCGTTTGTGGCGGCGCGCGGTATACGCTCTGGATAGCGTCGGATGGATCACGTGTGCGTGTCAGGCAGCGTTGAGATGTTCAGGACATAATGCTAGTATAATGAGGGAGGTATGAGAGCATAAAAAAATTATTCGAATTCAAGCCCTTGATATTTCCTGGATGACGACCTCCAAGGAATTTGCAGAACCTGCATGACGCTCTCAGCCTATCTTAACGTTTGAACATCATTTGTGAATAACAAAAATGCGGATGTTTAATACTCAATGATGCTCTATCCCTAAGATAGCTTGCAAGCGTAGGATTTTTTCTGCCTATTTTTAGGGGCTCTTGTCTGTGAAAAACTATCCAAGGCTTTTGAGCACAACCTATGTACCCGCAAGTGGGGAAAATTGACTACATAAACTTTGCAGGATGTTATACATTGATTAGAATGAATTGAACAACGTATATTTTGAGAGCTCCTCGATCTTTACTAAGTAGGAACTGCTTGAC
Organism: Parhyale hawaiensis; assembly: GCA_001587735.2. NCBI lineage: Eukaryota > Metazoa > Arthropoda > Malacostraca > Amphipoda > Hyalidae > Parhyale > Parhyale hawaiensis. The sequence goes on from LQNS02278182.1 coordinate 3,004,029, forward strand.
CTAGAGTATGTGATTTGAACTTGTGCATCCGTGGTAGTTATGTATAAATGCATACGAGATCGATGGGTAAGTTTTGGCAATTTTTGAGGTCAAGTATGTTTTGCTGTTTGTGTTGCTCTAACGTTCCAGATAAATTGTACCCCTCCAGATTGTACTCCAGATAAATTGTTCAATTGTACTGCTCGCTAAATTATTACACGTTAATTGCTCAATCGCTTTTTGTAGCTCATTGATATTTATAGCAGTGATGCCTATTTTCTGAGGTGTCAAAAGTATTGCGCCACTTGCAAACCAAACGGTCGCATGTCTAATATGCTATTCTTACGAACACAGATGTTAATTGTGGATACTGAAGTGCCAATAGTTGATACTGCGAACTACGTGCACTTTGTCGCCGTTAGATTTTGATGGCAATGTCATATCATCTGTAGCACTAAGTTTACTTTTTCTTCAGCCCTTCTTCTTGTTTTTTTGCCATGTATGCTTAATTTGAGCCCGGATTGTGGGGAAACGGAAGCTTGGGTGTACATGTGTATATAGCAGACTGTGTCAGTCTCTAGCGTGTATGTGTCCGAAGCTCTGAGTAAAGAATAGTACTGTCTGACCGGCGTTTCTAGGTAGGTTCAGTGAGCGTCAGCCGCCTTTGACTGCTGTGGTGAGAGGTTGTGCTTTACCAGCACCGGCCAATTTGCGTTCGATGGGGTCTAGTTGTGAATGAAAGTCTCTTGTTCGTGGCTCTTTACCCGATGCATACCAATACTGTATATATTACTTCACTACCGGCATTCTTGGAGCTATTGTATTCCTATATAGAGAAGGAAAACCTTCACAGCGTCGTAGCGCAACCTGTACGTCAACAACTTCTTTTAATTTTATATCGCAGCAGTTATGTAGGCGTCACTACAGGACATATGTTTTCCTCAAAATACTGTTGACATTCCTGCTCAACTCCGTTTCATACCGTAATGTCAGTTCGCTGACTTCTGGCATGCGTTTGCTTCCTTTATTATCAGAAGCTCGCTGGATATTTTTTCTAAATCATTTTTGGGAAAGATTGAGTCCCACGTACTTGATGTTTACTCTCAACTGCCTCTTTTCATCTTGAATTCTTGCGCTTTTTAGCAAAATCCAAAAGCCTCTTTATTGAACGCCTGCTTTGGCTGACGGTGCCACAAAGGCTCTTTTCAGTAAGGTTTTATTAGCTCTCGTCTTGCTGTCAGCGTTGGAATCTTCATAAAGTTGACGGTCTTGACCATTGATGTGAAAGAAACGGCGGTTGCTGCGTACCCTTTGCTGCCTCTTCTTGTGCTCCGGCCGTAACCTGATCATCTGGAATTTGCTCTCCTCCATCTAAGCTTGAGCCTTGTGCAGGCTTGAAGTTTCTTCTCTGCACCCTGACGAATACATTCTTACAGTACAGATGCTGAGGAATGTTCTTCACTGAAGCCCTAGCCTTGTGAGAGATTGAAATTTTCTTCTCTGCTCAATTAGGAATAGGATCGTCTAATTATTGAAGACATTCTGATAATTCTTTTCTGTCCAAGCCCTAATCTAAGTGAGGACTTAAGCTTTTCTTCAGTGTGCGCTGATTTATAGGATCTTCGAACTAAAGAGTTGTTGTTGACTATTTCAATTCAATCCGTAGCCTTTGTGGGCACTGTGGGAATATGTTATCGCTCTGGAAATATGCTGGCAGTTGTTTTTCATCGAAGAACTCTTGTTCGTTTACACATCTACAAGCTTGCGGTTGTCTGCCCTGCATTCTTCAGACCAGGCACTTTTCTGAAAAGTGATTCTGACAGTCTGCGGACACTAAGATGTAATGGGAATCTGAAAGGAGTATTAAACCTTCTATTGATTTATCCGTTTATAATATTGCAAAAATTTCATTAAATACTTTGTACCCTGAATTGCGTTTGTAAGAGTCTTTTTTATTCACCTATTTTATATCTCGGGCCAATTTATTTGTAAACAATGTTACGTCTATTTTCGCGTTTAGTGGCGTCCAGCGGCCCTCATACGACCACTTGTGCCCCCGTCCCAGAGGTAAAACTAGGCCGGGGACTTTGTGGCTGGGCCGTCGGTGGCCATAAGTGCCCACCTCTGGTGACGTCAGCAATGGAGGCCAGAAGTGACGTGTCCCTCACGCTGGACTCGCTTTGTCTCAGTGGCCTCGTCCTGTCAGGGACTAAAAATTGGCGGCGACATCTCCATCATGACTTGCTATAATTGCCTGCTTTGTACTATAGATAAAGTAACTTTTGTGTATGTGTCCTTGTATTGCAGAATTATAGATCTTATGTATTGCGTCAGAGCTGCTGAGCGCAATGCAACTGGATTGCGCAATACTCTAATATTTTTCGCGTTATTATGTAGAGCTCGCAAGGTTTACACTCGGCGACATTTCAAGCTTAAGAATATTGATATCATTAATTACAAATCGACATGTATTTTTTATGTATGTGGTGCACCCAGGCTGCTAGACACGTAGTCATTGTTGTCAGAAACCGAGGATACCGAAGAGCCTGAAGTATCGGCAGTTGTTGGTGGCTCTGCCAGGCTGATCACCGCTTCCTAGACACTCTCTGGGGCCGTGAGCTGACGCCTTTTAATTCTGGCTCCTATAGGTGGTTGGATCCTAGCATACTTTGTCTCTGTAGACACGCATCCAAACGGACACCTTTTGTATTTTCTTATTATTAATCTCCATTATTACCAATTGACTCCATCGCCAAATGACTGCAAGGGGCCGTGCCGCCCACTTTAGGAACCCCAGGCTTCAGGGAACCAAGGATGCGTGAACGAGTCCTGCCGTCTCACGCACAAGGCTATGACATTCTGTCCCGCATGCCAGGTACCTACATAAGAGGCTTATATTTTTTCCCTTACTGTCATTCTCTTGCTTGTGGCGTTCTCTTTAAAAATAATCAGATTCCCCATCTCTGGTATCATCGGGAGCGATCTGCGCTTGACGTCGCTACCACAGCATAACTCGCCGGCATTTGATGCTGTAAATGTTAAGAGTTGCGATGTCATTCGTATCTCATGGACTGTATTTGGGTATTCAGAGACAGTGCCCTGCCAATTTTTTGTTGGGGCGAGCCTGAATCAGTATGAGGGTTTGCAAAACTTTGTTCTTCTGAGATCTTCGCCGCGTGAATGGGGCTTATTAAAGCATTTAATGATCTTCCAGAAACTCTGATTGAACCCATGTCCAGTAGGGAATTCAAATGTAGATTTAGAGAGTTCTGTATTGATAGATATATACACATTTACAGCACACGGGTTATTCGACGTGATCGAAAATCCCCGAACAAAGATCTCAAATCAAAGCAATTAAACTTAAAATTTAACAAACATATACTAAGTCTTTGTTATTTCCACTATTCTCTTTACAAGCGGCGCCTGCTATCATGAAATGATTGCAAAGTACGAGTATGGTTACTTTTCTTTATTCTTCTTCATTGTTTTGCACTCACTAACAACATTATTTGATGAGTAAATTAAGGGAAATAATGCGTATATGCTTTCGCTGATAGTTACTTCAGACATCTTCTACTATATATTAGATTTAAAAGAAACAAGGTAAATCGACGGCCCTTTGTCGTTGAGAAAACGAATTCTTTTTATCTGTCATATCAGGGACTAATAGACCGGCCAACCGAACAGCCACCAAGTTTGCGCTATTGTATCATGTGCTTTCTTGCTCTAATGAGTACATTATGAGATACTGGTGCATAGCATACTTGCAACTTAAATGTGGCATGTGATTAGAGTCAGTAGTGGCCTCTTGTAGCCTCTCATTGTTTAGCCACAAGAGTAAAGTAAGCTGGAAGCCGCGTGATATTCAGGTATCCCTCTTTGTTTTTCGTAACTGGGCTGCTAGTGTCTACTTTTGGTGATTAATTGCCACAGTTTTATTGAAAAAAAAAAAGACTCTGATGACATACCATAACTTTGTAAAATGTCATATACGAAGTGAGTGTTGTTTCTGGCTCTTTGCTTTTTAAGCTACATGCAGAGAATTCTCTATACACCGCTAAGTTTATGTTTACCTTCGAAGGGGTCAATCTAAAAAAGGAGCTTTTCGTTTAAAATTTTTCGTTTAGAAGGTAAATTTACAATTGCAGTAGCAGATTTTTCTTTTGTGTAGGAACATCTCTATTTCGCCATGGAGCTTGCGAATTAATTGAATTGCATTAACTGAAAGGCTATTCAAGGGGCTTGCTATCATTGCATTTGTACTTATACTGACGGTCCTAAACTGTAAGTAGAGCGCTCAGGAAAACACACAGCCCGCAACATACACAAGCTCCATAATAAGCCTCTAAGAGGCCCTGAACCTCGAACAGACTTTGCTCTCGGAGCACGTGGACAGATGAGTAGAGCGCCACGTTTCCGCCAATATAGCACAGCTTTCGCTTAGTTGTTGGAAGTTTTGATTATTCTGTAATTTAACCAATCGTCTTTTTGTCTTTCGTATTCTATGCTTTACGTGGCATTACGGTATGACAGTAGGCTTCTGCTTCCACATAGGATTGCTAAATGTTATTAAGTAAACGGAAATAAAGTTCTACCGTAATCTACATCAACTGATACGTTGACCAATAAGTAATTTTTTTTATTTTACAATGTCTTGACTGTTTATGAAAGACACATTTTTAGTACTATTCGGAAAGCGTTCCATATTGGGTGACATAAGCACATTCAGTCTCTCATGCATGATGTAGAGAAACATTGGCTGTTTTTTTAACGTATGTGCCAGGTGATCCAATTTGTCTTATGTGACCGAACAAGATTATTTTGTCACTCCTACGTCAGGTTATTTCTTGTGCATCGATATTTTTATGCATACGAAGTTTGAGATATATATGTGTCGCTTGTTGACAGCCAGTTTACGCGTCATATCGCTTAGTCTTCGATAACTGACTTTGTTTTGTATTAAAATCCTTTCAAATTCTCCTTGCTCTAGCGGTAAAACGGCTCGATATATCTTGGCTTGTTAGTTGAACTAGTTGTAAAGTATTGTACGGTACATCAAACGGAGGTAGATTTTCTGTTTATGTTATATATGGGGGTGAGAAAGCTTGCATATTATTGGTCTTCTGCTGAACCAAGCGCCACTGTAATAAAATGGTGTTATGTATTTTGTATAGTTAGGTTCTAAGAAAGAAAAAGTGTGCGTCATGCCCGGCCTGCCACTTCCCGCATATTGATTAAAATAATAAGAGCCTATTTTTTCTAATATGTCGTAAATAGGAAGGCCAAAGCCTAGTGTTGTCTGCGGGCTAAGTAGGTATATGCGCATCATGGCTCGAAATTATGAAAACAGTGCACTTTATTTGTATAGGCTCTCAATTAGAAAGGCAAAGCAGATGCATGTTGCCGATGTTTTGTCTGCACAGTTTGAAAAATCTATAAAGTTGTGTTATTTATAAGAAGAGCAAGGCATTTGGAAAAATATCCAGGTGCATTATGTATGTAGGATTCAAGAAGGGCAAGGCGTAGAAAAAATATGAAGGCTGCTCTGTTTATGTAGGGTATGAGAGTTACAAGGCATTTAAAAGCATATAAAGGCACATTATTTATGTAGGTAAGAAGGGCAAAGCGTGTACAATATCGGCCTTGCGAAGGCTGCTTGGGTGCCTGTCCAGCTGCGGATTGGCACCTGACCTTCTCTTGTGTGCTCTGCAGCACGGCCATGTTGGATCAGCTGTCGCCGCACCTGCTGCTGCATCTGTGCTGCACGGACGTCTCGGACCGATGTAGCGTGTGTGGACCCGTTCCTTCTTCTTCATGCCCTGCTATTGTTGCTGTCTTTCCTTTTTCTTATTCATGTTTAGACATAGTCTCTCCACGTACATGTATGGCCCTGTACCTTCACCACAAAAAAATAAAATAAAATAAAAAATAAATACATAAATGAAATAAAATAAAAATTGAACAATTTTTACCTACGAGATCCCCAGTTATATTCGATGTCAGTCTACCGTACCTAATAATACATATAGCGACCGTCATCCACGCCCTCCACCGTCATCAGTTTACGGTTTCTAGAACAAAACAATTTTTCCTCACATTTATTTTCGAAATCTAACCTTTTGGAGACATGGGGTTTTCGGATTCCTGTGTAATCAGTGTGTATGTATAGCACTGTGTGTTTGACTAAGGAGATTTACATGTGAAAGAAGTTTGTGCATTGCAGTGTATGACCGCAGTCCTCGTGACTCAAATATTCCCGCAAATTAATTGGATTTAAAATGTTTAAAATTTACATTTATCATGTAATTCGGCAGCTGCCTTAGACTTTGTTTTAAACGTGTATATCTATACTCACGTTACAGACACTCGTATTGCGCATATGAACCATAACACATCAAAAGCCCTAGCGTCAGTCTGCCGTAATGGCTGCTGTACTCCTCCCTTTATTTTTAATAGGGGTATGTAATTTTCTCTACAGAGCATACAGTGCCATCAATTACTCTGTCGTAGTTAAGCTGTGCGCAAGAACTGTGACGGTTCTATACAGGAAGAGTGACAGTATTAAGTAGTGACTGGAATTCACTAACTGCTCGAATAAATTGTGTTAATCGGAAAAGTCAGAAAACTGTTCACGAGAGATTCGTATCTTGCACGTTGTCTGTAACGCAAAAGCCGAAGCCATCCATGCTCTCCCCATAGCTTGCCTCAGCTTCACTTCGTCATGACAGCTTCTTCCTTCGCACTGCGCGTGTGGTTGGAACTTTTCATTATTCGAACTGCGCCTAACTTCTGCCTCTAAATGAATGCGAGTAACGCGGCATCACTCCATACATCAACTACATTACTTTGTTGCCAATTTGACTGATTTAAATTTTCTATTAATTCTTTGATAACACTCTAGCTATAACTGTTGGCTGAAACCCCGCATCATTTTTCCTGGGCGATAAATTTTACCTGGGCAGTACATGAATGTGACTTTAGTTCTAGTAATTGCTTTTCTACACAAAGTTCTTAACTGTGGCTAGTTGCTCTATAGTGGCGCTTGGCACTACTGTCAGTGTAAAATTGAGTTCTCGCGCGATTTATGTTCTTTAATTTTTCTTTCTGTTGGTGTCTTCAACAGCAACGCCCTCCTAACGCAGCACCTGCTTTGGTCTTATAACTAGAGTATCACGGTGTTGTACTCTATGTTAATGTGTGAGCCAATTGTTGTAATGGTGATTTGAGTTCCTTTGTAGTAGTAATTTCTTTACCGTAATTTTCTTTAAAGTTTTGCCAGCTCATTGCTTTGGCCCGTCGCCGAAGCACCTGAACTTATACATACAAGAAAACGATACCGATTCTAATAGCTTCACGATGAGGTCTCGATTCGAGTTTGAGCATTGTTGCTTATGTATGTAAAAACTATTTTATATGAACCGTTAGGCTCAATAGCTTCGCAGCGTTGGGCGACTCCAGAAATTTATGGAGTCAGAAACGAATTTGACAGTTAGAACCATTTTCGAAGGAGTTATCCTCTTATTATCAGTGCGCCTCCCGCCGTGAAGTGGCTGTTAATATTATTATAGTATTATGCATTGCTACAGGGATCACTAATCATATGAACCTTACGCTCCGTTACAAATATGGTACTGCTCTTGCGAAAACTGATACTCAACATTCGAACGTAAAGGGTGCATGCATTGCTCACTCATATGATCAATTCGTTTGATAAAATCGTTCACCATGTATTTTCGTGGTAGTAGTAGTAGCAGCAGCAGCAACAAAAAAACGGTAGTATTATACATATTATGATAATGCTCGTTTGAAAGTTTCAGTTGTAAATTTTTAAAGTAAACAGCCGTCTTTATGAGGGAGCATCAGATTACTTCGGTCTATCGCCTAAATTTCTCTGCTTGGGAAGTGAGGTTGTTGATGTTATCCTGTGCCTGATCCGCAGCAGTTTCCAGTAAAAAATAAAAAGGGTTTTTCAACTATGAGCTGTAAAATTGTGATTTTACGGGGTTGCAACAATATTTCTTCCGTAACGGCTTTTTCAATTGTTAGTTGTAAAATCACGATTTTACAGAGTTGCCACAAAATTCTTTCCGTAAAGGGCTTTTCAATTACAAGTTGTAAAATTATGATTTTTTTGAGTTGCTTCTCAATGCCTTCCGTAACCCATTCAGCTCCTACTAAACCTTTAAATGATTTCATGTTTCCACCTGTCTCATTTTGAAAAGAAGTCTATACGGATGAATGCTTACCGAAATCAAATGCACCTAATGCCTTTATTGTAACTTTATAACAACGTTTATTATAACTTGATAATAAGCTACAAGTGGCATTGCATTATAGTAAAAATTACGTATGCCTGGTCGTTGCAAGCAAAACCGCGTCTAATACCTTAATTAGATTACAACATGACTCGGTACAGACTTCCAACTGGTCTCGCTTAAGCAACCAGAAGCTCACATACCGATGGCTACAAATAAATGAGACTAATGCATGCAATCGAGACTATATTCTAAGAATGATTGCGATCAATTCTTCCTGAGTCATCTGTCTCCGCCGATGTATTTATTGCTCTAAAGCCTGTTTGTTTAAGCCACTTGCACTGTCATGCTTTACTGCAGTTCCCGAGCTATAAAAATTGATTTTTTTTTGTTTTTGCAATCGAATTGCGCCGTACCTTATGGATAAGCATTATTAGTCATATTTAAATAGAGTGTTGCTACTGCATGTAGGGTGTGTTTCTTAATTTCACGGTTGATTACTTTTTCCTTCTGCTATACAGTCGGTGTGCTGTACCTTATGGGTAGTGATTACTAGTCCTAAATATAGTGTTTGTAATGTTTGTAGGGTGTCTTTTGAATTTTCACGGTTATTTTATGCTCATCAAAATTTACTGCATCCTTTAGGAGCTTATCGTAATTCGGAAAATTGATACGCTTATTTAGTAAAATTTACTGTCGTTGTAAGAAGTCTCAGGCATTTACAAGTAGTAATATAACTTTTTGCTAGCATTGCATATTAATGGGATTTTAAAGTTACGACAATCCTTGAAGCCTGACTTTGATTATTATTTTTAGATAACCTAAGCTGACACTCCTGGCAGTTTAATTATTTTTGAGATCCTTTTTGATTTTCACTCAAGTTTACCCTCCTGGTTTGTAGCATAAATATTGTTTAAGTTTTTCAAACGATGCAGTTGCGCTTTCATTTCTTATTGTAAATTTACATCCGAAAATTAAATTAAATATCGTCTTCACTTTTGGACGCTCCATAAGTTAAGAATTATAGAGAAACTTTTTCTCCAGCATACAGTATAGTAGTCTGTGTTTGCTTCGGGGGAAAACTATATATTTGTTGATGAACAATTCCGAATGTATTTTCGTTATCCTTATATTTAACACAACTTTTTTGTTCGAATTTCTCACATTTTGTGAGATCATGTCAATATTTTTCATCTTCATGACCTATAATTTTTTTTTGTGCAGATCCTGTAATTCATGAACTTGAGTAATGCCTTTGGCCGTTCGTTTTCTCTAAAATACATTAGCTTTGCAAGGTTATTTTCATTATTATTTTTAAAGCAAAATTTTGGGCTTTAAGCTAGTATTTAGCAGGAATTTTCATGGCATCAGACTGCTTATTTATTAGTTTGAAAAATCTTTTCTGTCCTTGAATGCGCGTCTTTTTGGGCAATGCCGGTTCATAGGTAAGAATTGCCAGTGTTTAACACGTGATTATCGGTGAACAAATTGGTCGTTTAGTCCTGATCGTAAAGATGTCTGCGTGTCCGATAAATGAGCGAGCCCACTCATTTATACGGAC
>LQNS02278182.1:3048972-3135387 GCA_001587735.2 Parhyale hawaiensis
GATCGATCGCGCAAACCATCGCTCGCGCACAACATATATACCTTACCATAGGGTGATGTATATTTTAGGAACGTTTACAAATCGAGCTAGGTTTACCTTCCATGGCTGTTGATGCCGATCAGTAATGTCTGAGCTGATATGCGATTTTGCTGTAGGCGTACAGGTCCAGCTATTGCATCTTTGGAATTCGGTTGGGCTTATTAAAGTACACCACAGGTACTAAAAAGACTAGTTATCCTGCAGTAGTCTTCAGCTTTCCATAAAGGCGATGTATGTGTATTTCTGAAGGCCTGTAGATGCTACTATAAGCTGTTCGACAATAGCTGCTGCAAAAGGGGGATACACACTTGTGAATGTACTAGGTACTGTTACTGGGAATATCTGTTATTCTCAGGTATTAAACGGAGAAATGGGCAAAAGAAAAATTAAATACGTAGAGCATTCATGATTGTTCGTCTCAAGGAAGGTTCTAAACGTGTGGAAATTCTACTGATGCTCTAAACAAAATTTTAAATCATTCCCGGCTGCTCACAACAGTATTCCGCAACGTAAGCTAGTCTGTAGCTGCTAATTCTGTGGGTTCTTCTTAAGGAAAATTTCTAAACTTGTGGAAATATGAACAGATGGAACCAGCCTCACGTTACTTGCAGTATGTCACACTATATATCCTGCAATAGGATGTTTAAATAGAACAACTGCGGCATAATCGAAAATTTGACAGACGGAATTCTAACTGATTTCTATCAGCATTGTTGCACTTGTGGTATTAGCAGTGCAACTGTGCAGAGTGGCGAGCGGAACATGTGTGCAGCAGATCATGCACTGATTGGATTAGACGGAGCTGCTGTCGGGTACACAAGGTGTGACCTCGGTTGCGCTTTTTTAAGACCAGGTAGAGAGCTGCCCTGAGATGAGTGCGAGCCTCCAGGCAGGTCATGATAAAAGCCAGTCTATGAGAAAAACTGTAATGCATCCGTGGCTGAGAGGCCCCCTCCTTGCTTCTGTGCTTCCGATGTTTTGCCCGTAGTCAAGGATTTCTCTGTCTGGCCATTAATTAATTAACTTTCCATGCTATTAATAATTGGGCGTATATTAGTTTTACTTTGCTCTTTCCTCAGCACACTAAGTGAGTGTTTTCTCCGATTGACCTTCAAATAGCATTGACTTTTTATGCATAGATTGAATTAAATATAGCTACCGTAATAAAGTGTGATTTATATGCAATATGGATTTCTCAATTTCATCTGTGTTTCCTTACTATCCTCTCAAGGTTACAAATTTGTCATCATACATCATAGTTTGTTTCTCATTAACCGCAGCATTTTTTTTTCTTTGACCCCTGATAACTTATTTAGTTTATAGAAAGTATTATTTCAGCAGATACCAGTGATATTTTCGTTCAGCTTCCCCTGTTTTAGTACCAGTAAAAAAAATCTTATTGTTGATCCTGGCAGTAAACTTTTGTATGGTTTTTGTATGGCGTGTATCCATGGGGTAATGTTTTCAGGGTGTATTTTTACACTGTTTTTGTTGTTTAATTTCACTTGTTCAATTCATGTAATAATGGGAGACACAGAGAAACCACTCGTGGGTTATGATGACAAATGACGAATTTTTCCGCAGTAAGCATGTACGCATAACTAGTCCTAGCGCTGGCAGTCATTCTTTCCGGTCGCAGTAATTGATGCATCAGCTGTGGAGAGGTCTCTGTGCGTCCTATATTTTAAAAATTTTTTCTGTGGCCCTTACGAGCAAGTTGGGTTCAATTTTTGCTAATATTACCTAAAAAAATTTATGCCTGAATACTATATCACTGGCATCTGTATGCTTTAGTAAATATGATTTGTCTTAATTTTAGTCGAGCCTCATGAGGCCCAGAATTCGTTTTGACCATTTATCTCTGCTGTTTCGTTATGTACAGCTGAAAATTTCTGAAAACGGTCTCCAATTCCTCCTACGCAATTCCTTCAAATTTTGTAGTGCCTGCTGTCGCGTTGAACGCTCCAGTCTCTGTAATTTCACTCTTCGATCGCAAAACTTAGCGTTTTTCGATGTCTGGTGAGGACTGTGTGTGGGCAGCGGCAAGGGTCAACTTCAACAATTTCTCCTACAGAGAATCCTTCACATTTGGTATCAACATAATATGAATGGGACTACTGTAATTTTTGAGAAGCTTATTGCAGTCACTCCTTCATTAAGTGTGAACGATTGGTATGAGGATTTTTTTGACGTGATGAATGACAAGAAAAATGTTGGACATCAAAGCCTTTCATTTTTCCACCATATAACATGAGTCTGATAATAACAAGAATCGGACGAATTGCCAGCTTCATGAAACTTAAGCAATAGAAAGTTTAGGCCTATACGGAAAATGAACTATTTTTCAGAAAAACTGCTTTGACACGTTTATGGACAAAGTGTAGAATTCAAATTTAATTTTACCTTGGTAAAATTAAGGCTGCAGTTCAATCAAGCATTAGAGTCTGACGCTATCAGTGTTTTCACGTACGTACTCAGTCATTGCTTTCGGAAGTACAAAGCGTATCTTTTCTCTCGGGTACGACCAATGAAGTACCGATTATGTAGATATGTGTATAGGGTCATGAATGGACACTGTATATTAAATTCGTGCATCTAATGTATCTGCTTTTTCATTCCAATTCTACGTAAAATACGAAGGATGGTACTCATATCGCACTGTATAAACTATTTTGAAACATATCATGATCTAACAGATGTAGTGTTTCTCGCTCAGCTCCCACTGTTGGCTGTTCATGAAGTAGCTATTTAATTCTTCTAAAAGCTCATACTATAGAGCAATATGATGAGGGTTAAATTTTTGCAACTTCAGTGGCCCTCGACGCTTCATAAACTATCCCTCATCGCGTGGTACTCCCAATATCTACTGTCATTTTAAATACACTTAGATATTTATTATACTTATTTTCATTTTTACGAAGTTTTTGTAGGCCTGTGAATGTATTTTTACAGTTATAAAATGACAGTGTATTAGAGCAGGGTGTAGGAATGTTTCCCTGCTATACAGTCATTTTTTTTCAGCTTTTGTTATATTCTTACGCTACAATGTTGGTAGAGCGCTCTCATTACAGTCAAGTAATCAAGTGCCTTAACCAAAAAATTAATTTAGAATCAACAGGCTATGCCCTAACCGAGTTTTTGGCTGACTCTGAAGCTTCCTTACGATATAAGCTTCTGGGGCGGCCAAAAGATTTTTTTTATCTAAAAAATATCTAATTTGATTTGCACTATATTTAGTATGAAGAACCGCTGTGTTAGATCCTCATATTCAGGTGAGTGTGACTTAATTATTGGCTTGCATTTTGTTTATATGAGGCTTGTCGTATCCGCCGTCGACCTCCGTTTATACAATCCTGTAGCGGCCACTTCTCACTTTCCCTGTCAGTGAAAACGACAAGTTTTGTCTCGGAAGCAGTGAGGTGCATTGGGCTTTTTGTCATCTTCTGCACAATATGGACTGCTCAGAGAATTTCTACGCGTGCATAGATGATGAGCGACCAGCAACACTGTAATTGCTGTTCTTCTCTCTGCCCCCAAGCCTTGTACCTACCAACGCATAGGAGCTGATCTCGAGCTAGGCTTTCACTGCTCGCGACTGCACATCTAATATTATAGCAGAGAAAGCGCGTCCCATAAGTCAATGCGTTGCGTTAATTTGGCTTTGCAAATCAGAGAATATGTTCCTGCGCAGTGGAAGTTGCAACAGCGTCAGCGAAACTGAACTTGATTACGGTGACGCTAATTCGTGGGTACGCTCGACCAAGGGATTTTTCTTTCTGATGCTGATTTTCGAAGAGAAGCTTCAGAAATTTGAAGTGCATATGTGGAAGAGTTTCTTTTCTGGTGTCTTGTGTTTATAGCTGTCAAACCGAAGTGAATGTCAAAAATAATTTTAATTATCGAGCAAATCGGGGCGTTTAGAAAGTTGGCAAGCATACAGACTTATTTATATACAGCTTTTATCGCTGTGCATCACATATGGTGTTATCGTAAACTGTCTTCATCCATGAACTGTTTACAACGCTTCTTCGAGTCTCCAGCTTCGATCTNTATCGGGGCGTTTAGAAAGTTGGCAAGCATACAGACTTATTTATATACAGCTTTTATCGCTGTGCATCACATATGGTGTTATCGTAAACTGTCTTCATCCATGAACTGTTTACAACGCTTCTTCGAGTCTCCAACTTCGATCTAGATAATCGAATCATATTAGCTTTCGTTTCTTCGGAAACTCCGACCTGAGCTTTCGAGGATCCGCTTTGGATGGAGTTTCAACTTTCAATGGTAAATCTTCCTCCGCTGTATTGAATTTTCAGCCATTGCAAGTATAATCGGCTTGCGACAAGCATATGAACTTCTACTATCTATGGAGTGCCGAGTTCATCACTCATTATTGAAATTCTGGATTAGTTAAAATAAATCGAATCGGATTATCTCGATCGAAGTAGGACTGTCGAAACGTCCCCTAATTCTCTCGAACTGTGGTAACCCCCAAAATATTTCGACACTCCCGTGGTTACTGTCCATGCTACATGACGCAGGCTCATGTCTCCTGCTGTCCACGCTACATGACGCAGGCTCATGTCTCCTGCTGTCCATGCTACATGACGCAGGCTCATGTCTCCTGCTGTCCATGCTACATGACGCAGGCTCATATCTCCTGCTGTCCATGCTACATGACGCAGGCTCATATCTCCTGCTGTCCATGCTACATGACGCAGGCTCATGTCTCCTGCTGTCCATGCTACATGACGCAGGCTCATGTCTCCTGCTGTCCATGCTACATGACGCAGGCTCATGTCTCCTGCTGTCCATGCTACATGACGCAGGCTCATGTCTCCTCAGGCAGATTTCACGGCGCAAAGAATTGGATCCCGGACGCTGGCTGGCATCAGGCTCCAGCGCTTCGTATTATGTGACGGCAGCTGACGATGTTCTGGGAAATAAAATAGTTTAGTTTACGTGCTAACGTCCAATCATAACTGCCAGGCAGTCGGTCCGATGGAAAGCGTGCGGTTGTTTTAGATGTTATAAAATTTTAAGTCTTTCCCTCTAACTGGGTTTTCAACAGGGTCGATATTTGTGTATGGGTGAGTGATGGCTAGTCGTTATATGTAATGATCAGCTGTGGCGAGTTTTGAATCGACACTTTCCAGATTTACTGGAACTTTAGTGTTGTTTTGATTGATGTACATCTCTGTGAATTGAGACTATTTTTCGAGGCAGTGTCCGTTCTGAATGCATGATGGCACTTTACTGTATGTAACCGATGTGTATTTGGAATTTTCGGAGCCACTTTCACATGATGAAGAATATTGCTGTACGCCTGCGATACGTAGCAAAATTAAATACGAAAATGAGACTTGAGAATGTTATCAACAACTCTAAACCCCAGCAGAAGAATTAAGTTCGAAAAGTTTGAAAAAGGTAGTAGGAAAATCGTTAATAACGAATTGTCTCTTGTCTATGAATAAATTTGTCTAAAAGGAAAGCTGTTTCTATCTGATACCTATCCATATATTTTGATAGATATTAATAAACTTCTCCAAACTCATTTTAATTGAGCCAAGATTTCGGCACAGGTCAAGTTAGTGTCTTTGTGCCAAAAGCTTTTCCCAATAGAAGTCTGGAGAAGTCTAATTAATATCTATCTAAGAAAACCAGCCCATACGTCAAGTAACTTTCTCATTACTATATACAGTATTTATAATCCTGCAAATATAAAGGTCCTTTTAAGTTATCACGCAATATCTTTATTTACATGATTATCACGGTGTGACCTAATTTCGAAAATGATTGTCGTGTAACTTAAATAATCACCTACCATTACCATTAGTACATACACTGTCCAAACTGGAATGAACTATATGTATATTTATTCATTTGGAAAATTATTACGCTCTGACCTAATTTTCAAAATTATCACTCAGTAACATAGTTGGCAGCAATTATCGCGGGGACAAACGCTGTCCAGACTGCACTACTCTACAGCTTATTAGCGACGCAGCGCCACCGTTTCATCAGGTCTGAGTTAGCACGCATTCGACCTTGCACTCTAGGCACTTTTTCCTCGCGCTTCCAGAGCCAAAACGTTCTTTGGAGGCATTCCTTAACACCGCCGGCCTTACACCGCTCAGTGCAATGCTTTTTGAACATCTGGCTCCTGCTGACCTTATACCAGCTCCGCCGGCCGTGCTTTATGAGTGTTTTTTGTTTTATTGTTCAGAAGCGACGAACCCGTTTTACCTCTCGTTGAAAATTATGTAAAGAGGTAGCGCACTGGAGAATAGATCGAAGAGCCGCTGCAGCATGTAAGTTATTATCGGAGTCGATATTACTACAGCATGGTCTGTTGGATCACCCCCCCCCCTCTTCCGCAGCTGGTAATGCCACCAGCTCCAATCCTATCGAAAAAATGTAAAGTTTTTATCCGATTTATCCTATGTGCTGTTCACTATCTACTCGTAGACATCGAAAAAAGGTCCGTACGATTGGGCAGTAAACTTCAGCTTTCTATGCTTAACTTGTTCCAAACTTCAAACAAGTGCACATGCTTCGATCCATTGATTCAAGTTTTAGGCGTTAATCCTTAATCTTACTCCGTAAAAAGGAGATTTCAATCGGCTCGGCATAATCGGCTTGCTTCTAACATCTATAATACGATTCAAAGTGACGAAGCCCAAGTTCCTGTCTGCAGTTTCGAATAAGTCAAGTTGAGTGGGCTTGGCTTTTTACATAGATCGACTCTGACGACCCAATCGAGCGCCTCCCAAATGCTTATGATGTTCCGATAAGGAAGCGCCGCAATCAATAATTTGATCATCAAAAGCCGTCTTTTGTTTCTATCGGTGTGAAGAAAGAGGGAACTTCCCCTATGCCGGCCGATTGCTTTGACTACGTAATAATTTTTTTTTTGCTCATTGCGAAAGCTCGTGCATATATACGTCATAATCGCTGACAGATATATGCTTCAGATACCCGAAATAGCATTCCTGCAGATGTTGAAGATCAGAAAAGCGCAAAGAAATAGATTTAATGGAGTAAGAAGTGAAAAAAAATACATTATCTCTTTAACAGTCAAGACGACATAAAGTTCATAGATATGTTCTGTATTTCTCCAATACGTGGAGGCATTCTTTTTGTTTTTAATACTAGCACAGCTGGTACAATAGAAGAAAAAACGTGCCGATTCAATTAGTAGCAGAAATCAATTTAATCAATGAATTACTAGGAAAACCCTAGCAATAGTTGAATTCAATAGGCAATGTGGTAGAGTAGCAAATAAATCCATGCAGACGTCAGTGTTGGTCTGTGCGCGTAAATCTGCACACGATGTTCGGTCCGCAGAAGTCAGCTCGCATTTGGTCAAGCAATTCAGTAACTTCTTCAAACCACTCGTTTGTTGCCGCCTTTGTCCGTCTTATTTACGGGGTCAGGCTTTCTTTCAGAGCGCAGCACCGCCGAATCAATCACTTGCACTTCTCCATTGGCGACGCCTCCGCGTCTCCACTGTCTTCTAGTATAGCTTTTCTTGGCCATTGGCGCCACTTCAGTGCGTCAGTTTTGTCTGGATGTGTGATGACTATCCCGTTTCATTTTAATAAGGTGCATGTTTCAAATGACTTTGACCCTTGATCTAATATCATCTGAACACGTGCATTTTCCAACCTGACTTTTCATTCCTTGCTTCAACATCATTTGAACAGGTGCATATGTTCTTGTTTGAATTTGTTTACTCCATTACCATATGAAGAAGCCCATGTTCCAACGGGACTTTGTCTTGCTCCAACATCATTTTAAACAGGTGCTTGTTCCATCCAACAGGTTTTTGCCTTGCTTCTGTATCAGTTTGAACGGGTGCATCTTCCAACTTATGTATATACTAGCTCCAATATCATCTGAACAGGTGCATATTGTAACGTGACTGATTTATCCCAATATCACTTGAACTGATGCATGCTGCTACTAGACTTAATTGTGCGCCTCTGTAACATTTGAATAGGTGCATGTTCTAGCCTGAGTGACTTGCTCTGTTACCGAATGAACAGGTACATGTTCCACCTGTTTCAATAATATAGGAGAAAGACGAAGTTGGTACGCATACACCAGTTCAAAATGATAATAGAGCAGGGAAGGCAAAGTCAAGTTGGAGTAAGGACCTGTTCAGATGATATTGGAGAAAGACAAAGTCGATTGAAACGTGGAGAACTCAATGATGTATATATATATATATATAGATTATTAATAATAATGATAATAATAATAATAACCTGACTGCTCCAATATCACATGACCTGGCGTTTGGCTCCACCCTGACTGACTAGCTCCATTTTTATATGAACGGCTGCAGGCTTCGAACTGACTGACTTAATTGTTCCAATATCCAATGATCAGTTGCATTCCGAACTTGACTTTGACTTGTTCCAGCATCATTCAGACAAGTTCATACTGCTGCTTGACTCTGCCTAGCTGCAGCAATGCGGATGTGTACTGAAGTCTGGCCTTGTATCGCTCTATTATGTATGAATGAATATATTGATAGCGAACAAGTGTTTCGATGCGTAATTATTCTAAGCAGGTAAACACTGGATCCCAACTCTATCTGGATCTAAAATTTATTCTAAACGAGTGTGCTTTTCAGCTTGTCTCTTTCTTCCTTTATGAAGTGCATACTGTTGTGTTTGTATTGCTAACTTAAACTTAATACTCATCACCCAGCGGTTCTCAACTCTAACCTCCTCTCAAACTTCATTATGCATTTATTCACTGAATGCCTTACCAAAAACAATGGGCCGCAGTGCGGTGTAGTTTGTAATGATAGTTTTACCTGCTTACGTGCACCATGTCCCTATGTGTACCTCAGAAAGTGTATTTATTTATTTTATATATATAAAAGCAAAATTCTTGTCAGTTGCTCACTTGTTCTGTAGGGCTGATTTTTTTTTCAAATGCTAGAACTTCAAACTGTTTGCATAATAGACAAGCGCAAGTTAGTTGTGAACAATATACGATAGAATTCCTATAGAAGTCACTTACATGGACTCTTTAGTGTCGATTTCTAACTCGTTTTATTATGCGTCGTGCAAACAGGGATTATCCGAAGAAATTTATACGTTACAGTGGAGTTCTGAACACAGCTTCGTTTACAGTGAAAGCTTCTTAAAGTTTTTACTCCCCCGATCACATCCGTCAAATGCAACTCACATTTCGTTGCTGGCAACTGCAGTTCACTCAACAACTTGAAGGTAATTTTTATATTTTTTCAATGTTAACTCCTGAAGATACGTCAGTTTTTGGGTCTTTTAACCCTAGCTCATCTTATAACCGTGGTGTGGTTTTTAAAAAAATAGCTACCTCTTTTCGAAGAGATTTTAGTTTGGGCTGCGCAAGCGTTGAAGTAGGCTTGAGTTTTTCTGAGAGGAATCGTTTTCATGACCCACTTTGCTCATGTTTTTGCGTGTCGTCCGTTTCATGATTTTCACTTCCACAGCAGTGGTTCGTGTGTAAGAACTGCAAATTTTGGACCAGCTGATGCAAAGACTCCAACCAGCTGCATTATCTTCGTCCTTTACCACAAATGTCGGAACTCTAAACCCAATCTGCATATGGGTAACGCCGTAACGGTGACACTGCCATGGTTACCATTCAGAAATATCCATATGAAATTAAGGGAACAAAAAATGATACGTATAAACAATGAGTAAACTGCGCAGATTGAGTAAAGTAAGTTGGCAGTCTTACGCCGAGATTCATAGATAAAATTACGATAAACTCAGAATATAATCATTGCTGTTGAGCTTTCACCGCTCGTCAATAGATGCCTCTGTCACAACCATATATCGGGTTACGGTTTAGGCTACCATTTTTCAGGTAGCGGTAACGTAACTAGGTAGTGATTATACAATACGCCTCAGGATGACGTCATAAGACCAATAACAAGCTTATTGCCCTATTCCCACTTTAAATTACTGAGTACTCTCCCCCCCCAAAAAAAAAACATTAATTGAGTTGTACATCTTCAGAAAACTGGGTTTTGTATCTTGTTCTGCTCGTCATGTTGTTTTCCAATGTTTTGTACCCATGCGCGTTGACTCAGTGTAGCGAACACTCTTGGCATGATGAGTTTCGCATTACATTTGACGCACTACATGTCTGTTCTTCTCTGCTTTTCGCCTTTTCACTGGTAATGTTAGTAAAAATGGCTTGAGCTGTAACTATTCTCATGGAATAATGTTAATAATTATGTGGACGAGATCGAGGCTTTTCCCCCCAGAAGTGGTGTGAGCAGAAAGAATGTAAACAGTGAGCTGCGTCCCTAAGAAAAGACGTTGGCCGAGACACGCAGAAATCTAATCCCGTTCTTCAGATCGGAAGTATTTTTTTTCGTTGACCAGCTGAACAATTATACTGTAGATCAATTTAAACTTTATTCTTCGACGGTCTGATAAATACGTCTGCCTTGCACGATCCTAATCCGCAGGCCCGCTTTGCTTTTGTCGGCGCTTCGAGACGAACGTTACTTGCTTTGTACCTTGGAGCGAACCTTTTCTTGGGCTTGGAAGGGAGCTTTGTGAACGATACCTCCATGATTAAAAGATGTTTGGCTGCCTTGGTGGAGGTACTGAGGCGTAAGTGCGATCGATTCAAGTCCAGTGTATAGACTGACAGGTATGTAGACCAAAACTAAACTTAGCGGTACGATAGCTTTTTGTACGGTATGGCCTATCAGATATCTAGTTAATAATTATTCAACTGCTAAAGCTAGAGATCACAGGAGGAAAATGCCTTAATGGTTTCCATTAAGAACTAAAGTACTTTTCAGCATACAAGCTAGCCAAAGTGTATACTGGTAAGTGGTAATCAAACTAATCATGCGTAGACGTATAATATTAGCTTTTTAAAATGATTTTTCCTACAGAGACAGAGTCTTGGACCTACATAACTTCTAGTGGCATTTACTTATATTCTCTCTTTCTTTAACGATGAACCACTGCTAGGGATTTTTGAAAAAAGCTATAATCCCGTCAAGTTCACCAAGGAAAAGAAATTATACGATGATTCCTGCACTGGCTCATATAGGCCTTCATTTATGCAAGGCGTAGCTTAGAGTCTCTGCAAGGCATTGTTCGTATCACTCACTGCAAGCGGTTTCGCATTATACAAGCATTACTATTGCAATATCATTCCTCTATTTTTTACCTTACACGTGACCGTGACCCCGTTGGTATATCTATTATTCTTTTACTGCATGCCAGTGTACGAAATCCCGAGCAGATTGCTAACGTACAACAATGCCCAATTCCTTTGTTACCAAGGCGGCGCAGTCCAGTTTAGACCTCGGTTACATTCTCGGGTCCGTGTCTAATTCATTCAGCGGGAGATGGGGAGATGAATCTGTAACTTTATATAGGGCAGCATTTTACGTAGCGGTCCCAAGGCGAAGTATCAGCCCGTGGTCGGCGCACAGACTTCTTCATTTCAGTCTGTAAATTTATTGCATCATCGTAAGCAGAGCTGATCATTCGGGTAGCAATAGCATTGGTTACTTGATCAACTCCATTGATCGAGTCTTGGGTTATCGCACGCCGTGGCCAATGGTCTCCAATAAACACGAAGAGAAGAGTGCGATNGACTTCTTCATTTCTGTCTGTAATTTTATTGCATCATCGTAAGCAGAGCTGATCATTCGGGTAGCAATAGCATTGGTTACTTGATCAACTCCATTGATCGAGTCTTGGGTTATCGCACGCCGTGGCCAATGGTCTCCAATAAACACGGAGAGAAGAGTGCGATAAGCGGACCAAGGCTGGCTTTGGCAGGCAGAGGTCCGTCCGCCTTCATATGTTGCTTATATGTATTGCAGCTCTTGTACCAGCAGGCTCTGCGCCCCCTAGCTATTGGACCCCTGCCTTGATTTCCTTACCCTTATAATGCTCTAATTGAGTTCACGCAAATTCGGTGTAACGTGATGTACGTTCTCGAAATCCTTTGCGAAAATGCGCGGATGTCAAGCAAATGACACCGTCATTACAGACATTTTTTTTACTGTGCAATAGATTAATATCCTAGGATGGATAATGTTATTGTTGCTTCGAGTTTTTGATAGCGGAATCTAATGCTAATATGTTCCCTATATATGCGGATGTAAAAAGTTATGGCCCTATGTATATGTAGGTGTATATTGCTACCCTCACTGGCATATTCGCCCTTAAGAATTGATTTATGCTCTACCTCATTTTAGAAATATTTAAACCAGCTGTTCTACCATTTATGTCGTGAATTAACGATCGTGAACAATATTTTCGGAAATTTTCGTTGATAGGTAGTGTGATTACGAACGATTATCAATAATTTAATAGATGGTAATCGCTGCTGGGTCTTCGCAGTCAGTATCTACACAAAATTTGACACCGTGCCCGATATGCCATTCATTGCTACTTAGTTGAAGAAGTCATATGTCATGCGCACCTAACGTTTGCTATAAAATTTTGATAGCTTTTTAACCGAACCTAACCATTGTTTCCGGAAATACGATTTTATTTAACACTTTTTGTGCTGCTGTTAAGCTGTGTCAAATGCCAAATCTAACGGCTGACTCTAAGAAACGTATCTTGATAGAAAAATTGGCGAAGGAGTCGGTGAAGTCGGTAAAGACACCTAGTTGTAACGAAAGGAATTGTTAAAAATATGTCAACTAAGATTTTCACAGAGATGTATCCGTATAGCCCGTAAGCCATGATGCAGTTTTAGATGTCCTAATTTTCCCAGTTTTTGTAAGTAAGTTTGCTGCAAAGAAACAAATGCTCCTTAGATACTATTGTTAGTATCATCGTATTAATAACGGCATTCTCTTGGTGCGCGCACTTCCCGGAACCACTGCTCTGCTGCCCGTCAAGTTCAAAGCATGAAAAATATTCAAGTGTTGATTTCTTCCTGGTTAGAGCACTACTTATGATAGCTAAAAGTTACCTAGAACTTGACGTGACTTATCAAGAAGAGTCTATAGTAAGACGTTCCTGTTTTCTGCCTCTCATTAAATCGCAGTGAATTCTATGTATAATAAGGGAGGTTTGAACTCTGCTCTTGCCATATTGCTAGTATCTACAGAGCCTCTTGGCCTTTAAATTATAGGTTAGCGTGTGGTTACTCTGAGAAAAATTTGTGCCAATTGTAGCACTTTCCGCATTATTCAGAAATTTTGTCTATGCTCCGAATGGGCTTTATTTAACAGCTTAGCCTATGTTCGAAATTTGTATTATTTAGCGACTCTGCAATTTCTCCAAATTTATGATATATAGTGACTCTGCCCATATGGTCCAGCTTTGTGTGGGCTTCATTGTCGTGTATCACAGCCCCTGCTCAGCTGCTTTATTCACAACCTTCGCTTTTGTCCTATTTTCGAGCGAGACCGTTGACATTACCCTATCGGTGTAGGGAACAATTTGTCAGCGTTACTTCGATTTCAGTCTCTTTCTTAGCTTTGACTATTGATACTTTGCATTGGAATTAGACCCGTTTTTGTCTGTTTCACTATCTTAATGCACTCAGTGATGGACGATACTTGCGCCAAACTGGGACGCTGCAGACACCTTTTGTCTCTCTGATATTCACGTAAAAGATTTGTTCTCTGGGGCGTAAAAACGAAGCGTGGTGGTTTCATAGCTGCATTTGCACTTGTGCGTATGCAGTTGACTATTTAAGGATACAGAATATCGATAAAATTTGATAGAAACAATTGGGATGAGCCAGTGGAGTTTGATGACCTTGCTGTTTTGCCTTAGATTTTCCCTCTGACGAATTACATTTATCTAATCGTCCTCGTAAATTGTTCTATGCGATTTCGATGGTTGAGTTCTTGAACGATTGACGTGATGGCTGTAAAATTAACATGGCTGACGAGTGGTTAAACCTTGACGATGATAATAAAGATACGACTGACGAGTTGTCATCACGCACAGCTCGGTAGCGTATGGCAAAAAGTTTGGCAGTTCCAAAACGTATTGTTTTATTTACCTTGTCATATATGTTTCTCTTCTACAAAGAAACAACTGTTTGGTTTTAAATATGCGGCTTGTCATATTAACGTATCTTTGTTAACGAACCCCCCAATTAAATTTTTAAGCAATACTATTTTCCTACCGCTCTATCACCTAACGCTGCCGCCCAATTTAAATGCCCATTGGGTATCACAAACAAACTCCTCTATAGTCTGTTCAACATTTAATCCACACTCCCGGCACTGGCTCTAAGAATCCGTGCATAATGCCCGGCCTGTAGTTCCTAGTCCGAACAACGTACCTGCCTGATAATACAGACACATTTGAAGCGATGTAGGTCTTGCTTTACACTGTTAACACCCAGGCCATATTGGATCAGCTATTGGCTGCCCCATCCGTCACTTGGACCGCTGGTCGCGTCGACACGTTCGGGAGAGAAAATAATGCTTTGTGGGGTGATCATTCAGGGCGATTGTCTCAGATGCTAATCAGGGTGTTGCCTTATCGCGTGCAATGGTTATGTGGTTGCTAACAAGGATTAACAAGCTGTTCTCATGCTGGTATATTCATCTTAGCGTCACTGAATGAGCTGTTCCGTGTTCTCCAGCGAAAGGAGTGCCCGGATTTTCTTGTATCCTGCTCTCTTATGGTATTTTGCTATCGATATTGGCGATGTAGAATGATGTTGCTCTTGCTCTAGTATTGCATTTGGATTCGTTTGAGCTACCGAATGCATTGTTTGTGATGATCGTTTGTGATATTATTATATCTTTGTTTGAATTTACAGGGACTTATTAACTTTTGGTGCTTGAATTTACGGGATGCTCATGAGACGTTTCTAAAATGCAAATTTAGGGTACTTTTTGACATAAAACTTGATTCGTTTTTTTCGCGATATTACGCAATGAACTTCATTTTACCCGAGGTCTTTTTTATTTCGAAATATTTGTGGTT
The DNA here is from genome assembly GCA_001587735.2 of Parhyale hawaiensis. NCBI lineage: Eukaryota > Metazoa > Arthropoda > Malacostraca > Amphipoda > Hyalidae > Parhyale > Parhyale hawaiensis. Next base: position 3,063,963 of record LQNS02278182.1, read on the forward strand.
CGTTTAGACCTTTGACCCCCTCAGGGGTTCGTTGGGGACGAAGTTTAGGGAAACAACGGCGTAGCTGGAGGCGAAACATAAAGAGGCTTAGAAGGAGCAGGTTGATCACTTTAAAGTGTAAACTTGTTATTTAATCTTCTATTTTCATGTATAGAAAACGAAATACTTTCTGGGCCTGCTTGCCTTTCAATTTGCATCGCTTATTTTTCTACTGTATGCAATCTGTGCTCGTATTGATGATTTTACTAGCAGACTGGTTATCGTATTCCGGAAAATATATCGTACTGCGGGCTGCACTCATTTGAAAAATGAACGCCACAACCGACGCTTCAACCGTACTAAATTATATGGTTGCAGTATGTGCGGAGTCTACTACAAAATTAATTGATTTTGCTTTATGTTGTCTCTCATCTCCTGTATTATGGCGTAGAATGTGAATAATATTTCTGTCCACTTAGTGAAGTTATTCTGTGTTTAATACCTGTACGGATTTCTTTATAAACGTATATTCTCCATTACCGGCAAGGCTCCGAAAAAGCTGCAGCTCTAGCGGTTGGGAAGAATTTGTTCCAGGTTGCCAGACGAACGTAAAGAGTACAAAGCCAAAGTAAATATAGGTCTGGACACAATTAAATGACGTGCATGTGTCGATGGATATAAAATATCACTGGGATGCGCAGTGATCGACTGCTAAGTATCTCCGCATATTTGAAGGAAGATACAATACAAGTGAAGCTGTATTGAGCAGATCACCTGACAAGGCTGAAGTGCTTCATTTCAAGACGTGTGAATTGAGATATGTATCGAAAAATAAGTAGAATACAACTAAGACACTTATCATAGGCCTAATGTAACAATAATTACAGTCCGTAGCGAAGATATAGTGTCGTAGACTGTTGCCGATTCTGAAGAAAGAATGGAATCTAATACGTTTAACGACAGTTGAAGGAATCAAGCTAAAGTCGTATGTAGAAGCAACAGCTGATAGCAGAGAGCTGTCGATTGATTCGAAGGTACTACTTAGAGTTAGTATGCTAGAGAATTTATTTTGTTGTACCAAAGTGCTTATAAAAGTATACTTCAAATCTTGTGACAACGTGTATTGGTGCGATGGACGTAGGGTCCCAGTGTTGGAATATTAATTATGAATTGTGTTTTGTATGTATTAAGCTTGAAGCTGTCGGACCTTAAACTGCATGAGGAGACTGTTTCTCTAGTTTCGTGCAAGGTCATGCGTAGGTATGTACTTTTTTAGTTTTTTTTTTCCTCCAGAAATACCAGCTTAAATCTCCTTAGAGTTGTATGTTTGTTGACACAACCTCATTTATTATTGACGCCTCATTTGTGCTTTTGAAATCATTCTGCATTGCGCTCTCTCTTGGTGCTCCAGTCGTTGTTCAAATATAAGGNTTTTTTAGTTTTTTTCTCCAGAAATACCAGCTTAAATCTCCTTAGAGTTGTATGTTTGTTGACACAACCTCATTTATTATTGACGCCTCATTTGTGCTTTTGAAATCATTCTGCATTGCGCTCTCTCTTGGTGCTCCAGTCATTGTTCAAATATAAGGAACTAAAATAAAATTTAATGATCGATGCATCAGCTTTCAGCAAACAGCTCGCCATGAATGAAGCAGAGCGTGACGAATTCTCATTTTTTTCGCACTTGCGTCAATTTCTGAATGACGTAGGAAACCGGTAGTAAAACATTTTAATGTGTGTGCTAATTTTTTCGTTTCATTTTTTGCTTGCGTTTGCATTTTGACTTGCACTTATTGATGTATTTTTCTTTGTTTCCGTAGCTAGTCGAATTTCATATTTGTTTGGATTTTCATATGGTCACGTTTGTGTCTGCCAGTAGAGCAGCGGCCATGCCGATCGAAAAATCATTTCCAAGGATCGGATTTAGACCAAGACTACATTGCATCGATTTGAGATCCAAATAGTTGTGGGACAATGGACAGATCAAGCGGACCATTCTCGGAGAGAAGTCGACCACAAGGTCTCGGTCTACCCTCGGTCACTGCCATACGAGTTACATTATAGCTTGTTATGCATAGTGAGCATACTGTGGCTGCCTTCAAAGCAGCAAGTTACAAGTCTAGACTGCCTTACTTCGATGTAAATCCGACCAGTGTAGGTCATTGTATTATTCTGCACAATATGTGTAAAAGTTCACTATCTGTGAATTTAGTGAGCCAATTAAAGAGTTGATGTCCCTCGGGACCGGTGCTCTCTCATGCAGAAGCACCATCACCTGCCCACTCTCACTGCTCCTTCACCAGGTGATCGCCTCATCAGCAATGCAGGTGAGGTAAAATCTTCACACTAGAACCGGTTCGCAGCTTGTATCGAAGTTAGGTCTCGTTTAATTGAAGGGATTGTTTGGACCCATCTCGTGCAATCTGATCCCATTGAGTGGAATATTTACTCGCCGAATGATGCTTTGCTGGGAACACAGAAGACGTAGAGCTCGGGCATGTTTTAGAGATTCTTTATCTGTAAGTAATGGGGTCTGCCTGGCTGACATTTTGGCTGTAGTTGGTGAGTTCCAGGAGTTCTGCATTTCATCGCTTCCTCGTCTTTTAGGAAAGAAATTTACGGCTCATGTGGTTTAGTAGAAACGAGAATGATGTTGTGTCTTAAATAACGTTGCGACTAATTGGTCTACTTGGCGTGCGAGTGAGCTGTCGTACAGGCAAAGACTTTCAAGCTCATACAACGTAAGATTGGAGTAGTCCCATTCTGCAGGCTGTCCTAAGACAAGTATTGATAGTGAAACATTCTCGCCTTCTTAGTGGCATATACAAACTGCGAATTTGCCTATATTCTTATAAAGAACGTTCACTAGTAATTGTTCTTGCACCGAAGTGTTTGGAGGGAATGAACATCCTTTGACTGCATGCTTTTTATATCGTGCTTATCAGTATCCTGCACAGTGAATTTGTAACGGGAAGCCTAAATATAGATGGCCATAGATATGCAATAGCCAAAAATTCACCTAATTGACTTTCTCCAGTACCATTAAAGGCTTCACTCTTCGTAAATGTTTATTCAAATACGACGTCTTATTGATCTGCTCGTATCAGGTTATCATTGCGGGATTTCAAACATTGAAAGCTGCCCAATTTGGATGTTTTTATGTCACTCGCCTTCTGATTGGCACTCTTCAGTATCGGGTACTCGTGACCCTTTGGTTAGTTTATGTGTGCGTCCTAATCGTTCTTTAGTTGGGGACAAGGTGACTCTTATCCTTTCAGATATGCAAATAAGCTACACATATTGCATGCAGCAAGGTATGAGAGCTTGACAGCTTTGGCAGAAGGCGTTTCTTGCCCTTGCATTCGCTCGTATGTGTAGTGCTGCGTTCATCATGCGTGTTAGTTCCAGTGCTTGCGCAACAGACGCGTCCGTATTGTGTACACACCGGGAGATGTAGTTGGTCCCGTGTCTGATTAGGAAAGCTGTTTCGGCAGGTCATCTCTTGAATTTAAAATCAACTTGGCGGTGTTGGTGTTAGTTACGAAAGTAGGTTGATTCGACTGATCATATTCCAAATTTAAAATCCAGTTGGTTTTGCGTTTACCTTACCTGGGGTGGCAATCATCTTTTTAAACGGAAATTTACGGACGGTTTTCGATAAAATGTGTAGATCTACCTTAGATTTTTCTTTTTGCTAAAAGGGTACTGTAATTGCTACGGCCATGGAAATTGCCATACATGCGTAGTCGCTGGTATGGTAAATTATTTTAAAGAAATTTTATTATGTTGGTGCAGTTTATAGTTATTAAATTATGTGGGCACGGCCGTTCTTCTCTTGAATTTTTGTTGTTTCAGCAGATCATTTTCAGATTTGTAATACTGAGATTATGGTGTGATGTATATAAGGAAGCATTTTGACTTCTTCACTTTTTAAATTACTTTAATTGCTTCTTGGTTAGGTTAAGAAATAATAAAAACACGGCAATAAAGCATAAAAGTAGTTAATTAAAAAAGAAAGTTCGAAACTGGTTAAATCTCCGCTGAGATTTGCTTGGATTATTCATTGTAATTCTTATACGGAAAGTTTTGAATGTATCCGTTATTATCTGGTGCTTTGCCCCGAAAAATTTAAGATTGGCATCACTCCACTTGCAGTCCTTGGAATCGTACTGAAATTCTCAAATTCAAATTTTACAGCGGAAGTTATGATAGTCAGGACTAATATCGTAAGTATAGAGTGATAAGAAGTCATTTGATCCTCTCAGTGTTCTTGCAATGCTTCTTTCAGTCTACGCGCACTTATGCACACCAGTAATTTGCGTTTCTACAATAAAATTGTAAGGCCAGTGATATTACGCAATCCTCGAGTTTCAGTGATGTTGTGTAAGTACTGTGTATGCTTTTCGCTCATCTCAACGAACCTTTCGTCGATTATCCTGACCCGTCCCTGTTGAAGCTTTCGAACCTCCTCCGTGTAAACCTCCTCCGTGTAAATCTCCTTCGTGTAAACCTCCTCCCGTGTAAACGATCAATGGCACTAACCCCTGCTGAAGCAGTCATTCTCCACTCCATTAAAGGTAAGGGTAAAGTCAGCTTAGACCACACCCTCACCTGGGAAACCCACATACCCTGGTTTGTGCTGCCGGTATAGGCCTACTCTATCTTGACTCAGCTATCTCATCTAATGTAACATAACGCCTGTTTTCTTATAAAGTTATTATTGTTAACTATTGTTGATAGCTACTATAGTAGCGGCCTAAATATAAGAAACGGAACAACAATTATTTTTAAATGAAATATTTATTACGTGAAATGTTTTACATGTACATTTATTCATTTTGCATAAAATATAGATGGATGACTTTATTACATCTTGGAGTACACGAGCTACTTCATATCGTGCTAAAGTTGCGAGAGGCCCTTTCACATTCTGCCTTCAGAAAACTCCATAAATTGCCAAGAAATTCTGTCCTGAGCTGTCGCTCCGATGATCATCTAAACTTTATGTGATTTGAGTCAGGACTTTGAGATGGCTACTTCATTGCAGCTATTCTCTTCTCTTCCGGACAACTTGCTACATTTTTAGCTTCCAAGAAAAAAACATAGTCTTTATAAAAATTATGGTATGAACAGTACCACTGCGTGAGGAAAAGCAAGTTGGCGAAGACGTTCTTTATAAACACTGACATTAATTTTTCCGTGTAACCGAACAAGGGGACCAACCCCTGCTGACGCAGTCATTCCCCACACAATTACAGGAGATAAACGTTCACTATTTCTTGGTCCTATGTACATACACCTTACTGTCATATCGGAACAAGTTGAATTTAGATTTATCACTGAATTGAATCATATTCCATTGTTTATCTTTCCATACAATATGCTCTGTGGCGAAGTCAAGACGGACGTTTTAACTTTCCCTTAAAGTAAAAGGTTTGCAAGCTGACATCCGAGCCAATGATTTTTCCTTAATGAACCTGCAAGAAGCAGCTTTGCTAGAGATAGCCTTTCCCGTTTGCTCATAAAATGTACAAAAAATGATGTAGCTCTCTCGAAACAGTTAGTCTTCCTGTTTAGAAGTAAGTGAAGCTCTGCCGGGTTTTAGCTTTGGCTAAAACTTGAACGAATCCCGACAACGAATCCATTGCACCAAGTTTAACAATATTGCATGAGAACCCAGACAATTTAGGGATTTCATGAAAACGTTGGTTTCACAATCTTACTGGAACAATGTAGGCCTATACCTACTGAAGTTGTATCTTTCATGCGCTGTTTCAGTACTTAGTGGGGAAAATAAAAAAAGCGTACGTTGTGCATATCCAGCAAACAGGTGTTATATATGAGCAACTATTAAAATGTAGGTAATAAAGTGTCACGTTTCGTATGCCCTATTGGTCATCTGTATCAGTTATCCCCACGAGGAAAAAAAGAGTCTTAACTAAGAGTCAGTTATGTTCTTTTTACATATTTTTATTTTCAAAATAGTTTTTACTCAAAGGTGCACTTGTTACCATAATATGTAAGCCGATTATGTAGAAGCTTTCGGTAGTGCATAACATCTTCGCATGCAGGTTTCATTCAATTACCCTGCTGCTGTGCTAAATATGGTGATGGGTTTGTTACCATGCATGTGGCTATCAGCTTCACTTCAGCTCACACGTGCACCTGACAAGCTAAGCCCTATACAAAAACTAAGCACTGTCCCCTAGATCCCGCCTAGATAGTCCTACACCTAGTGTCTGGGCTTGCCATAGCCGCTAAGCTGTGCTGTATCCAGGGTGTTTGCATTGCTTTATCGAACCTTAATCTCCCATAAACATTAGGGGAAGCCTCGCCCCAGTGCCTCCAGCACCTTCTTAAAAGAGCAATTAAAGGCCGAATAATATCAATTCGCGGACAATTTCCTTGCAACCTGAAGGCAGGCCAAAGGATTACGTCGCTTAATCTCATTGGGCGCAGAAGTCCTTCGGCGTCACCAGCTCTTTGTCCCCTGGTCGATGAATGGACGACTTGCGGGCGCTAAAATTGTCCCTTGGAAAATTGTCGAACTTGACAAGCATTCAGTGCAACTGAGGTGTGTGGCATTTAGTGTCTTGTCAGACTGTATCGATTTGCTTAGAACGTGCGTCACTGTATTTAGATAGGAAGATATACTGATATATATATACATACGCAACAGCTCTCATGTTTACACCTCACTCACCGTGGAATACAACTTTTATTTCAATAACTTTTAGCTACCAACATATTCCTTAGGTTAAATTTCATACTGGTACTTTATTTTGAGATTTATTGCTGAAGTGAGGCATATCAGGCAATTAGCGGTGGCGAATGCTCAAAAATTTAATTTCGACAGTATTTAGACTAGTAATATAATTGAAGTAAATACACTGTTAGTTTTCCTTTTTATATACCACGTGGATTCTCATCAACAAAAACTTGTTGTGACGGATTCGTCATTTGAGGATGTAACGGATATACGCTAGTAAAAATGCATAACTACTGTAGTAGAATTTACATGCACTTCATCGTAGCAGCCAATCACACGAACATTACCATAAAATTATGATACATACGCTTGACTCGTTACGGGCGAAGTGATTTTCAGAGTCTACTTTTAAATAGTACTATTGTTACGAAAATTTATGTTTGTTATAGACAACGATAAGGGAATAAAGTCTGTTTGCTCCTGCGTTGAATATTCCAAAGATAAATTATGAATTCCCTAACTTACAAATATCTCCTACAGTACTTTTTTATCTGAGAAGGATATTATTAATTTTATCATTCACACCCAGATCTCAGTTGGCCATAACTTAGTTCAGTATTTTTGATCTGTAGGTACTCAAATGAGCTTTTTTATCAGCCCATCAGTACATGCTGAGGGAAGTATCGATTGCATTATTTATATCACTATATATTGGATCTTTCCTTTCTACCAAATGAGTTTATTCACTATAGGCTGCAGCAATCAACTGTTGCGCCTGTGGAATTTGTAATTTTGTATAGAATTGGCGGAATCNAGGGAAGTATCGATTGCATTATTTATATCACTATATATTGGATCTTTCCTTTCTACCAAATGAGTTTATTCACTATAGGCTGCAGCAATCAACTGTTGCGCCTGTGGAATTTGTAATTTTGTATAGAATTGGCGGAATCGTTGAAATGAAATTTCCATTGTTCCAGATAATGTTTGATACATATGAATTACATAAAATATCTTTCGTTTATGTTACTGTTGCGAGTTACAGTATGAAACAAGATAAATTTGTAAACAATGTTCATTTTATCGTTGTGACTTTACCCTTAGGTTCAACTTTCTCATTCTTTCTTAATTTTTAAACAAAAGTTTGTTTTATTATGCACGTCAATTGGGACTACCAAAAGCGATTGCTCACGTACGCCGAAATCTTGTTGTACTGCCGGACGCTAATTCAAAAACTTCTCCTGCATGATTTCTAGCGCTTGTTTTTATCTTCTTTACGGCTCTGGCTCTCCTACGCTGGAGCTGCTGCTGCTCAGTAAGGTGCTGCCATTGCTCCATGGGTTCTGAAGACTATGGTAGTCACCCGTTTTTGCCTTTGCATCCTTTTCGGCAAAGGTCAGATTGTCGTCGCCTTCCTTTTATCCAAGTTTGTCTTTGGCTAAAGCTGCGGTATTGTATACTGCAACTTCAGCTCATGTATATAACTATACATGTATTGACTGACGTCGTGGGGTTGCTCAGTGCTTCGTTTGGGATAACCTCTGTTCGTTGGTGCCCGGACGTGGGCTGAGTTTTCGGCCAGCGTCAGGGTAAGCTATATTGCAATCAATGCCTGATACTTAATCTAAACTGGTGAATCGAATTCCCAGGATTGAAGTTCCCGAGAAGTTGAAGCTAATCGGGATAAATTATTTAAATTGCAGCGGAGGAATTAAGCCAGCCATAAATGCATGACCTAACCGGGCTGTGCAATTTAAATAATTAAACCTCAGCTAGTGTAAGGTACTCGTATTTCATTTGCGAATATTATGAATTTTTTATAATCCGATCTTCAACTTGATGTAATTTTACGCAAGCTTTCGCTGTTAATTTGACAGTAACTTCGTCTTTATTGTTGCATTTTCCTGACACTTCAAGCCCATCAAAACTATACAGTTAATTCGAATTATATTGTCTATTGCAAACTTGGAATTATATATGACTACCCTGGGAAGCGTTGCCATCACTACGCTGGTCGCATATCATGTCTCACGAACAACTATATCTTGTCTCAATGTAATCAACGCTGAAGAATTCGTTTGCTTTAATTTATTGGTGCTTTGTCGCGGTCAATTTATGGTATCATCCATTACGGAAACAAATATTGGCGCAAATGTTAGGGAACTTTCATGTGTGTTGCGTATGGGCTACAAACTTTATGTTATTCTGGAATAAGCTTCTAAAAAATTGTTACTAGCGAATCTTTTCTTGTATGGGCGGCTGTTTGAAGCGTATCTGCATCGTCCACTTAAAAAGTTTTTTCATTAAAGAGTGAAAAACACATTGACAAAACTGAAAATATTATTATTGCAAAAATAAATCAAGCTCGATTTTACAATATGGGCAATAAGAGTGTGTATCATGTGGACTGTGCAAAATTGTAGGAATATGAAATGCACTTGGAGGTATAATATGGATAGCACGTTGCAGCAACAGTCAATGAAGAGTAATGAAAAAGGGAAACCGTCAGAAATTTAGAATTAGCTAAGACGCTATTTCAGACTTAAGTACAAGTTGTTAGCTGTCCATATGTCTTTCGGGAGAGACGGGATGGACCATAGACGTGTTCGGAATCTCACTAGGTTCTTCCATATTTATAACTGAACATCTCAGATATACAATATACGAGGTCAGCTGTCTATGGGGCCTGGAAGCCCCAGGGGGCCCCTGTAAGTTGCCTCAGCCATTACCTAGCCCTTCGGGACGTTTCTGTTTCGCGCCCACTTGGCTTCCTTTCCGATATCATACTCGTAGTTGCTCATGCTTTATTCTGTTCTTCCTCTTCTTTCCCAACTTGCTGTTCACTTGCACGTTGATCCTGTGTGGGAACACCTTCGTGCATGGGTTCCCCCGTTTCTCTTGGCATACTAGCCTATATGTCCCTTGCTCTTTCCTCTGTGATATCGTTCTGCTCGGAAACGGAGGCTTAAACTTACTAACTATTACTAATATAATTAATATAAGAGGTCGGTAGGAATGACAAGCATGAACAGTACTGAAAGTGACCTCCCTTAAGCTTCAGTGAAGGTTTGGATCCTTTTTATCAACACTGTTGTGATAAAAATCTGGAATATGTAAATATCAGAAAGCGCCCTGCTGCTCAACATCCTGTGTAAATACCTCTTTTCGTTTCCTGAATGACCGCGCGGTGGTCAGGGAGGCATTAAATTGGAAAGTACAATAATACAGAAATTAAAAAATTGTTGAAACTATGCATATGAAAAGCGGTTATTGCCAAGGTCATGAACATCCTTTTGGCTTCACACTTGACCGTTGTTTCGCAAGCGATCATTGAGATCTCCTTCTAAGAGTCCCGTTGTAGGTACGTCGTTGAAGCCGTTCAAATACTTGAATGTCGTGTACTTGCTTTAAGTTTTAGCCCTGTATGTTCTTCAGTCAGAAGATGTTCTCGCTTCAGTTCCCGTGACCTTCGCCAAACGGTGCACCTTTTCCACTTACTGTGTAGGCGTCGCGTGGAAATACCTTCTACTAAATTTTCTGGCTCCGCTGCAGTTTCTTCCTTTGATATAGGATCATTTATATGTTTCATCACAATTCTTATCCCAGTAACACTTAATAGCTCTTCTATGTTACTGACCTGCGAAGTGAATTTTTAAACGTCAGAAATTACTAGGCCTACATAGAATTGTTTTTTCTGCTTCGGGTCATTTCATCTTTCCTTTGTGATGATATTGTTTGAGTGAAGTGAACGGTAAAACATTTAGCATCAATTCAAGATCTTCCCCTCAGAGTTTGTGAGATGAGGGTCTTCAACTGATCGGAGTTGGGGAATAGCTCCCGTTGGGTACTCTCCCATGATTTACATCTGTATATCTATTGCTGACAAACTCGTGCTAGTTCATAGAGAAATTTTTTATGACGTTCAGCATAATGTTCCAAATTATGGAAATGAAAGATGAAATACATGACGGTTGGGAATTTATTCATCTATATACATGTTTAAATCGCGCAAATCTTCTAAAGTGAATGAATGCAGCTTCATTTTAATACAAAATTTAACCATGTGCAAGCTCGGCAGGTTACCGGAGCCAAATTTTCACAAATTTAACAAGAGCGCATAATCATTTGTTAACGCGTACTGTGGTTTACTAGAACTAAATATTCGGCGCGTGTTAGAAAATCACGTAATTTCATTGCACGTAAGAGAAGTACCTGCTGTACGTAAGTAACTCCCATATAAGATGCACTATGGGAGAAAGAGTCCATGCCGCCTACGTCGAAGAGTGTCCAAAGCTCGGGGCTCTCACGCCAGCTTTTCATTCCAGTGAAGAATGGACCGACACGGACAGACTGCTCGTAAATTATCCTCATTATCAGTCGAATGCCTTACGCTGCCGCTAACAAATGCCGCGGATGACATAAGCATTCGCTGATCTTTTCCAAGTCCGCCAACGCCTCGAGCTCTTTATAGCAATCGTGGCTTAGGAAATACTGAGTTCTATTAGACAATAGGTTATCTCTACACTTCGCACCTCTCCAGACCTTGTGAAGGATGCTGCCCATGCGAACATTTCTGTTCTTCCAAATTAGGGAGATACGTGGTGCTCAAGTGCCAGCTAAACGATGCTAATTCTTGTTGCCAGCGCCATTGATGCTGCTAATGCAACACTCGTTTTTGCACTAGATTATCGAGTTTAGAGGAAACAGAGAATTAGTGTGAGTTTAGGAAGTTATATAAGATGTTTTGCCGGGGGAGTGCTTTTTGTTAATTGTAGTCGAGCCTTGCATACGGATTTCCTCTAGAAGAAATGTTGCATAATTACTGAGTCGTTTGCAAATGAATTGCACTTAACAATCCTCAAGTATCGATGCGTTATTTTCCCTCTCTTTTGTTCTTTCTTCTTACTGCACTCATGTTAACTTTATTCATATAGGATAATTGCATACGTATATAATCCAAGTTTTGGCGACCGCGATTAAGCATAATTGTAGAGATATGTAGTTGCTTTTTTTTCACTGAAAACTTTTGTAGTTTATATAATTTAATTTTGAGATATTTTTCTCTTTATGGGTGTGTTTTTACAGAGTGTAGTTGCTTATGATCACCTTCTTTGCTACTTTAAGTTGAAGATGTTGCAGTCTTTGGAGGGTACATTGCATCTCGAATATCAGCGTCAGTATTCGTATTGCATAAATGTTTATTTACATTGAAAATGTGTCACTGTAAATATTCTGTGTCGTTATTTTTAACGACATGCTACAGGAAACAGCTTTTGACTTGAAGTAGCCTACATGCAATGACAAGATATGTAAAAATGGGATAAATTTAACGTTCACTTCTTTCGCACTTATTAACACTGGCTTTACCACTATCAGTGCTAGTGTGCTTGCCTGTATGGGATAAATTTAACGTTCACTTCCTTCGCACTTATTAACACTGGCTTTACCACTATCAGTGCTAGTGTTAATAAGTGCGAAGGAAGTGAACGCTAAATTTATCCCATTTTTACATATGTGTTGATTGAAGAGGCATAACGTATATGAATCAAGGTCTAAAAATTTACGACAAGTTGGCAAATGCAACTGTGGCTGAAGAACTCTAATGCGATATCTTCAAGAGTATTACCATGGACCGTAACTATGGAAAATGAAAATCCGTGTACGTGCTTTTTGTCCAAGAATAGGCTGGCAAAGCATAGAAAACGATGGTCTTTACTGGTGTCCTTTTGTGAGTTAATAGAAAATATACCAGAGTCGTAACTGCCGATGAAAATCTAAACTGTAAATGCCTTTCGTCTTGGCAGAAAATACACCAGCATTCTGTAAATAAAAATGAAGACTTCTACATGCATTACTTGGGGGAGAGAGAATATATGAGTATTGTATTACATCGTGCGGAATGAGAAAAGTAAGCCATGCTGTTAACCCGACAGCAGCACGCCCTAGCATGCACTGGCCATCTTTGCCCGCCTTGACGCTAGGATGTGCTAGTAGAAAATATGCCAGCATCGTCTACGTAAAATGCAGACCTTCATGCACGTGCAAATAAAATTTATCTCATATTACGACCGAGGCCGCTGGTAAAACAGAAGTCTCTACGTACGTGCATTTGCTTCAAATTAAAAAAGTACACAAACGCTGCAGCCATTCACCCGAGATTCCTGTGCGGCTGCCGCTGCTTACCGTGCATAACGCGCTGAATTTGCTTACTTTGGAAGGAGAAAAGAGTGATCACAATGGAAGCTTGTGGTGCATAACTGTACACATATACGCTGCAAATCTCACTGCATATGCTTAGCCGTTGAGCATCGTCTGCTGAGACTTGAGTGAACGATTGCGTAATACCGCTGCTCTGAATGTGCATTCCTAATACTGAGTAGCAAATATTAGACGAGTGAGTAGCAAAGAAGTGAAGCTTGAGCAATTGAACTCACGATTTGCTATTCTGCTGCAGAAAATAACTGTATCGTAATTTTCATTGCAATAGTAAACAAGTGCGTGGCAAGGTAAAACTTAGGAAGGAAATACTTTGTTAGCTCTATGGTATTACAGAGAAAAAAATACTCAATATGTTGCTCTTAAAATATTGAATGATTGTGTGGCACAGTGAAACTTGATCACTGCTGCTGTTTTGCTGCAGTAGTTAACTGTATCGTAATTCTCATTCGCAAATACTAAACGACTGCGTGACGAAGTGACACTTAGCAAGGTATTTATTGTTTACTGTTTCAGTGACCACACTTTTTCCTTCATAAAAATTCTTTCAGTTGTGTTGTATGCGCCGTGGCCAGCTCATTTGGTACCTTTTTAATCTACATTATATTCTTAATCTACATTATTCTATTTTTTGCTCCGTCTGCTGTACGGTAGGAAGAAACTTTAAAACAACAACCTTGTGGCATGTAAAACACTGCTCCTAGTAAGCTGGTCATTGGATACGTGATTGCGATCATGACCTCTTTCCACAACTTTGGCCATAGAATTTTCGTCGGTGAGCTGACTGATTCTTTCGGTGCAATTTCTATCGTTACTGAGGAATATATTTGCACAGAGCGACTGACCACTGCCGTTCTGCAAGATGCCCATGCAGTACTTGCGGCTGTGACATGTCGTATGCGATGACGCCATGGATGCAAACAGCACAATTGCGTATGCAAGCCATGATCGTTTTATTGCTGCATGTCGCAACTTTGTGCCAAGGCTGGTGACGCTGATTATGGGGTCTGAAAGCTTATTTGCGCACGTCGAATGCAGTTTGCAGCTGCCCATCTTCTTTCTGCCTAATTGGAATTTACGGCACCGCTTCAGTTTATGCGACTGACCGATGTTTCCATCCTCATTCTGGGAATCCTACTGGAGCAAGGTGAACGTCGCTGCAAAAGATGGTAGCCGAACACAATTGAATTCGCTGAAATTGTAACAATGTTCGAAGCCCCCGCGATGTAACTCGATACTCAGAGACCACGAATTTCTCGAAGCAATCGAGTACGCTCCTGTGAAACCTTGACGCAAGAAGCTGTTCCACATCTCGCTTTGCATTTAAAATGATGATACCATACTGTACAATACTCATCGTAAGTAGACTTAGTTTTGAAGACCCTCAGATCCGATGGCTAAGGAGCACTGAATGGATTGTTTAATTGGTGTACTTTGTAATACTGTCGGCGCTGTAGATGTGCCGAATGCATTTTTCTGAAGATACGCTTTCACATTACCGAGCTTTGTATGGTACCTCTTACTTAAAAAAATTGCAATGAGTGTGCATTTATATAAAGAGGTGGGTTCGACAAAATAAAAATCTGACTCTCTTGACGTGTCTTCCATATGGGAGACGTCTTCTATGTATGGTTGAAAGTTATCGGAAGTAATGTACGTGGCCCGCAATACCATGGCACGCTCGACCTGACCAGTAACTTCCAATTAGGCTCCTTTTAGACTTCACTCAAATTGTGTGGACCGTCTCTGTGTGGACCTAAGATTTCGTAACAAGAGCTGAATTGGTCGCTGAAGAAGCAGTGTCAGTCCGTGTAAGGAACGGTTCATATAACAGTCACTTAGCGATGACTTATGCATCGTGTGTAGAATTTGGAGTAGCCAAAGAGACTCATAGAGCAACGTGACCTGGTTTAGCAGCTAATTTATTCTCCTTTGGGAAATGAGCGCTCTCTTGAAAGTGCTCATAGGCCATAGCGCTTTTGATGCTCCTATTTGAGCTTCCTTTACTGGAAGATATGGTGACATGCATATTGATCAACGTTTTTCTGTCTTTCAGGACGCCACGATGACCCTGAAGAGCCGCACGTCGCCTTCCCCGGCCACATCGTCAGCCCCTTTTAAACGAGGGAGGTCGAAAGTTTTCTACGCGTCTGATGATCCTCCCCTTCCTGTATTATCTTCAAAAGTTCAGCAGTATATCTCGAAAGAGAAGCAAATGTTCGTGGTATCGGAGGATACCAGTGACAATAAAGTGCAAGCCCCTCCGTGGAGTTCTGTACTTGATTCTTGTCAGGAAGCCATTATACCGAAGAGTCCGGGGAGTGAAGAGGTACGACCTACTAATAGCGGCGTTTGTTCTCCTACAACTTCTTGGGGTTCCGTGATGGATCCTAGCAAAGAAACCAATGAGCCCAACAGTTCAGGGGACGAAAGCCCACCGCAAACGAGTAGCACCATAAGATCTCCCATTGGTCCATGGGGTCCTGTGAGAGATGCCTGCAAAGAAGCTACAGAAGCTAACAGTTCGGGGGATGAAGCTGCTTCCCCTTCAAGCAGCAGTATACGATCTCCCGTCGGATCTCTGCGAAGTTCAGTTGGTGGATCTTTACGAGGGTCACAGGATTCTGGCTACTCCGATAGCGGCGAATCCAACTGTGGTGGCTCCCCTGAAATCGATACCGAAGAATTTCCTCCAAGAGTGAAACACATATCACGAGTATTCTTTGGAAGTAATTCCGATTCTGGTAGAGCTCGTCTATATTCCGACACTATCGTGGCTACAAGTGCTCCAATGTCTTTACCTGTTACCCCTCGACTATCTTCCAATGATTGCAATAGTTTACCAAGAAGACATAAAATATCAGTTATCACCGGAGGCTCTCCGGAATCTCAAAATCATTTGAGATCGAGTCCGACGTCCATATGTGACGCAGATGAGCCCCAATTTCAAATGGAGAATAAAAGCGTGTTAGATATATCGACGAATTCGTATGACGAACAAGCCAGTAGAAAAACAGGAGCAATAAGAAAAGCCTCGTACGTCACCTGTCATCGAAAAGGCCCTCGTCGGTCTACGAGCGCAGACAAATTACTCGACGATCCCAAACCAAAGCGGTCCTGTATGCTCAAAGCCCGTCGTCGGTGGTCTACAGTGGATGTTAAACCCACAACTGTTGTCTGCAATGGCCCTCAATCACTGCCATTTATGAGTGATGGCCGTGACGGTGAACAACAACCACTCAGCTTGCAAGTGTCAAACCAAGGAGTGCCCTTGAAACCCATCCTAACTGAGCATTGCCTCCCTGGCGCTCTACCGAAGAAAGCTGTCGGCAAGAGGTTGCGAATTCACCCTACTGCTCTTGCCGCAGAAATGAAGTAAGTTTTTTTTTTATTTTCTTTTGTTTGGCTACTAAAGTAACGGTGTTCTTGAGTTCTGCTGCCTTGGTTTAATTTTGGTGAAGGAGTTGATGTCATGCTAACTTTACCATTCGGTGAAATAATCGGAGAAATATTGACCTAAGCTAACAAAGCAGAAACTAGCTTTACAGTATACACATTTTAAAGTGGAAACATATGTATAACCAGCTATATACTTTAATCAAGTACACCTTATTTTCGTAACTTCGATCCATTGATTACTTCTACTTTCAAACCACGCCAATGGTAATTTGGCCTGGGCTTATTGTGTGCAGTCCGTACAACTTTCCTATACTCCTTAGAGTCGTTTTCTTCCTATAGTAGGTGCTACTTAAATGTGAACACCTTTGCTTATCAAATCGGAAATTTTCACTAACTGATTCATCGTGGGCCTCTATTCAGAAGCAATATTGTGACTCGCGTGTGCGCATCTTCCGCTCTCATATTCTCTTGGTGCTTCGGATGATCTTTACTGCCTTATTCGGTCAGTCTGAACGTCTTCAAGAGTTCATCCTAACGGGCCCTGTCAAACCTTGGCCAAAGTGCCTTTTCCATCAGTCCTCCCTTAATGGTGTGTTTCAAGCTTATAAAAGCCATTTAAACGACCAAGAAAGCCCTGGAATGCCATCATCATTCACCGTGAATGTGGTAAGAAAAATGAAACGACCTCAGATGCGTAAAATGCATCGGTGCGTTCAAAAAAGCGGCTCGGTACTGTAAAGGTTATTATATAGCCTGGAAATTCGTCTCCTTACGAGGCCGTCCATGTACGTAGTAGAGCTTCTCTTCGGTGCCAAGTTACGCGTGTCATTATATTGAGAAGAACTGCTTCAAAACTGATGCATCACGCTCTACTCAGGCCATCTCATGCGCCTGACAGTTGCGGATTAAAAATATCGGACGACTGTAAGCGTTGCAAAGCCTTCTAAAGAAGCCAATCGCCAGGGTATTTGTTTTCTTAGGGACAGTGAAGAATCTGCAGGGTTTGGTATGTAATTGACTTCGCAAGTGCAAGGTTCGCAGTCTCATTGGAAGAATCTAAGGGTGTTCGTTGGTGATTGACTTCGCAAGTGTAAGGTTCGCAGTCTCATTGGAAGAATCTAAGGATGTTCGTTGGTGATTGACTTCGCAAGTGCAAGGTTCGCAGTCTCATTGGAAGAATCTAAGGATGTTCGTTGGTGATTGACTTCGCAAGTGCAAGGTTCGCAATCTCATTGGAAGAATCTAAGGGTGTTCGTTGGTGATTGACTTCGCAAGTTCAAGACTCGCAGTCTTATGAAAGAATGTACGGGTTTTGGCTGGAAATTTACTTTACAGGTGCAAGGTTCAGAGTCTTAATGGAAGAGTTTCATTGTTTTTTGTTGTATTGCAATGAACGAGTGCAAAATTTGCATTTTTAATGGAAGAATCCAAGAGTATTGGTCGCTAATTGCCGCAGGAGGTGCAAAGTTTGTAACCCTGGTGGAAGAATCTATGAGTTTGGTTTGTAATTTACTCAGCAGGTGCAAAGTTTGCAGTCTTAATGGAAGAATTTACGTGGTTAATATGTTCCTAGCTACTCGAGTTGACAAGTGCAAGATTTGTAACATGGATGCAGGACTCTACGTTTTTTTTTACTTCTATTGGAATAAGTGAGTACAAGGTTCGTATATATGCAGTTCACGTGTCCCAGTCTAACTCGTGTACGCTAAGCAGACTTAACAAATAATTGAATTTTGTTTTCATATCTCACCCGTCGTAGTTTTTGTTCGCCAAGGTAACTCATCAGAAACCCAGTATTTTCGCAACGAGTTTATTCTTCATTTTCTCGTAGTAGCTATCAGTAATCTGCTAATTTTTGCATATATTACGAAGTGACTGTGGGCTGAAGATCATGCCGGTCATTTTTGCATATATTACGAAGTGACTGTGGGTTGAAGATCATGCCGTCATGCCGGTCATTCTAATCCTGTGAGCCGGTGCAGCGAAGCTTGAAGGTTTCGGCAATAAATTTATTTAGCTTTGGTGACAGTCTAAATGTCAGCGGATATTCTTCAATGTCCAGAAACTTCATCTGTTAGCGAAGTAAATCCATTGCAGCAGCCATTAATTATAGTACCCTCTGACTTGTTATGTGACTATCATTTTATAGAAGAATTGAAGATGATACTGAGCTGAATCTATTAAAAGTTTCATTTAGAACATGGTGCAACATTTGCTAATTAATGATTCTTATTTTCCTGTTGTGCCATAGACAGCAGATCTTCCAGTTGTACTACATCATTTTATACATGACCGAATATTAGTGCCTGACCTTCATTTTCCATTATGCAGAGTGCAATAAGGCGACAGTATTAAAAGAACACGCCCATACAAAACGTGTCACTACCAAATTTTCCAAGCTCAAAAAGTGTCCCATGCAAAAATGAGCTAATGAAAATATGCCTCTTCAACAGTGCTCCAGTGCACAGTGCCCCACGGTAATGATTCTCTGCTAGATAGACATTTATAAGCCAGATATTGACTCTATTGTTCACGTTGAGTGCTCTGTATCACCCCCAAAATCTTGCAAGTTATAGTTTGATGGACTGACCCTAGGTAAATTTTCATTGCAGTGTTCACACAGTACCTGGATAACGCTTGGGCTGAGCAATAGAAACGAACATCGCGTGTCAGAGTTAATCCTGTAACCCTGACAAACTAAAACGTCAGTTCCTTTTAAGCCCGATGCCTACGTAACAACTTTCGTTACCGCTTCAGCTTGCGCAAGATTTAACTGTACTAAAAATTATCGAAAATATCATTCGCTACTGCAATTTTTACACAATAGCATGTGGCAATGGTGAACTTTCGACTATCACTCCTCATTATGAGCAGTTTAAGTATACAGAGACTGATATTTTAAGAATTAGTGCACGATGTTCAGAGACTTCATGCTGGAGTCGCGGCTTCGACTACGAAATCAGATAAGTTAAGTTGTCTCGAGGCTGCTATAGCGGCAACGAAAGTACGTGGGCCCTGGGCTTTAGAAATACATTGTTTGAAACATATCAGTTATGGAGTACGCTTCACCCACAGAAAAATGAATAAATAAAAGATATAAAAGCATATCGACAACAACCATTTGCTCAGTTTTCCTCTTTTTTGGAATCAAGCACCTTTTTGTACAGTTCCACTCTTTATGGAATCATTTTTGAAACCGACCTTTTGAGAAATGATAGGGTTTACTGTGCATGCTTTACAAAGCAGATAAAATTGAGATTTCACGATTGTTACATCAGTTAATACAATATTTTCTACTAGAATATGATTAGGAATCTTGCCACACCAAGTGTCGATAGCAGTATATTCTGCAAGAATATAAAGTTGAGAACTCTTACCACAGTTAATTAACTACAGATAGTTATGTCAGCTCAAAGGAACACCCTTTCACCCAATCTTAGCCAATCAGCGACCGCTGTGACACCATCTCAGCCAATCAGCGACCTCCGTGACTGGCGTCAAGTTCAGCTAATAGGCGACTGCCTCGTCAGTATGCTGGTATAAACAAATGAGGCTCCGAACGGCGGCTCCTTGTACTGCAATAAACCAGAAAGACATTCCCGTCAATTGTTCATAATTTTTTTTACCTCGAATTTGAACTACCCATATTGGCCATGCACTTACTTACATAAGTAAAGGAAAATAATAGACCATAGATTTGATGTATTGTATTGCATTTTGATTTTCAGCACCATAAAAAAAAAGAGCTGAGAAAATCATCTGAAAATGTTTGCCTAAGTTGAAGCGAATACTTTGCCCGGAATAGAATGATTTGCATGAGTTTAAAAGACAAAATTAGACGATTTTCATTTACCAAGAGAACTTTGCATTACAACGAGTTAATAAACTGCAACTGAGCAATTTTACCAACGTTTATATAATAAACAATCGCTACACGCACTTCACCTCTCGCACACACGAAGCCATTGCGGAAATTACCCAAGATGCCTCTGTCTTGGGATTACCCAGGATGCCCGCTGCAAACGGAGTGACGCTATTGGCTGATACATTTTTGCGTGACGTCACTATGCTTTTACTACAGGTGCTGCAGGCTCTATTGTCTGACATAACTATCTGTTGTAAATGAACTGTGGCTCTTACTTGCTGAAGCCCTGTTTTACTGGAAGTGTTTTCTGTTTAGAATACGAAAATTTAACGATTAGTATATTATGAGGCTTACTGAGATTCAGGCATAATGTGTGAGCTTATAAGTTAGGTTAGGCGTCTATTCTAGCTGGCCCGAACCAAGACTAACGAATTTTTAACGAACCTAACTCATTCTATCGTAACTTAAAAACTTGCTATGAGGTGGGCCACGTAGCAGACCGGGACCGAAGAAACTCTTGTAAGAACTGAGTTTCTGTAGGCGAGAGGTTAAACCATTACACGCAACTGCGAGCAGACTTCCTCCCAACTTCCAAATAGCCATTAAGCTGCCCTTCATTTTATTGATGTCCATTTTGTTGATGGCTATTCAAAAATATGGCGATCGAAGTTGCACACGAAGTGGCATTCGTATCTTAATTGTAATCTCTTTGGAAATTTGCATTTAACTTTCATGAATGCCCAACGGTCAGCGTCTGGACAGAAATTTGTGAGTAACCCCAAAAATTGTTGCCGATGTCATCAGACTTTATCTGTTTTGAATTACGACGGTGTTGCAGGCAGTTTTGTGAGGAGAAATGCCATCCGTCTTTGATGCTGTTGTGAGTGTTTTTGTAGTTCGCGATTTCTTTTCGTTGCTGTTATTTATGTCTGTGTCGAATTATTACCTTTACGCAGTCGAAGCTTCTGTAGTTTGCTCACTATACTGTTGATACTAATACATGTCATTGTTGCCTTGCTCGTAATTATTGATGTGCTTATCATCACGTTTTCCTCGTAATACATTTCACATAACTTAGTGAACAACCCTCATTATTATGTGATCTTGGGAAAACCTCGCACGTAATTTGAATGTACAGCCCTCATATTCACGTGTCCCTGGCATAACCTTGTAAAATTGGGGTGAACAACCCACGTGTCCCACGTATGACCTTGCACAATTGGGGTGAACAACCCTGTCAATGTTTACACCCTACAAGAGCAGGCAACTTTACTAATGGCAAACCTGGAAAGAAAAGTTCATCCCTGCAGCAGCTGCAGCCGCCTGCTGTGGAGCCACCCAGTCGCATCAACAAACATCGCGCCTTACGACTCATTCTCTATAGCCTGATTTAATTTCTGTGCAAGGTTGATACCGAGTAAGATAACATCTCTGAAATGTTTATTATTCCGTCCAACTTTTTCAATGCCGTTAAAGATTATTACTGTACTCACATTTACCACCAATACATCTTTCCTTGCATTACCGTCCTTTTCGTCTACTGACCAAGCAAGCAACAGGTGCCAATGTAAGCACTTTCTTTCTACACGTAAATCCAGTGCGGATTTTCATTGTTTAATCTTTTTAATACTTTATGTTACGTGATACGTGAAAACAACCTTGTTTTGCTCTTACCAGTCGTTTAAGCTTTCTATTGCCAGCGAACGTATAACGTATGTGTTGCTCACTTGCTGTACAGGACCGAGCTTCTTAGTGCTAGGATTTCGTGAGGCTTACTATTTACAGTAGTTGGAGTCGTGTATTTTGCGATTACTGCGAATGATTTTCTGTTGAAGAAATCGTTGAGACTGAGTTCAAAGCGGCACACAGGCTGAACAATGTTCCTCATTTTTAGAGGATAATCATATTAACTTCATTTCTCGACTTTGTCCAGTTTTCTCAATTTTAGTAGCATGTTTCAACCTGATGCATTTTAACAAGCTACAAATGGCGGTAATATTCGCTGTTAGCCGCGCAAACACGACTGATACGTCGAGGAAAATTCGACTTTTTAGAAATTATACCAAGAGAAATCTAGTACGTTACGGCGTTCGTTGTGTTGGCTCAGTCAGAGGAGCGCGTGTTACATTTGCAACACAATTAGGCCGCCTCAAGCTGAAAAGGTAACCGTGATTCAAATGGAGTCGCTTCAAGCGTTTGCTGATAGTCTATAGCGCTTTCCGCGATGTGACGGTGGTCCGATTATGAGGCATTGGGGTGACCCTGGTACAATAACGCACGTCACCCTGGGGTTCCTACGGTTGTGACGGCAACGTGCCTCTGGGGACTGCGCCTCAGCGTTGGGGGTTTGCTGAAGGTGCTTAAAATTTGGTTATTTTTGTACAACCACTATTATTGGTTTTTGGCAGGTCATCTATACCTTTTTCTACTCGAAAAGAACTATTAGTTTTCTATGATTAACTTTTTCCCAAAAAAATACTGATGCTTGGTGCCAAAGGCAAAGGGTTAAAAAAATTGCGCTTTGATTTTAATTCACTGTAAAGATACAGTAAATTAGGTTTAATCATTGTCATACTAAAAAAAATTAACTGTTCTGTGTGCCACTTCTGAAAAAAAAGTCACTCGTCGTTTGTTTCGTATTGCTGGTACCATAGAAATAAATGTTCTTGAGGGAACGAACTCCCGTGTGACGAATTCGTCACACTGTTACGTGAAAGATCAATTTGATAGCGGAAAGGAGCTTTGCGTGACAGGATGCGGCCTGCTTTAAAAAAATATCAGGGCTAAATACTCTTAAAATAAACTTGAATGATTTTACAGGAAAACTTATACTATATGGCTGATATCTCTTATATTTAATTTTACACTTTTCATTTGAACTCCAAGCTCTTTATGACTGGATGCGTATCTACCGGGATAAACTACGATTAAAGCTATGTATTAGCTTCGTCTCATATGCTAAGATATAGCAAAAAGATTGTAGTAAGGTAATAAAAGTTGTGTAAAACGTATAAAATGTAAAAGTCTGTAAATTTGCTTGCCTCTTTGCCTTCACTCCCAAAATTGAAGCTTTTGAACGTATGGAGATTTGGAAACCAAAATTTTCTTTATTAACACAGGAAAGAAAGAAAAGTGGGAAAATAATTTGCAACGAGAAAGCACGAAGGTGAAAGATCTGATCCGTAAATATATATATTCAAATTCAAGCAGATTGCTACATCAAGGCAGAAATACTGTAGAATTGTGTGAACATTTTATAACGTACTGGCAACAATTATAAACATCCGCTTTTTACTTGACGTGTGCATTGTTGAATTCCTTCTCACGTGTCTTCTTCCCAATTGTCACATTCCTACCTGACATATTTTTCCTTCTTTTCCATATTTCGTTTTCATGAAAATTCAATACTCCACATTTAAAAATTTTTAAAGCTGCTATATGAAACGTTTGTATTGAGGGTACTCTGAAACATATACTGTAGCTCATTCAGCAGCGTTTTAACTATTCATACAGATACTACGTAGCTATTTGCTTTTGGAATGCTGTTCCTAATACAGTGGCTTATTGATTCTCATGGGGATTAATAGCTGCGCTTTTCTCTTTGCCTTTAGAAGCGTGGGTCATGTAACAGTTGCTAACTTACTGTATTCTTGTAAAAAAATACGTATTTCTGTTCACTAAAACTCGCAGACTGTATGTGCTGTGGCTGTACCTTCCAACAGTATACAAATATCAAATGTTTCCGATGGCTAATGCAAATGAAGTCAGCGTTTATGAAGAACAAGACAACGTTAATTGTTTTTCCCTTACTAAAAGTAGGCAAACCATAAGGATACGCCAGCAACGAAGGGTTCATGTTCTGTACATTTGTAACTAGCGACAGCTGATAGGTCGGCAGGTTTTTGAATTTTTATCAGATGCTCCTTTGTCTCGTTTTCGAAACTCCCTGGGATATTTGTTAACAAAGATGTTTATCTTTTTGTCTAATTTGTAGATAATTTTTCCGCTGAGGATAAATTTTCGTATTGGCAGTGAAAGTGCAATTAGACGGCCATCCCCTGTGAAATATGTTTATGAAATACACTTTGAAAGGATACTCGTCAACTCGCCATGACCTTTACGACATAGCCCAGCAGTGTTTGTCTTAAGAGCCGTGAGAGAGCAATGAATGACGTTCTCACCTTCGACTTGCTGCGTAGATCGGTGTGCCTTCGCTGTTAAATTGTCTTCGTATTAGCAGTTCGGAGTTAATGTAAACTAAGCAATATTCTATGTGCTGGGGTACTAAAAATTCACTTGTGAGTTTCCGGTACGCGTAGTGTTACGTAAAAATCAAGTAACCAAGAAATTTCGTGCTATTTTAATTTTGAATTATGTAATAGAAATACGCAAAACTTCCTGGGTTACATGTTTTTTGTTGTACCACTTGAGTATTTGTCACTGATTAAAATGATGGTCGTAACTAAATTTGAACTAGAAATGCAGGCTTTGTTTATTTGGTCAGCTCGTTGTTATGCGTATACGCTCACATATTATTGTCTGTAAAGTTAGTTCTGGTACTGAAAGTATTCATTTTTCTTGGAAATTAGAAGCGTCCCATAATTTACCCTTGCATTCAACACAGAAGAAGTTTACTTTATTAAAAGTAGCTGACTATATATAGGATATACTGTACTTTTATTAAAAGACAACGTGTTCAAACTGAGTATCATATCACCAAAACACAAAAATACTTATAATATACAGCAATGAACATTCACACAAAATCTGAAATCACTATGGATGCGCAGGTGGGCAGTATAGTTTGACAACATCAATAGAAAGTGATATCGATATGTTTGCCAAGCGACTTCAGGATGTTTACAAGCCTTTTTTTTTTTTGTCTCATACTGTGTGCTTAGCGTGCTCATGGCGACCTCGACGAGTTAACCAGCTCGATGACTGATGTTTCTTTAGTTCCGCGATATTTGCTTGTAAATGATGAGGCGGAAGATACAATATGGACGTTATGTACAAAACTAAGTTCAGAGTTGTGTTCCGCTATTATAGTCCCGTAATAAGTATTTGTGGGGATAACTGGCGCTAGCCTATAATTATAACATTATAGAAACCTCATTAGATTTGGCAAGTTTATGCTCATGATATGATTCAAATATTATTTTCATAAATGCTCTTATATCTATCCATACTTCTGCTGTTCCACTAATGCCGGTTTCTAAAAAAAAAATGCCGGTTTCTAAAAAAAAAATGCCGGTTTCTAAAGTAACCCCATTTAATTCAAGGAAATATTGATATTATAGGGTATGAAACCTCCAGGCATTCTAGCTAGGGTTACCCTGGTATTACTGAGAACCGCACAAAATTTTTCTTTTAGTGCTCATTTTGCCGCGCTCGTCAGCTTTTGCTTGCTGCTATCAACGATATTTTTCCTGTTCTTGTTGTCTTTTAGCAGTTTGCTATTCTCCTGCGCGTGATCTTCCCTGCGATTTGCTGCACTTGACTACTGATCTCTTGCTTCTTTTTCGTTCTGGCATCATGACTGGGAAACAATTTTTTTTTCGGTCACCCTCTTGTAATTAATTTTCATTTTGGATCATCGTTGCTGAGAGCAGGGGCGCCTCAGCCTTGGATTTAACGAGACAATTAAATAAATTTTAGTTTCACCTGCCTAATAATTATAGTGACGTCTCTAGAAAAACACACGTAAATATCTTACTGCGTAGGTACTTTGAATGGTGAAATTCTCAAGAAATGCGACGTGTTGGATTTTTTCAGAGTCCCAACAGGTTTTTGACGGTGTGCTATGCCGTCTCCCAAAAGCAGAAACGTAATTGCGGAATGATTGCAGTGTTTTGCAAAGATTTATTGATATTGACTACGTTGGCATGTATCTCCCGATGTTCACCACTAGCTTGATTAGCAAGTACATAACCAAGGAACTAAGAATTCGCAAAGAGGTGTCAGTTGTACGTTATAAGGTCGAATAGTTCAAGGAAGTACGCAGGTGTCACGCAATGTTGTTTACCCTTAGAGCCTAGGCGTTGATTTCACCACCATCATTGCCAGTTGTCAGGCCGTATAGTTACTGTTGCTAATGTACCTATGGTCCAATGACTAGATTGCTTTGGCGTTCTTTTGTAGCGTTGCTCTGGAAGATCCCGCGAAAAAATTCGCTCTCATTTTCTGCGTGTTGACTCTGCGTGTGGATGTTGCTCAGGTGCAGTGTACAAAGTAGCAATTACCGATCGGTAAACACAGGAGGAATTTTTCGTTTCATTCGCGGCGGCGCTGCATTGTTAGCCGAGTCGCTGGGCATTCGTTCTGTATAAATTAAGCGAGTGAGGTGCTGTGGACGTGACTCGGCGGAATGTTGCGAGATATGAGCTCTTCCTTCCAAGTGTTGCCACACGACCGTGGGTGGCGCTTCGGGTCCCAAAGCTTATCGCTGAATGGAAAGTTGATGTTGCGTGTCTCGGCCTAAGGTAATAGTATATTGGAATAATGTTGACTTGCGCTACGATTAATACGGTATGCCTGCATCATACCGAATTCTCAGTCATTTTTATCTCGTCTTTTCTGCCGGAGGGTATCAGATTATATTCGAATTTGGGTGAATTTTATGGTCTTAAACGGTCATTGTACTACTATCTAACTGGAAACAAAGCGCGAAGCATCTTCAACCCATAGGCACAACTGAAAGGATTCACTCTGTTATGCCGCACAGGTCTAGGACGCCAAAACCGAAAAGAGAAAAAGACAGAAGAAAGAAATATCAGCGTGGAGCGTCTCTTCCGTGGCCCCCACACTGGAGCTGATGGATGTCCCTATAGGAATGTGTCACTTTCCACGATTCCGCAGCCCACCTCGCGGAACAGAATGGGAAGTATAAGGAACCTACCTAATTCTACAAGACTAATCTCGTCAGAAGCAGCTACGGCCAGCTGCCACAACCCCTGCGGAAAAGGCACTCGGGTCAGCTCTTGGGTAAGTGATTCCCATTATATTCTGACAGTGAAAGGGTCCGCAAAGATATACCCCCCGAGGGCTGGGCTCTTTCTAAGTGAAACTTTGGGCTTTAATTTTGGATCAGTTATGAAATTCAATACTCTTGATTTTAATATACGCAGTAAGATCAGTATGTATGAAGCTGACACTAAACTATGTCATCCTGCCAGGGATAGAACTGAACTCCAACTAGATCTTGACCGCCTCGTGGAATGTACAATGTGGCAGATGAGCTTTACTGTCGACAAATGATCAGCAGTGTACGTACTGTAGATGCGGAGAACCCGTCAAACCGATTGAAAATGAACGGACTGGAATTGGAAGTTGTCCCTCAACAACGTGACTGGGAATAACTATTACAAACAAACTACTGCACGATGCACACTCAGCAAGTTGAGACGAGTGTGAAAATGGCAAGCAGTGTACTGGGGCTCATTACCAGTAATTTCGAGTACAAATCCAAGGACATAATCATTTCTTTGTACAAAGCACTTTTGCCCCCATTTGGAATTTGCTGTTCAATCCCGGTTACTACATCAGCGCAACGATATCGGTAGAATGCAAAAAATCTATCGCAGGGCAACAAAATTGATACCTCGTCTGCGAAATGATCCAATCGAGTCTCGCCTACAGGAAGTGGGACTCGTCTCTCTCGAGCAACGACGACTCAGAGGCCAACTAATAGAAGCATCAAGTTCTTCAATAGCTTCAACAACGTACATACTACGGGACTTTTTGAGTGAGATATTATTGATCAACTGCGAAACAACGGCCAAAAACTCAGACACAAAGCTTAAACGGTAACTGTAAGCCAGCAGTTCTTCCCTTAGTTCACAGTGAGTATCTGAATTAGACACCCATTCGAAGTTCTCGGTGCAGAGACAGTCCACGCGTTTAAAATTCGTCCTGACAAACATTGAGAGCGGCACCCTTCACAGCTACGAACTTCTCATCTTGGAGTCACAAACTCTTAAAAGCCAATGCGTCGGAGCCCACCTTCTTCCATTATCTTCCCACCCCAATTAACTTGACGTCTCCGAGCTCCGCGAATATGCATCTAAAAATCGTGCTTACAGGATCATCTCTTTCGCTTATCATATTCTCTTTTTCTTTTTTTCGTCAGATATCGAACTGATACTGACATTGTGGTAATAGCTTATAGAGGGCCGGAGCGTAAGTCCCAGCTACTTGCTGGGAATGGACCTGTCTACTAGCTGCTATTTAACTAATAGCGTTCCTATGTTTCTGCGTTCATGCATGCGCCATACGGGCTCGCATCTTGCAGCTCATTGAACATCCTGTTGAAGAAACTTCGCGTGATGATCGAATGGGATTCCACATTGGTTTGTGAACCCATTAATATTTCAGCTCACGATTGTATACTTGTGCAACTTTGAGGAGACAAAGAGAGGCATGGTGGCAGTTTGATTCCTGTTGCGTGCTCTGTTGCGTGTGTGTTTTTATTACCATAGGCCCTATGTATCCGTGGCTCTTGTCTTTTGACATAATTAAGACGGGCGAATCTTTAAAGCATAGCTCCTTTTCTCTCGCATAAGACCGTCATGCATGTCAGTGTATTTGTTATGGTGCAGGGATATTGCTCAAAAGCGATAGTTTCTCCGTGGTTAAAAGGCTCCAGGAATCCTCGTACATGTGGCACAAATTGTCACAGCAGACTTGCGCGTTTTTTTTTTATTGCATGGATTATGTGTGACAGAAATGGAAAGTCGCCGTCCGTGAGCCTCCTCTTGTAAGCAAAAAGAGCGCGCCTCAAATTAGCCTTCGAATTTCCGGAGCGTTCATCCTCCGATGACATTTACTTTCTCGTATTTTTGCGCTCAGCCTCTCTGCTCGCACACACTGCAGATCGTCAGCGCGACCTTGGCTTCCTCACCAAGAGTTTTTCACTAATCCCATGTTGTTAACGACCATAGCTGCTTTTTTTTTGCTAGCTCCAACTGGAATGTCATGTGCGACTTCTTACAATATTTTCTTCTTGTGTATATAATTGGGAGAGCCCTCATTATAATAAGATTCATACTCTATGAGTATTTGCTTCACAAGAGCGGCAATCCTCACAAGCCGAATAGGGCAATTTTTCACTGAAGCTTAATCTTCCTAACA
Source organism: Parhyale hawaiensis (assembly GCA_001587735.2). Taxonomy (NCBI): domain Eukaryota; kingdom Metazoa; phylum Arthropoda; class Malacostraca; order Amphipoda; family Hyalidae; genus Parhyale; species Parhyale hawaiensis. The sequence goes on from LQNS02278182.1 coordinate 3,093,260, forward strand.
TAATCTTCTGTTTCATTAGCGCTTTTGTTCTCGCTAAGCTTTCGTCTTAGTTTGTTCTGCGGATTTTCCTGCTTCGAGCTAAAGTGACGCACTGCTTGATGATATTTTGCAGCTTTCCATGCTTGTGCTCTGCTGCAAATGCCACGCGTACGTAGTCGTCTCTATATAAAGTTTAGTGTCGTGACCGAGAGCAATTACTACAGTCTGCCCTGCCATCTCCCATCCCGCAGCTGATCATGCATGCCAATGAGGTTGCTGAAGCTGCCTCCGTATCTTCCATGGTTGCCCTTTGACGTGCCTTGAACTGAAGGAAAGCACGCTTTCCGAAGTGGTCTGTCTGTTTTTTCTTGTCATTATAAATTTAGGGTGAGATGCTTTAAATGTGGGCTTTTTAGCGTGCTGTGAACTGGAGGAAAGGGAGTATTCCCAAGTGATTTGTTGAAAATTTTCTTCATGAATTTTGTTAGACGCTTAAAATGTTGGCCTTTGAACATATCGTGAACTGCAGGAAAACGCGCTTTCCGCAGTGGTCGTTTGAATTTTTTCTTGTACATTTATAGGAGAGATGCTTAAAATAGGGCCATTTTGATACGTTGTGAAGTGGGGTGGGGAGAACGCGCTTTCTCCAAATTTATGTTGAATTAATTTTTTTCTGCTAAGGTTAGATGCTGAAAATGTGGACCCATGACGGGTACTAAACTGAAGATAAAGGCATTTCGTGAGGTTTTCACAGATATTGTTTTATTTGGGTCAGACGCTCGAAATGTGGATGTCTGTGAGCACTTATATGAGCATTGGAAAGGTCACACACTCTGTAATTATTCTCTTGGGACGCTTCAACAAGAATATTTGTGAGATAGTAACTAGTGTGATGAAATGGTTCTTGAGGTGAGTTCGTTGATTGCAGTGATTTTTTTAGGGAGAGGAGAAAAGCATCGTGGTCTTCATAAAGAATAATAAAATTCCGGATGTAAAACAACAGATGTAGGATGATCTATTCAATGTATTTGGTGATTCTACAGAAATTTGTAATTTCTTTTGACGAATACAGCTACTTCGCAAATATTGGCTTATTATAATTGATATAAACTATTTGTGTTACCTAATTTCGTAAAATAACAATCAGTACTGTTATTTCATTTGTTGGCTTTTAGGAGCGCCCTTCGATTGTACAAATTGTGATGATGATCTGGTATGATCATGGTAGGTAGCGTAAAGATTCGCTTAATTAAATGCCTATTAAACTGCTTTAAGAAAAAATTTGGCCAAAAACTGGGAGGAAAGAGGCAGGAGCATTTTATGTTTTGTGAATTCGATATCATTGGCGAAAATGTCTTAATACTGTTTAACTATTTACGTCGTTTTCCAGTGAAAGTCACGCCCCGTTTGTTCGTAAAATGTCGACCTAAGTTTTGATGTCATTAGCAGAACCAGTCCGGAAGGAAGGAAGTTTGTCTATTTGACGTATTAGTGTTTTCCATAGAAATCCTCTTTGAAATTTTCTTTATCTATGTGTTTAAGTAAACGAATCTTCACCTGTCGCGTAATCTTTGCTTGTTATATTTCCTCTGCTCTCAGAGCATATTATAAAAACTGAGCTTTGAGTAACGAATTTGATGATTAAGATCAAATATCATTCATTTAGTGGTACTAATTCTGCTTCAGATTCCATGTTTAAGAATTGCCGTGGATTTTTTTTTATTGCAGAGCTTCTTCAGGTTTCTTTATTTGCACCCCAGTTTTAGTAGTTTCCTTTTTGCAATATGTCTAACACTTGTTTTCTTCTCAATTCTGTGGTTTTAATTGATTCATACGTCCCATCTATATTTCACAATTCTTTGTTGCGCTTTCTATTCTTTTACGTATCATTATTACCGCCTGTTTTTTCCTTGTTTTCGAAGTATGCTTTAATATACTGTATATGTTCTAATTTTAGCGTTTATCTTTTTCTTGGTTTCGATTCTTTGATGATAAACCTATCATTGTTACTACCAATTTCTTTCTTTGTTTTTGCTGCAGGAATAATATATGTACATTTACTTTCTTCACTACGACGGTCACCTCTTTCCTCGATCCTTACTTTTGATGGTTTGGTGGAGTAGCCTAAGTATAATTTTTCACCACTGCAATATTTTACTCCCATTTTCTTCCTCGCTTTCGCCTCTTCGCTGATACTCGTATCACTTTTTACCATCTGGTTCTTGCTGTACTTTCGATTATTTGTAAAGAGACGCGCCCGCGCCGTTGAGGCACTGGAATGGCATATCGCCTCGTAAACAATAGAATATCTTTTCATTAGCGGACGGAAGCCAACAATCAAACTGTAGCTTTTATGACCATCGTAGTGACTTTGGTTAGAGTTGCTGACGCCCGGCGAACTGCGCCTGCGTTCCCAGAGGAAGGACGTGCACGATTGTGTTATTCGTGAAAGTTCACGGTCCAGTTTGTGCAACAATAGGCTATATTTTCTGTTATATTAAGATACTTAGCACCGTTATGTTTGTCAGCTGCAAGGAGGAAAATACACGTACCGGCTGTGTTTGTTGGTTGTGCTTCTTATTCAATTGCAATGCACTCCATATGCTGCAGAAACTGCAGTCCTTATTCGCAATAGAGAAAATATGTGGTTTTGCGGTGTAATTATGTGTTTTGTAAAAGATAATCGTGAAAATCCGATAATAAGAGAACATTTACAGAGAGCAACGAAATCACTAATTAATCCAATAGGGTTAAAGAATGTATGATTAGTTGTATATTACACGCACCTTTCTACGCACTTAAATTTATGTTGTTATTGCTGGGTCGTTCTGACAGCTGTGGATATATCGTCGACGAACAGAATCTGCTACTTTTTTGAGGAGAGAAAGTGCTGATCATAAAACATATGTCTCTGGCATCCATAGCCGTAAGCACCAGCTTGTACGATTGATTTTTAATTTTTTCTCTATTCGGATTGTTTTCGCCATCATCACATTCGTTCAACCCTCGAGTACTATTACCGCTTTCGCTTGTGGTATTTCTAGATATCAGTATGTAACTGTTTTCTTCTTTGTTTTTTCTGTTAAAATTTTTACTAGTAGAATGTCCAGGAGCGAATTTAATTTTTTTTTGCTATTTTTGTGTGGGGAATAATATTACGTTAGCACATAGATAAAATTTTCTAACCCTTATTACGATTCTTTTGTTGAAATATAAAAAGCAGCTCTAGCAAGAGCCGACCCTTCCTATCGTCTATGCAATGCCTTTCTGTGCATCTATGGCGACATAACTTCTATGCAAAATAATAATATTACTATTAATGAGAATCTTATCTCAGCTTTCCAACGCTGTGTGCTGTGTTATGACAGAGTTATTTGGCAACTCTTGTGCAATATGTCCACCCATCTCACGCATGGTTCGGTGGGTGTACAGCTGGTGCTTCGACTGTTTCCTTTCCTTTCACTATTAAAGTTAAGACATCAATCATGCAGCTCGTGTCAGGCACGACGTGAGAACGTTTAGCCAAAAGATCTCATCATTAGCAGAGGCTTCGAAATTTTGTAAAGTCTTCCGCACGGTCCTGTACGGTTGGAAAACTGTGTGCGTCTTACCCGTCCGTGCTGTGCTGGAGAGTTCCTTGATGATAAAGTCAATTTGACCGTGCACCGGGGGAAAATGGAAACGCACGTGCACTAGTTCGTGCTGCAGCACGGCACTAGAGGAGTGTCCGGCTGCAGTCTACCACAGATTGTCTACGGCATCAGAGACAGACGGCGTCAGAGATGCTGACGCCGCATCAAACAAAGCAGGAATTGATCCGCCTGGCTGGAAGGCGAAATTGTAAATTACACCATGCAAGCTCACCACTTCAGAACAATGATGCCAGTACGTACGTTCAGTTTTACGTGCAGATACTGTACTGAAAATATTTATGCTGCCATGCAGTTCAAAGAAAGTAATCATGCGTATTTTGTTAGTTGTGGTGCATGGTCCTGGGCCTGTGAAGTTTTTTTTCTCCAATTCTGTTTTGTTGTGTATATTGTCCTTTTATGGAAAATGACGCCCTCAACTGTAAAAGATTGTGCAGGTTTCGAAATTTGTTTGTGGTTCCACAAGGAACAGAAGCGGTGTTCAATTTATCCTGCTGTTTCTGAAGCTATAGGATTTACCCGCTCTTAGTTTACCGAAAAGGTTCTTTGCAATATTTAAAAAAAGGTATGTTTATCTTACCTGCATAGTTAGCGATCGAAATTTTTTTAGATTTTCTTCACTGTCCTGATTCGTCGAAGAATTTACGATCCAATCTAATATCATTCATTGGTACTAGCATACTTCGTAACATCAAGTGTTCGGATACGACAATCGTAAAACTTCTTTTGTTAGTAACTGGGGGGGGGGGGGGAGGCGTTCTGAACTCAGTACCATTATTAATGTGCACGGTCTTTGCAATACCGAAGGTCTTTGTCTAAGAGAGCACAAAATGCGAAACGTTGAAGGTTATTGGAACAAATGTTTCCCTTACGTCGACTAAAACTTAGCGTGTTTGAACATGACGCCGATGTATACGTCTGTGCAAATTTAACCTCCCTCAGACTCACGAGAAATGCTCGAAACTTTATCAGTGACAAACAATTGCCATAATGTAAAAACTTCGTTGCGGCTGGGATTTTTTTAAACAATTTTTAAATAGTGTAACAGCTTGCAAGTCGAAGCTGTGTGGTCGGGAATGTTGCACAGAACGTTTCGGATACGTGCGCTCACGAGCACCCAGCGGTCTTGGATAGATCTGTACTGTATAGCACATGTGAAAAGTTTTATCAGGTTCTGAAGAGTAGTTGAATAATTATAATTTGTATCACTGCAGTGTGGCACCACTATAGGATGTACTCATAGTTTCCTTTTGAAGGAAACGGTCTTTGCGACGTCTCATTCATGCCATAGTTCACAACTCTTGTCTCCTAATGAGCCAGCAAATGTATAGTTATATTAGGTATGTAGATAGCTAAATTTACGATATCTGTCTCCAAGCAAGCTTCGCCTCGTGTGTATATCCTCTCATAACTAGCTGGTTTTGGGAAATCACTAAAGTTGAAAGCAAGCATCGTTCCGTAAACACTTTATTTCTATGCGGATAAGGAGCTCGTGCAGTATACTGGCGATAGAAGTATCTAAAAGAATGTACTTACATTGATTAACGTACAACGAATATGCACTATGCAATTATTCCTAAAATGGAAATTATTACAAATGCCTATGGCACATACACATTAAATTAAATGAAAAAATATGCTGAACTCAATGATGGAGAACAAATTAATCATGGAAAGCGAGCACTGTACTGAATAAAGGAAGATCTACACGTGGTTAAAAAAAAAAAATAGCGCACCTGTTCATAGACAAAAATGTGCATAGTTCGTAAAGTAAACTGATGCACTAATTAATGGAAAGAAAATAACTACAATTACCTTAAAGTAATTGTAAACATATTTATATAATAATTATAAGCCTCTTTGTTGGTAACTCGTAACGCAAAATTAATTCTTTACTGATAAAGCTATGGTGACGCAAAAGTTCAATGGTAATATGCCTTGGTGTTCAAGTAACGGGAATGCGCGTATGCAATGAGTCAGTATTTTCCATTTTTTTAATATTTCGGTTCAAGTAACTAACTGTCCAAATAGTAAGTTGTTCGAATTAGGAGACAATCAAATGACTTTTTAGTATATAGTACTTCGAGTGACGCATTTTTAGAATGCAGAACATTTGACTCACGACTGTGACTCATAGGACTTTCTAGTTATGAATACTTATTTCAAGTAATAGGACATGCTAGAAAATCATTGTTTGAATACCGAGATCGTTGATTATATCAAATTGTCCGAGTAAGTGGACGTTCGAGAAACGAATTTTTCAAATAACAGCTCGTTCGAATAACGAACTTTTCTCTATTGCTCACCGTGACGCCGCCTACGCTTCTCCGCCGCTTGACCCCTCGTTAGAGAATTAAACAATTTCTCTCAGTTCCGTACGCGAGAAAAACAACGAAATTTATGAGTAATTAGCTGTAGAGAAAAGCCTTGGGTGTGCAAGATTTGAGGAGCTATGTATTTAGCCTTAACCTCAGTTCACACGTGAGCTTCTTGCTCGTTACGTGTTTAAAGAAATGAGAAGGCTAATTATCTTGGTCTGATATTGAAACTGGTAAGGGGTTGTTGTCATGAAAATGTTGTATTGTAAAGACAGTGTTATATCTATCGATTGTGTGAATGTTATCGGTGAAGTATTGAGATAAATATAAATAAGAATGCAGGTAGAATGATAAATGTAAATAAGAATATAGGCAGGAGGATGAGCCTTGTCATAGTCAGTTTGTGCTGTTTCCCTGCAAGAGTTCTTGCTCATATTGTTTACGTCGGCACGAGGAGCCGTTGTAGCCAGGTAAATAGTACTGCGCGAGTATAGTACGGTTATCTTTTTCTTCTCATGATGCGTCATAATGTATTGATGAGCTGTTATTTCTAAGTGGAATGCAAAATTAATTGATCAGTGATCTCTATATCGCCCAGCTTTCTTCATAGAGAACGTTTCAAACTGTGCTGTTTCTACGAGAAACCGAAATTTGCATGATCCTAAAACTTCGTTATTATGATAAATATAACCGTATTATTTGTAGAATAATGAAATTACGATCTGAAGATTGTAGAGCTCGTTAAATGAAGTTTACCGTATCAAAGGTGGAATCGTGGCTTAGTAAGAGCAGTTCATTATTTCTCAACGACAATGTCAATGAAGATTACATAGCCTTAATGGGCTACTTGCAACTTCCCTTCTAATCCGGATTATTAAATGGGCTAAATGATGCATTGTAATTATTGGGTTGGAAACGAAGCTCATGGCGTTTTTCTTAACATCTTGGATTGTATTGTATTTTTCAATTATGGAATCTATTGTGTTAAAATTAAATTTTTAGAACGTTTACAGTCTGTTTTGTTTGTTTTCGAGTATTCTTAGTAAATTTCTGTATATTTCCAGCCCGCCAAAATGGAATGCCAAGTGGAAAAAAATGAACTTTTTCTTCTTTTTGCTTTTAACGAAGTTTCTAAGGCCACAAAAGCTACTCAGATATTAGCGCTGTGTATGGAGAGAGTGCTATAGCTGAAAGGACCGCTCCGGATGGGTATGCCGAGTTCACAAATGGAAATTTTTATCTCAAAGACTCATTTCGTCCTTGTCGACCAGCTGAGATCAATGTGGACGATTAAACCATCTTTAGCACGAAAATCCTCGTCAAACGCAAGGGAACTGACACAGAAAATAGAATGCTCTCCTACTGCTGTACAGAAGCATTTTCACTCGAAGGGAAAGAAAGGTTCAGAAGTATGGTTCATGGGTTCCGCATGCTGTAAGTGACAGCAACAAAAATCAACGAGCAACTGTCTTTGCAGGTTTGCTTGTTCGTCACCACTGAACTCATGGATACAAGCAACAATTTCTTTACAGAATCGTTTCTAGAAACGAAAAATGGTGCCTGTACATCAACTCGTGCTCTGCGCGGTGTTGTGTTTAATACTGATGCAGAATTGAAGGCATGGTTGGATGATTTTTTCGAGTTGAAACCGGTTAGTTTTTACCAATGAGGTACTGAAAATCTTGTTACACGTTGGGAAGAAATGTACACAGCGATGGAGATTAGTTGTTGTTCTTTTCAATGAAACATTTTTAAAACAATAAATTATTTAAATGAGAAGGACTTAGTATCCTACCTAATATTTAAAGCAACATTTTGTTTCTCTCTCATTCGAAAAACTACTGGCATCAGCTCAATGTAATTACAACGCTTAAATCGGCTCTTTGTGTCTGTCTCTATAAACACTGACAGCTTCTTCATCGACCAATCCGAAAGACCATAATTTTGTCGAAGTCCTGCAAGGACCTCATAAATCGCCTGTGTTTTTTATATATACCATTCTTGAGACGTTGATTATGAAGTATGCTGGTCCTTAAACTATCGGGTTAAGTTTATTTAAAGTTATGATGCCTAGTGCGAAACAGTTTTTATCAGAGATTAAATACTCGTCGGTGCAAAGCCAAGTTTCGGTAGGCAAAATGGCTAAGCAGGCGCACCAATCTGTCACCTTGAACGTTTCGACTGCACACGAAAAGCTTTCGTTTCAGACAAGAGTCGGATTGACTCGTATGCTTTTTCTTGCCGATGAATCTTTCTTAGCGTTGATGTGTGAACGATAGCCGTACGTCTGTCTGAGAGGCTCCACTTAGGTAATGTTTCTCTTAACTCGACGCGAGAACAACCCATCTCGTTAGCGAACCTTGTTGAAAACTCTGACGCAGTTTACTCGAAAGTTTTAGTGCGTCTTCGTTATTGCCATGAATTTTTGAGTGGCATTTTTAATGTCCATCTCAAAGTCTCGGGACTTTAGAGGTCGCGTTGATAAAGCTCATCTTTTTGGTCGGCCAGCCTTGACCGGAGCCCTTTGGTAGCCTGCCAGAATTGCTAATGGTTATTGAAGAACGTGTTTCTGAGGCTGGGAAGACATTAAAAGCCAATACTGATGACACTTTTTTCTTTCTTTTTTCTGCCAGCCGCCGTGTTGGCGCTCAAATGTTATGGTGGAGGTTGAGAAGATGACAGAGGAAAGTTTAAACGGTGTACGGAAACAGTGGAAAGAAAATTTATGAAATGCGAATTCATTCATGTAAACTTTTTCTCAATAATATATTGACAACGCTCTCTGCTTTTACAGACAAATTATTCGCTTACTAAGGTGTTAAGAGTTTCCCGCATTATTAGCATTCATTCATAGTAAATCTTCGCTTAACTTTTTTTCTCCGTAGTTGGTAAAAATACTCTCCGTTCCTGTTTTCTAAATATTCCGAATTCAAACCGCTGGTTAACTGAAGATTTCGGTCGTGCTATCGTCGATATATTTACTAATTTTACTTGAATTTTAAAAATTCTCACGAATCTACACCAAAATTTCTTGTCCTTGACGTAGTTGTTGATGAAAACTCGTTTCCCGGTGGATATTTATTTCCATATCTTTGTGCACGTACTTGCAAGCTCTCTTGTGCGTGTTGCTAACCACCACAGCAGTTCGCTGACTTTACTAGGGGTGAGTCAGATCGTTTTCTTTCCACCGAGATAATTAATTCAGCTTGGCTTTAACTTGTCCAAACTTCAATCGTGAACTTTGGATTCGCCAATTTAGTTCAAATTTCTAACAATTATTGTAACCCGATTACCTCGGTCTCATGATTAATCAGTTTGCGATTGACACGTAAAATTCTATTCATTAGCGAGTCCAACTCTCAAGATTGAAGTTCCTTACACTCTAGAGCTTCTCACATGGGGTTATCTCGATGGAAGCTAGCGACTGGAGTAGCCCTAAGTCTACTGCGCTGACAACTGGACGAGCTTCAGGTCACTTGTCTCGCCCTAACTTCATGCAAATTCCGCTTCTGTTTTTGTGCTTTGGCCGAAAACTCTGCCTTCAAATTAGCGGCTCGTCCGCCGCTAAAACAAGCTACTTGCCAACAGCCTTTTGTTTCTCGAACGATCGCGCTGGTGAGAACTTTTTACTTTGTGATCATTGAGGTGATGCCGGCATTATGACAGGTATATAAATAGTAGTTGTATCATCAGTGGCGTCCATCCATCGTCCCGTTGTCATGAGAAATATTTTAACTCGATAGTCAAGCGCAACATGAAAGTGAATTTCACTTGATATGCTTCAATTCACAGCGGTTTGCCTCATTCATCCATCGCCGCTCCAGTGTCTTGTGAAATTATTTGAAATCGACAAACAATCGCAAGATTTTGGTGAATTTTTAGTGGAGACACCTGTTTGCGAAGAGATGCCTCATCCATCAAACGATCCAATGTCTTATTAAATTATTTTAAATCAAATTCATGCACAACTGGTCAACGGATTTTTCTTTTTGTGTAATTCAATGTTTGTTTTTCTGTTATAAGTATCCATCCATCACCCGGATAGAGTGGTGCCGAAATTTACGCTTGCGAGTACAAGGACTAAACACAGTTGATGTACGACGCTAAACTTAATGCTATTACTACATCAACGTTTTAGTTAGTACAAGGGATGACAATTTTCAAATATCCATCTAGCTATGTGCATATAGAGCAGGGTGATAGCAGGATATTATATAATGCCGAGCTGCACGGTGCTTTATATGTCGGTGGATGCTTTTTGTTTCGAATGACATAGGCGGACGTGTTGTCTTGAATGTTTTCTAAGCTTTTTACTTTGATTATCTGCCTAACATTAAAATATACTGGGGAATAAGTTAGGTCTCTTGAGCTGTAAAGAAATATTTTAAATTAGCTCTTAACATTTAATTCCGCACGAGGACTGCCAGCGGAACAAAACAAAATCTTGGTAATGTTGTACAATGATGAACAAGTAATCGCTTTTGGACTTCCCATTTTCGCTTGCCACGCTTTTGTTGTCATATAAATACGCTGATCTTAAATTCATTTTCTACTACTACGGACCTTGCACTTTGGCCATCAATAGTTCTAGTACACGCATTACCAGCGTCTGAACAGGGCGTCTGTTACAGAGAATCTGTGCTGTTACATCCACTTATTAAAGTAAATTCTGTCTTTAGATCCTTATCGAATACGTGCGACCCCGGATAACAATTCTGGGTATACCATGGCGACCTACTTCAGGAGACATGAATATTCATGCGTCGGGAGGTCGTGCAGCTTTGCGCGTGTCTCTGACCCGAAAGCTAGCGTGGTTAGTGCTCGTCCGAGCCTCTTTTATCCTGTAAAGTTAAAATACGGAGTTATAAGGGCCAGCGTTGGGAAAAACTGAGCGTTTTCATTCGTTGTTTATCAAGCAATGTGTAAAAAAGAGTTTCCAAAGTCTGCCTACTTAAGAACCGAGCAATTTTGGCATCTTTTATTCCACAGTTACAGTGTGACGAAATTTCAACGATCACCTTTTTTTTTGCTTTCAAATCGGAACATTTTTTTTGCGTCTCGGCGACAGTTTACTTAACAAGATATTTTTGTCTCTTTTTTCTACCGAATTGTAATTGAAAAGATACTACCAAGGTGCACTTTTTCGAGAGCTGAGTATTTTGGGGCCCTTTCATATTCGTAATAAAATTGAAACGCCTCAATTCTCAAGTCCTCAGTTCACATAGTCGCTGATTGACAACGAATGTATGTTTGAGACCACAGGCGACAATTCACGAATACCTGCCATTGTAAAATAAACAAACACAAGCAAACTCACAAACTAGTCTTTTAATGAACGACGACTCCGTATCAAGCATACCATCGGCGTGGACCCTTATAATTGCCTAGCTGGAGGTGTCTCGTATTCCCTTTGTGCGGATCGGTGTCATCTGGTTCGACTTCCGCAACATCGAACTTTCACTGCTTTGCAAGTTCATATTTTGCTCGTATCAAGGGTGTGCGCGTGCTTATTTAGCGCCTTGCTTGCTTGAACTTATCGCTTGCGTAGCTTGCTCGTCAAGCTGAACGAATGCATTCGCAAGCGTCTGTTGCCGTTCTCGCCCTCACTTCACGTAGTGAATACGTCAGGTGGCCACCAGCATATTCTTTTCACGATCTTTACCCAACCCGCGCATGCGAGTAATTCTAATTTCTTGCTATACGGGGTTGTCACCTCGAGGGAAGAAGAATGCAAGCCGTTACGTCTTTTCCGATCTCACTTGGAGGATACCCCATAATTTTTTCACGACCGTGATTTACCTGCGTATGCTGCCTGTTCCTTACTTGACACTAAGCAAGGTATCATCCCTAGAAGAAAATCCCTACAAATTTTCCCTTTTCCATTTCTTCTAGTATGTCTTTTGGTAAGAACGGTTTGATATTTTGTGACATACAAGCATATTTTAGGAATCCTTGTATAACTGTGCATTTTTCTGGTAAGTTAGCTTTATCATGTGTTGGAAGGAGAGGAACATACGAGTGCTATTTTTTTGCTCTCATGTTTCTCGGCATTTTAGACCTTGTTTTGCAATTTTGGAAAAACAAATCGCTTCATAACGTGTGTGCGTTTATTTTCACACATTACTGAGATTTCAGCTCTTTACCCTAATTTTTTTTTATATAGAAATAAGTGTAACCGTCCCGTCTCTCCGGTAAGCTACATATTTTTTCAGAGTTTCTTTCCAAAATAGGACGAAAATTGACCAAATGCGCGCGATGTTCCTCTCGATGTGCATCGTTCCTGTTCAAGTACATTCCAGTTCTCACCCCCAGCACCAAAACAATGCTGCCCGCATTCTTGCTGTTATGATTACGTTACAGAATTTGTAAGTGGCGTTCCGTTCTCGCAATTAACACTAAGGAAGGATGCGATGCATCTCGTCGCTCCGTAATTGGCATCTGCTGGAGGAAGAAACTGACTGATGTTTGGACTCTGCACTGAAGAGGGTCTGATTGAAGTGCTGTCAGATTCATCACGTGTAAGAAGTTCTCTTAGATTTGTGGCATTTAAGAAATGCTATCAGATTTGTAGCATTTACGGAGACCTTTTGTCGTATACTGTAGCATTTATAAAGAAGTAGTTTCAGATTCGTTGCATTTGCTGAATTTTTCTCAAAATTTGTAGCAGTTTTTACGGAGAAGTTCTGTCTGAATTTTACCAATTTTACCAATTTACCAATTTTACCATATATATATATGGTATATGGTATATATATATATATATATATATGATAATTAAAGAAAAATTTTATCAAATTTGAGCATTTAGGGAAGAGTGGTGCTACTTAGGTTTGGCAATCATCATGCATTTTCTTCTGTGAGTGAAGTAACAGCTAATACCTGATGGTCTTGCTATTTGATTGCGCTACTCCTTCCTTGTCTTTGCAATTGCTTCGAGCATAATCCGGTGTCTAATGTAGATGAGAACATATTCCTTACTACAACTACTACCCTTAGCTACAAATTAATTTATACACTGTTTGAAACTGTCTAACCAATAATTGATTTATCTACCATTCGATGCGATCCAATCATAAATGCATTAATGCAACGCACTATGGGAACTAACCTCCAATGACACGGTACGCGCTAATCCGATGGAGGACTTCCATCCGCCCTCAATGGCGATCACACTAGTCGCGGCTTTTTGGCATTCAGTTATTCATCCTCTTGCCCGTCTGATTGCCGTTCCTGTGGATCTTCGTAATGCGAAGAGACCGCGAGTCTTTGTACAGCGTAAAATCGATCATCATTTCTCTTTATTGCATTACGCCCCTTGCGCAGGATTGCATGACTTGGACCCGAGACAAAGAAGTGACCTGAAGGTGGGTTTGTATTATAAGCTTGCGCACTTGCCTCTGGGCTGTGCGAGTGGACTTCTGAACCTCCTGCTCACAAACTGCTTCTTTGACCCGTTCTTGTTAATAGAAATGTTTCTGAGACCAGCGGCTGTCTGTCGTATTGGCTCCCAAAACTTACAGTGTCGTACATTGGAGAGGTGTTGCAATTTACCTATGAGCGCTAAGAAATTGGCCGAAGGTAAGATTGCTTTAACCTTAAGAAACCGAGGGAAGGTTTGTTGCGACTTTACCTAATCGAAACAAAGTACTGCCATCATTTCGGTCACTGGATGAACCTGTTTCTTCTTCGCTCATCGCTTCGTTTCATGATCGGCCCATAAAAACTTTACTTCCGTTCTGATAATGGGTTTCCTGCTAATCTTTCAATGAAACAAAGATTTGATAATTCTGGTCTGGCTTAGGTTAATGCATTTAAGTGGATATTTCTGCAGTTGTCTAAGCCTGCACTACAGAAGCTGGATTAATATTTCAATTTTCAACCATTAAGATCATTGAATTTTTGGCTGATGCCTACTGTTCGTCACTGTGACCTGCCTATAGCTGTCCAGCTATTATCGGTGACATGTCGCCAAGACTTCGATACTCGCAACTTGTATCGTTTTTGTATCTCTCCTTTAGTTTCCAACTTACTGCTCTGAACGTACCGTTTTAGGTTGCAGGACTCGATTCCTGTCGATGCATTTATGTCAGGAAAATGGGGTTCTGTAGATATGTTCGGCTCCCGCCTTTCGTTCTATTTCCCTTTTTTACCGTCCCACATTTCCGATCATCCGATCTGGGCGTCATTTGGCAGCGTCGAGAGTCTGCAGTCGTCAGAAAAATTTCCTCCCTGACATTGTTTTGCGTCGAAGTCAATGGTTCTCTGTTGGTTGAGCCCACCGCCTGCATCCTGTGGCTGCGGTGGCCTCTGACCCTCCTGGCCCAGTGCCCCTCACGCTGCTGGCTGCATCAACTCTCATCCCTAAAAACCGTATTTCTTGAATTCTTTTGCTTTCCTTGAGAGAATAGGTCCCTCTTGTCGTATAGATTGGATCAACGGCTGTACATGTGTGTTCTTATGCATAGATTGGTTTTCTTGGGGTAGTACTTTAAGAGGAAGGGTCTCTTGGGATATTGAGGATTTAACATTGGCTTTACTAGTACAATCTATGCCTTTCACAATACTATATTCGACATTGTTTAGGTTCCTTAGTCCAGACAAAGTAACTGCAAAGTGATGAAACATGAAACACAGGCCTAGCTTACGTCATGAACGATCCATCTTGTACGTGTTACAGGGATGCGCGCTCGTACGGGGAGTCCTTAGATTACCGGAACTTTATTCTGTGTAATTTTCTTTCTGTGTACAATTTTTTATTCCTTTCATTCTCTTCGGAATGCTAGTTCTGCTCTTTTTCCTATTATTCTCCGAGAAATAAGGTGACAAGTGGAAGCCAAGGTAAACTGTTCAATATAAGAGCATCAAGTTAAGCGGACTCCTGTGTATTAAATGTTCATTTATAAAATGCTTCAGTTACGTAAGATGAAAACCTTTTCCCACATTCTCGCATGCATCGCTACCTTCTGCGCATGGGCCTTTTTCTGACATTATCAATTAAAATTACTGTTTTCCGGGATTCTTCGGCTGGCAGCTAGAAAAAACAAACAAAATCTTCATCCTGCTACTCTTTAATATAATTAGTAATTGCTACTAGTTTTCATCAGTCTCATATTGGTAACCTGCTCTTTTGGAACGACTCTTGCGATTGTAGCTTCCGAATATCGTTTTCCTGATGTTCCCAGATGACCTACATGAGAAGATCGTATCACACGTAACAGTGCACGGATACGTACGCCGCTCCCAATATTATGCAAAGCGTAAGTGTCTCCATCGCGTAAAAAGTTGCCGCTGAAATGTTGACCATTATATTTATGCTGTGCCACACTCTACAAAATGTCTCGACTTCTTAATATTTCTTTCTTCTAATCTCAAGTCGCGTATGTAAATGCGATAGCGATCACGAGCGGCCCGCAAAAACCTGCTGAAAAATGTTGCAAAAAACACTTCTTATCTTTTGAGGCAGCCGTGGCAGGTCTTTGCCTCGCTGCATCTTCCTCACAAACCCCCTCCTTATCACCTCATCAGGATCATTTGCGATGTTTTACGATTTGTACCTTGCCTTGCCGACCCAATGGCACTTTGGTTTCGATGTGTTCAACGCTAATCTGCTCGGTAAAGTCTCCCTATAAAAGCTTGGACCGTCTCGATATTCAAGCTATCCAATTAAGGTTGAAGACGTAAAGGGGATACGCATTTTTGTCAACATTGTGTTAATGCGACCATCTCACCGTTATACACGAGTGTCGAACGCCCACGTAAGTGTGATGTTGGATGCCTATAGCTCATTTGATGGAGTGTGATTGCGCTTCCTGTCTATATATAACACTAATTTTTTGCTTGTTAGCTCGAAAGCCCCAATTAATTGTGCACTTTAAATCATCTGATTAGCTGCAGAATTTGGGTTTTTGGTAGACTTCCTGCAGTAAATTGAAATTCCTTGACTTCGTCTTGGATTTGTAACCATTGTACAGCCTGTGACGCACTAACCTCCGGTAGTGGACATCTGCTGCTACTTAAGGGCCCGCCGTAGGTCTAAAACAAGAACGCCCGAGGCCACAGAATTATGAAAGTGTTTTGGTTAAATTAATACTAAAACACTAGATATATTAAAGCTCCGTGTGTAATTATTTAGTGAGTTCATTATATGCATTTATAGTTACAAACACATATATATGTATTGTGTCCTCTCTTCCTTTTTGGGGCGATATATAATATTGACAGAATTTCATTCCTCGACTTGAAGATTGTAGGCTATAGCATAGCATAAGCAGTGAATTAAATCCGTAGTCATTAAGATGCGAACTAGATATTAATATTCAACCGAATAAGCAGATTGTCTTAGTGGCCTTTGTTGCATTGCAGTGAAGAGGGATGGCTCGTTCTTTCTTAGATCCAGAGTCATGACCATAATTATTGTGAACGGTGAGGGGTTGTTCCGTACCATCTTCACCTTCATCTTTTGCGAGGTGATACGCAGGTAATACAAATACTATGGTAACAGTAATATTACGACTACCTAGAAGGTATGACACTGCATAGATGGGTAAGTGGTATGTAAAAGTTTCAGCTGACATATCCTCAGGTTCTGCACTAGGCATGTCAGTTGTAGCCGACGCAGAAACCCAATACATCAGGCGCATGCTTCTCGTCAATAAATCTGTGTACAGGAACAGTTTGGCAGTCGGTGCAGATAAGACTGATTTATTGAGAGCTAAAAGCCCTTTTGTACTCTTCGTCGTTCTAATAAAAGCGCATGCCTAATATTACCTTATATATTTAAAATTTGGACTACTACTTTTTAAAACTATGAAGTGAACGCGCCAAGTCGTTTGTCCAGTTGATGCCTATCTGTAACAATGAATTGTTATAGTTGCTTCTAAGTTATATGTAGCTGGTCATGTTAATAACAATTATATTGCATATATTGATACGGTGGCATTCTAGATGCATGCTGGGTGGGTGCAAATTTCGGTGATGTCAGGAGTTCGCTTCATCACTCTCGAAAATTTTTACGCAAACAGCTGGTGTCTGTATGAGAGACTTCGGATAATATCGATTACACAAAAAATTTTCCGATTGATAAGTACAGTAACTATATTAGCTATAACCTTCTTTGAAGCCTCGCTCTACGCCATGCTAAAGTGAACGTCGCATCGATGACATTTGCATGCCAATTACTCACCAAGCTGTTGAACCTTTACGTGTTAAAATGGCATAGCAGTTGCGGTAGCTAAGCGGATGTTATCTTGTGACGAGGATACGGGGGTGTCCTTTCCTATCGAAGAGTGACTTCAGCTGGCAATATAACGCAGTTGGAAATGTTTAGGTTATTATGCGACATAATCTGATGTCGTGTTCTATAGATATCAGATACATGCCTATGATTTTCCGACAGGGATTAAGCTGGTTTACATTCCCTTGTGTGTTCAGGGCTGCATCGTAAACTGAAGTTTTGGACCCGGTGGCAAATACAGAACATTATTACTTCTGTCTGGGTCAGCGTATATCACCAATATTCTCTCAATACGTTTTATAATTTGCTAGTTTCTGCATATATCACTGCTTGATAAATGCGGGCTCACCTGCCAGTGTATTGGTCCCCGTACGTTCTACTCAGCGTCCAAATGTTTTGTGTCCTAAACATAACCGTGTGCCAACCAAAATATTTTCTCAAGTATTTGTCGTCGCGTCAGCCGATTTATCATGCAGTGAGATTTCGGATATTTCTTTAAATTTAAAGTAGATAGGACTCTGAAAGCTGAGTACTTTTCTGTTGTTTTAATTGACGCTGCGATGCATTCGGACGCTGAGCATTGCAGTTGGAAACCAAAGAATTGTCATGTGAACCCGCGGTCGTTGAAACGTCCCCGCCTGAACGCATAAGTTACTAAAGCAAGTACATGCAGTCAATTCCAATGCATGTTAGCAACTAAAAATGATTTCGCCATGCACGTTCAATTGGCCACTAGAAGTAATCTATCCAACTAATCTACCGACATTGATTGATAAAGATGTAAAATAAATCTGTGTTTACTGATGTTCTTCCAACTGAACGCTAAATTTGTAAAAATACAGGGCTTTTAGTTTGGTGCACTCAGTCAATAATGGTGCGAAATGCTTAAAGTTTGTTTACTCCATGCACCTACACCGTAGCTTCGTAAATGTTTTGTTACCGGATTTTAAATTTATCCGTGGAAATTTTCTTGGACATTAGCTATAGCATCCGCTGCATCAGCTGCATCATATCCACTGTGTTAGTAGCAAACTTCCGCATTGGACGAATCGTCTTGCGTGCTCTTCACTGTTGGAAAAGGAACTTCGGAAGTGACCATTTGAGAACTTTCGGTTCCATGATCCCCGGTCGTTTGGATAGAGAATCTTGCTGTAGAAAGGCACCGTGCGAGATAGCGATGCTCTTCTCTCCCTCACATTGCGTGGCGCCGCAGGCCGTAAACTACCGATCCCGATGTTCAGATTATGGCAGAGTTTACCGAGGGAACTGCTGCAAATGTGTAAAGTTTATTTTAGTGAATCGATAGTTAAAGCTTGGATGCCGCGGACGTTAAAAATTTTCTGGTTTCGCGAAGTTCACCTTGGCCTTCGGCTGCTCCTATAGCATTTGATGTTATTGGCAGAACCTCGTGTATAGATATATGATATTCTTTAAAATTATGTATTTATTCAATCTTCGTTATGGGCTTGCGTCAAAATGGTCCCCGCCTGGTACGCTAATCTTGGGCATTCTAAGCCCCTCCATTCCTCACCGACTGCAGTTACATTATTTTTTCTATTTTCTAAATTTTCTAATAATGTCGGTGTACGTCTTCCATTTCTTTGTTATTCTTAAGCTAGGTAATCCTCCCCACTTTTGTGCCTCGTTTAGTTTTATAGTAGTTATGATGCACAGTACGTAGGCTAGGTTAGTTGTATATTAATACTGTCAATACATTACCATTGTCGTAGATTGGGAACAAATTAAGCCCTAAATTTATTTTTATTTGTGCGAAGAGAACTCTGTTATATTCTGTTCATCTAACCATAATGTAACAGGAAACAGTTGGATGTAAATGAATGCAGCACATAGTACGATGAACTTCATCACAGTGGAAAGCCTAGAACTTGAACATAAATATTGTCGTCGTTTCGAGAAGAGTCTCCATTTCTTGAAGAAGTTCTTCAAGAACTTCTATTTCTCCGAAATTTTACCTCCTTTAAAAACCTCAGTAGCACAAGTAGAATTTGTCCTAGTGTCAGTGTAAGCAACTAGCTAGTGGATGACCATGCCGGATAACAGGCCATATGCCCCACCCGCAATGTGGATGGGGATCGAACTCACGATCTCGTGCGGGGTAAATTAGCCTTGCGACCTCAGCTGCGTATGAAGGTTCAAAAATATGAAAGTAAGCTATCCTTAATTACTCAACAGTTATTTATGTAGCATAATATCTGCTTGTAGTAAATATAGCTCATTTTAGTCACTTTCAAACTTGGTCTTCGTACCACCCAATGAAAAATGTTACAGAAATTACGTCCTCGGTAATGCTAAACAATAAAGTACCCCGTGTTGTTTCATATTCCTTCAATAACCGGTTACCAGAACGCAAAGCATGTAATATCAATAAATCCATAGCGTGACATAGCACATTATTTTACATAGGTCATGAAATTACGAAGGGCGACCACAGCACCCGACCACAGAACTGCCTTGAACTTTTTGAACCACATTCTTTTGTAGGAGCTGTGCGGATATCAAAACAAACCTTGCGTAATACCTTGTCCGCCGTCATTGCAACACAATCCTCCTTTTGTGCTCCTTGCTGCATACATGTATAAAAGATTATTATGGTTCCTGGATGTTGTGTCCGCTAATTGGTGCCCAAACAACTTTTAGTCCGTTGAATCGAGACCGCCGAGACACAGGCCCTCTTTGCAGGGTAGGAAGCGTCACTACTTGCCTGCTTTGGTGACGTTGCTACAACGTCTGTAGTTACAAATAAGTTGAACCTGGCTCATTGAATCGATCAAGAGTAACAAAGAACTTCCCTCCTCGTAGGGCAGGATTTATACCTACCTAAACCTCACTACTGATCTAAGTAAGATCTGTGATTTCGTTGCAAGTGTTCACAGATGTCCAGTGACGAAGTTTAAAAAGTGATGCGCATTCAACAGTGCTTGTGCCCCACTGGCGTCGCTAGTATTGTCGTCGATGACGTCATCATACCTTTGACAGTGAGTTTTTAACTCATAAGAAAACCGAGAAAACTTTCAGTGACGTCACTTAGGAGGTCCAGTTTCTCCGCGTAAGTCGCACCTGACGAGCAAAACTTTATGTTTCAGCTGAACACGATTCATTGCTGTTTTGTCGGTACGCAGTCAAAAGAAATTACTGGCTGCTATAGTCGTCAATTTACTTGCTTTATGATTAGTCAAAGCAATTTTTATTCATAAGGCTAAAGGGCATTGCTGCAGGAGGTGGATTTCATTGTCGTGACGATACCACTAAAAATTACCTGGGTAATTATTGAGTCTAACCATACATTTAACTTCTTCAACTGTGCTGTTTCTTCTGAGTAGCTCTGCATTGTTCTGTGTTGCTTCCTTTACGCATTGTTACTTTTCTTGGGACCTGTGCATCGTGATAGCGCTATGATGCTTGTTTGGTGATGCGTCTGCTTTGTTCGATGTGTTTGTTCTCTCGCCCATTATTTTTTAAGTTTTTTTAGATTTATGAAGGCTTGTGTTACTTATCCAGGAAAGTTCGGCGTCGTTCGGCTGGTGTTATCTTGAACGTTGTTAATTTTGTTTGGGCCTATGGAGCCTGTTAGTTCTGCTGTTTGCAGCCAGCTGGTTGTACTTATTGCAGCTTTCGGCAATTATCGTCCCTCAGCAGATTTCTTTTCGTGGCGCACGCAGAAACTTAGGAAATTCGTGGAGCACATCTCTCCTGAATTAATTCAGAATTCCAGTTTTAATTTACGATGCAAGCAGGATTGAGAGCTTGTGTTTAGCTGCTCAAATTGTTACACTGAGGTCTCACCATGACAATCGTACGAGCAGCACGCTTCTTACAGCGTCGTCTTGGTTGAGCATCCGAGCAACTAGAGCTAAGTGACACCTTAACGGCTGGCTCGCTGCGCATATGCACCTCTATGTAACGTAAATAAACAACATAACACCAGCCAAAACTTGCGCTTGATTTCTTTGTCTTCATGACTCCCATGCTTTCTATTCCGATAAATATACAAGCTTTTTATTAATTAAAATGAAGGCGACGATCGTGATAGGACAGTACTTGACAAAAAAAAAAATAAGAATCCTCTCAATCTTGGATGACTTGTAATTGTTGTAAGAATGTTGTCTAAAACCAACACGCCTCAACTCTATCAAGACCAAATAAAATGTCAGTTTTTCATGAGAATAGTATCTTTTGAAACTTTTTTGCGAAGTACGCTGGTCACTATAAAGTTAAAATGAGTAATAAATAAATAATACATTAGTAAATGAGTGCAACATCAAGTAAACAAAAAAAGTAACTAGCTAAATAAATAAAATTTTGCTGG
The DNA here is from genome assembly GCA_001587735.2 of Parhyale hawaiensis. Taxonomy (NCBI): domain Eukaryota; kingdom Metazoa; phylum Arthropoda; class Malacostraca; order Amphipoda; family Hyalidae; genus Parhyale; species Parhyale hawaiensis. Next base: position 3,114,767 of record LQNS02278182.1, read on the forward strand.
AACCTGGCGACGAACTACGTTTTGGTTTCACTGTGTCTACAGCCTGCATGCATTCTCTTCACAATACATCTTTTACATGTTTTCCAGTCTGCCAGAAGAGGGCGACGATCGTGATGGGACGCTCTCCAAAAACCCTACTTTTGCTTGTTGGCCCAATCACTTATGGAGTCGTTAGAATTCTGCCAATGTTGGAATCGTGACAGGGACGGACTGTCGTGACTGCTGCAAATTCTCGGCTCTTTTTGCGTGACGTTGCGGCGGCCAATCTTACCTCATGACCGAACTCAGCTTATAGGCATGCTGTTACATCCTTTATTTTAATCCTTAGACTATAGGGAAACCAGACTTCGACAAATATTTCATGTTCGCATACAAATAGCATATCACTCTCTGATAATAAATCGTCGATTAACTAATCTAAGAAATGATAATGGCAACATGGCCATCTTAAATTCCTAGAGTATTTGGACTGGATAAAGGAGATAGTGTCAGAGTTTTCAGAGGATAATTAGAAGTTGATTACAGCTTCGGGAGACTGTGCAAGTCACAAAGGGTAAATATTATCCATCGAAGCGATTTTAACTGTTATTTTGTAACCAGGTTTAACTCGCACTGCCGTTAGAGATAGTTATTTTGAGTATCTAGATTATAATAAGGAAGCTTTCTATTGTGATATTTTCGAACTTTGTCGAGCACGTTTCGGCAATAATACGAATGTAAATATAATTTTCTATCTGTAGTCATTTTCCATCGATATCCTTTCACCTTCTCATTTCTATTCAGTTTGGCCGCCGTGTTGGTATTGTTCGGTGTCGCTCTTCATTTGTTCTTACATATAGTTTCAGGCCGCATTACGTCCTTGACTTTTGCTTGGCATACTTTCTCTCAATATTTGCACTTTACATGAAATCCTCAAAGTTATTCCGTAGTCAACGAGAATATATGAATAGCATTAGCTCCACTTCTTCATGTGCACAGCTAAGTGTTATATTTCTATTTTTCTATGCATCATTTGGTGATGTGCCGTTGATTTGTGCTGCTCACGCTGTTTAGTGTTGTTATTGAAAATGTTTGAATTATTTCTTGCGGTTGTTAACATTTTTAGCATGTTTGTAGTGTCTTTTTCTTATCGATAAGATTGGTGTGCATTTATGATTCCCATGTTACACATTTTTGTCTCTTAGTTTTTATCTATTCCTATATCTACTGTGGGAAAACCCATAATAAAATAATAATAATAATAATAATCTTCCTATATTATAATATCTTACATTCTGTAAGTTTTGCGTACTGCAGCATTCAAATTACTCATTTACTCGTTTAAATTATTTATTTAATCATAGGTAATTGTTCAATCATACCAGCACTACGTATATATTAGAGGTTTGCTCATACATTCATATTTTGACAACGACTGTGTTCATTTTCACGAATCATGACTTTCCTGAGTTTAATCATTGGAGTGGAGAAATGCATAAATTAAAGTTTCACAAAAGTTTCATGAAATTGTATTCATCTAAAACTGGCCCTGCTTGAAATAGGAATACGATCTATTTAAGTGGTCTGGCAGAGCGAAGAATTCTTTAACTATAGTTTTTCCGTGAGTTCTTCAATTTATTCCTCGTAGCAGTGGCACCGGCGCCTTCCAGTTTCTACAACAGAAGCTGACCTCACGAACGCTGTAGCGACTGTATCGTCGCCTGAATTTCCTGTTTATAAGCAAGTGCTGTAAACAGGCTGGCGGCACACAGTGCCGGGGTATAAATATCGTCATGTAGAAGAACAAGTGCGTGTGCTTGCTTTGTTTAGTGTTCAGAGGAAACAACTCTGATGTTGAAATTCTGCAGTCATAGCCGAGCTTGTGTACGTTCCTTGGAACTTTGTTTCCGTGCAATAAAGAAAATGACCAGAGTTGTGTTTTCCTGTTGACGCGCTCACGCTGCTCTGACATGGCGTGCATAGAGGGAAAACTTTAGTATTGAAACTTGACGTTATCGATTATGGTCGTGTATTTCCAAATGAGGTCTGTTCCGTGCTGTGGAAGAACAGGACCGTAATTGCGTTTAATTTCTTGTTTTCACTCTCTGGTTGCGAAGAACTCTGGTATTGAAGCTTTACAGTCATACGGCCGTGGTTGTGTGTTACCTTAGGAGCTGTCAAATTTGTTTCCCAACTTCGAATAAGTATAAAAGGAATTGAACTTACTTGCTGGCATCTGAATCGCAGCGTACCTACACCACATACAGAGAGCTTAAACGTTGATATAGAAACTTTACTGCCTCAGAAGGGCATGTCGTCTTATGTGATTTTTATATTGTAGCAAGAATCATCCTCACCTCCATATGTCCCCAGTCAGTATGGAAGTAGAGCTGTATTTATTTTAGTTCAAAATTTACTGTTTTAACTGCGGCTCTTTCATTTGGAAAAGAACGTTGTACTATATTTTGGTGAATCCGAGAGCTACATATTTTTCGGCCTTCTTTTCTAATCACAGACCTACACTGAGAGAAAATTACATGCATTTTGTCCCAAAACCGAAACACGAAAGTGCATCATAAAGAGAAAGTGCATCATGATGATGTATAAAGGGTCCTATGATGCACTTGGTCACGTTGATGCACTTATGTGTTTCGGTTTTGGGACAAAGCCGATGATTCACCAAGATGCATGAAAAACAGGTAAAACTGATACACCTGAAAAGACGAAATTTCGAATTACAATGGCGATCTGCGTGTTAGTAAGTATAACCGCATTTCGTTTCGCACGTGTAACAAAACTACAAAGCTTCTATTCACTTTCTTTTTGCGGAAATATTTCTTTCTGACTGAAATATGTTTTTCTGTCTGCTGCGATGACACAGCAAACTATGCCATAAAACACCTATACGTGCATCGAATTATTTCTCAGTCTATGCGCTGTCGATTTTATCAAGGCAGTTTGGGCAATGTCGAATTCCTCTACAGCGTTATCAATTCTATGGGTATTTCTCAGATTTCTCTATGCATAGGTAGTGAGGGGGAGGGCGGCTAAAATATGGGCAGAACAAAATCTAAGAAATACGCATAGAACTGGCAACGTTGTAGAGGAATTTGACCATACCCAAACTGCTCTGATAAATGGACAGAGTATAGCCAGGTGATATTGATCTTTAAGACATAACAATTTTTTAAATGCTTTGAATAAACGTGATATTTTTTTCGGATGATAACCCTATATGCACAAAATACTGGACATCAAGAAGTTTAAAATATCGATTTCTGTGGGTTCTTCATATAAAGCTGCAGCTTTAATCAGAAGCTAATGTGCATACACTAGTCTTTAAATTTAGCTACTTCTTATGACTCTGTACCGTGTACTACCAGCTCTCTAATTTTATTCAATCACAAATTACTATTGCCTTCCGACCACCTAAATACGCTATATACATACATGCGTATGTAGCGTACATAGACTCTTGCGTTCGTGTCTTGGGGACATAGCAGAGATACTTCTTGAATCTTGATGTGATCGTCTTCACTCAGTCCTTCCTCTTCCCGGACCTCGACCTCAAGGCTACAGCTAGGGTCATTTATTGCAGGATTTGCTATTATTTGGATTCCTTGCAGTGTCCACTGAGTGCTTTGCCCTCACGCGACGGGAACTTGGGAATGTGAGATGAAGAGAGACCTGCACGGCTCCTCACAGCCAGTATCTGTTGATCCTGTGGTCCAAAATTAGCGTTATCCATATGATAAAATTAGCGTTACCCATATGATAAAATTAGCGTTACCCATATGATAATTTTGACTGCTGACCAAACATGCTCTGCCGCTGACACTTACTCTAACTCTTGCGAGGTGGACGCTCCTAAAGTCGATGGTGATCAGTCTGGTCCTGTTCTCAAGATACTGTGTTTGCAATACTGAGTTGTTTCTCAACCTTACTGAATTGGTGTAGGATTGTAGACGTTACATATATCCGAAGGCTGTTGAATCGGGCAACGATGATTGATTGATTGACCCTCGTTTCCAGTCTACAATCTTTTGTTTCCTGAACGGAGTGCTCAGCGTCCGAATGCGTTGTTTTGACCGTTTATTCAACAGGATTCTGAAGAGTTTTTGAGCTCTAAGTCTCTCCAAATTTTTAGAGATATATATACCCTTACTAAACCAGCTGAATTGATGCTTAAAGTTTAACCGATTTTTTAATAAGCACACAGTTGTGTTCACCAGGAGACAACAAACTATTCGGGCTCTGATCAAGCTGTACGTCCTATGGGAATCAGAAGGCTGTCGTGTGAACCCGCTTCAAGTTACTCAAAATTTTTGCCTGTAGCCGAGAGTTTAACTAGACGTTTGCTCACACTTGAAGGACGACTGGTTTGGACGGTTATACGGTCCTAAGTTAGGCAGTGGTACATCCATGGGAATTGATTGTTGAGTTACGACTGGTGGAGATACGCCTCAAAGGCGAGATGGATTATGTGAGCTTGCAGCATTAGATCATACCAAACTAAACTGCTTATATACCAAAGTGCCTATACTGCTATTCGATTGTTCTTCCAATACTTTGCAGTTGTTCGTTGCTTCAGTAGATGCTGGAGGTTCTCCTCGAAGGCAAGACTGAGTTGATGAACAACCTGCATTGCATAATGTTGTTGAAATTTTAATAGCTAATGCGCTATTTTTATGTTGCTTCACAGAAACGGTTCGCTGAGCCAGTGGCTGCTGGAGGTGCGATTCAGGGGAGAGACGGAGTGCATGAACACCCTGCAGAGCAAGAGTCTCGCCAGCGACCCACCACACGATCCTCTGTCTGCTGTGGATGCTGTTAGGGGCATCCAGCGCCGAGCCCATGCAGTCTCGACTGAATTTGCCAGACTTTGCCAGTAAGTTGGGCCTTGCAGCTGCCAGTTAGTTCGTTTTTACTGTTGCCCGTAAGTTTGGAATGTTTACTGTCAGTAGCTATTGTTTTATTTCAAAAATATTTCTTAACTTTCCATCTAAACCACTGTCACCAGACTGTCATATATGATACCGCCCAAATGAAAAAAACAGTACCGAAATGAGACTGTACCGCTATGTATAATGTAATCGAAGGAGTGCAGCCCAGATGGAAGACTCATTAGGATCGCGAAAGAAGACAGTTTTGAAATATCTGCTTCATATGTTTGCTCAAGAATGTATCGTCACTCTCATTATACGGTTGAAATATGTTCGTGATGCAATCGTTTTAAGTTGATAAATTTGTCCACAAATATGTAGTGCTATCTGTTGTAGGCTTATGCCCCAAGTGGGGTGAAAAACAGATGATCTACTTGGGGAACCAGGTAGAGTAAAACATTACATCTGTAGCACATTCGTCAGTGTCATGATATAAAGTGGTCTATATTCGCTGTGGTATTTACGAGGACCTCTCTTTCATTGTGTTTCAGACGTCTGGAGCTTCGTCAAAACGAGAGGCTGCCTGCCTTGGCGCGCTCCTTGGTGGCGCACATCAACGCTTTCTTGCGGGAGCCTCCCGGCCCCTCCGCGGTCGCTGCTGGTCCAAAGGTAATTAGAGGTCAATTTTCGCTCGGGAACTTTTGTCAAATTTCTCCAATTTATACCTATTACCCTTTTCGTATTCGCTAACCTAAAATTTTAAATTTCCTGTCTCATATCTTGTTGCAAGATTTCCATTTGCTTGTTACCGGAATACCAAATTACTCTTTGATGCGAAGGACTTTACCGGTACTAAGGAACGATTTTTCAAATCTAGAAATGAAAAATACGCCTGGCAACCCTGAATGCAATTGCCGCTCTCTGCATATTCCCCTATAAATTTAGACAGTTGCATCGCATGTCTCACCAAACTCGTATTCCAGTCTTGGTTGACATTGCAATTTATAAACGATCAAATGAATGTTATTGTCATGTTTCTTTCCTGTTTCATTTGCAGTCAGCCTTGTCCCGCCAAGTGGAAGTGGTCCGTCAGATTTGCCATCGATTGATGGAAATTACAACCTCGAACCCCAATGATTTTTCCTCCTCGACTGGCGATGACATCTCACCCGTAAATATCGATCCTTCTAACGACGTAAGACATGTAACACAATTACCAATCGATCCATCGAATACTTCTCACAGTAACCCTTCGAATAACAGTCCCAATGATACCGAAGGCAGTCACGTCCAGAACGAATGTCAATCCACAATCAAAGACTCTTGCGAAGCCGAAGCACCAAGCAGGACCTGTGTACGGAACGAAGACGAGTCATTGCGGGGTGTCAGGGAAATGGCCCAGGTAGTGACTGCTCTCGGTCACGCCTTCACTAAACTCGTCGATATTATGCTCAGTGTGGAGATCAAGGTGAGATTTTGTGCCTCCGTGACTCGCTGCCTCTTATCTTTCAACAAATTTGGAAAACATTTCAATGTCGCTGATGGTCTTTTCAGACCATTGGTTTCTTGACATCAATTGACCACTTTCTGCATCTTGATTCTTGTCTGTGCTGAGTTTCTGCGTTTGGATCGCATTAGGTTGATAATTCGATGAATTTATTTCAGTGCCATGCGCTCTTGCTTCTTTGTTCTTATCTACTGTAGGATCCTAATTTTACTTGTATCCTTCAATACGTTTTCTTTACGGAATGCTGTGTATAAAATCTGATTCATTGCTCCTAGTTTCTCCATGTGTTTGCTGGTAACTTGTACATTTAGGCTATGGGGCTTGGTATGAAGATGTTAATTCATTTTGCGTGTATTCTAAAACATTTTTTGTTTCATGAAGATGGAAGCGCATAAGTGGTAATGACAATTCTTTTGCTATGTCCGTTAAACGGTAACTGTAATCAGTTTCTAACAAGCTGCTTGATAACAGATACCGGTAGCACATCCAGTACTAAGAAAATAACACAACCAGTGTGTCTCGGAATATATTAAGAGGTCGCAAATACCTACGTTATCTAAAAACGAAAGTTAGAATCAGAGTGAAATTTGATGCAAATATAGAATTATTTGGTGTTGCTGAAAGTGCTAGAGCGGCACTGTGAAAGCCAGATCCAAATTTCACTCGAGAATGGACGTCTACAAGCAATATACTGGATTTTTCATTTGTTCAAAAATTTTTATTTCAGAATATCCAGCGATCCTCATATCTACGCTACCATTTTTATTTACTCTTTACCGTCTCTGAGTTTATCAATTTTTGTAGAAATTGCACTACTGAAAGCACTACCGGAAGGTGATTTTGGTTAGTATAGGTTCGTCCATCCTATGCTATGGGGCCAGGCAACCCCAGCTTACCTTAGCTATTAGCTAGGCCCTCGGGTCGTTACTCTTTCATGCCCACTTAGCTTCCTTCCCGATTTCATACTCCTACTTGCTCATGCTTTATTCTGTTCTTCCTCTTCTTTCCCGACTTTCTGTACTCGTGCGCGTTGATCCTGTGTGGGAACACCTTCGTGCATTGATTCCCCGTTTCTCTTGGCATACTATATATCCCTTGCCCTTTCCTCTGTGATATCGTTCTGCTCGGAAACGGAGGCTTAAACTTCCTAACTATAACTATAAGGTGGTTTTGGGTGTTGAAACTTTAAATGACATTGGATTTTCAATCCTAGGAGGTTATCACGTGTCTGGAAGACGATACCTCGTCCCTTGAGGCGGTCCGCAATGGCCTCCGGCAGATCACCTCCTTGGGGGTGGACGGAGGGCACATCTGCCGCCTTATAGCCAAACTCGCAGGGGTGAGGGCTCTGCTGTCCCTTTGTGTGGAGATCAGGGCCCGGGCCCTGAGGGTTGCAGCTCTTAGGGCCCTCGCCACCGTGTGCTGCGTTGCTGATGGAATTGCTTGTCTAGAGAAGGTGAGTATCTTAGTCCCAAGTTGCCATTTCTATAACTAATTATTAACAGCCATTGCTCTCCAAGTTTCGCCGATTATAATTAGCTATAGAGAAGTTCTTTATATACTAAATTGTCGTTTGTAGAGTTGGTCGGATAAAGTCGAGGACCTTTACGACTCGCAAATATTAGGTGAATGCGCTGTCTTATTTTGCCAGTTTTAGAACTTACATAGACAAACAAGGAATTTTAGAGTGTCGTCTATTACAGTGATTTTCTCCTTTTTTAAAAGGGGAGCAGTTTTTAGCCCTTGGTCATTTATGAAATTAGTTGGGTGTAAACTACGAATTCAACTTTCAAGTCTTATTTGATGAGGGGCTCACATGTCACGATGTCATTTTGTCGTGTGATTTACGCAATATTTGTTAATGCATAACACAACATGGTATAACTAAAATTATTTTCGCCTAATCTTAGGCTCTAAGATGACGTGCCAAGGGCAAGCATTTACTTTTTGACTACATAGGGCGAATCTTCATCATTCCTTCAATGCTTGATTTATGAGTGCTTTTCCTGTATGAAAACACTTTGGCGCGTACCATTTGTACACTATGCTTTGAAGAGTCAAGTATCGTTTACAAAGCTACAGCATGTGCCATGTTCAATGTTTTTTACGTAGACACTTTTAAATATAGAATGAAAGCAACATACGGTATATCTGCTTCAAAGATATAGCATTCATACTACTTAACATAGCTTTAATGTATGATTCGTATTCTCACCCCGTGATTAAATTCGATAACTTGAGTACAATTTTCAACTTCTAATGTTGGATGACGTTTATTAGATATGGAATCGGATACCATTAGCTCCAGCAGTAACAGTACTAATCGCACTATGACGTCGTGTACTGCTTGTTCCCTTGATTTGATTTACCATACTAATTTCCAGTTTCTATTTCAAGTGTTTAGATATTAACATTAAGGTATGCTTTGCGGGCATGAGTATCACATTACCTGCTTCAAGGGCATTGCAAGTATAGCACATCCTTCACGTTTGCGTTATCCAACACAGGCTGGAGGCATAGAAATCATCGTGGACATTCTTTGCGACGAAGAAAGTCCAGAAGATGAGAAGAGCGAGGCTGCAGCTGTGCTGGCTCAGATCACTTCCCCGTGGGTGGAAGAGAATCATGGCATCGTCAGCCTGCAGAGACACATCGGGCCTGTGGTCACTGCACTTACAGGTGCGTTGCTTTGTTTACTTGATTCTTGGGTGCAATAGAATCGTCAGCCTGCAGAGCTTGGAGGAAGTGTAGGTGAAGGAGGCACATGGGACTCTGCCTTACAAACCAGCGGCCCACGTTTTTGTTTGGTGAGCGTTGGCTTTTTGTATGATGTACCACCGCTGTTAATCTTTTAGCTTGACTATTTTACTTGTATGTTACTGTTCTGTAATATATTTATGTGTTTTGTGCGTTGACACACAATTGAAAACTACAATGCACTTTTTGGTTTCGCTTCAAGGCGGTCAAGTCGTCTCCACCTATGCTTACTCCGAGCCGCAGAACCACATAGGACACATAGGTACTGTAAGCACTTTCTAACTTCCGTACTATTTGTTCGAGGGTTTGAGCTGGTCAGAATATTTTTTTATCACTTGCATGCCTTCGTATATTTATTTTTTGTTTTCTTAGTATATGCAGTGGACCTTTCTGCTCTATTTCAGGTCTCGTAAAAGGGACAGAGTCGGCGGAGATATTCTTACTGGGCAGTGCGGCTCTGGCAAACCTCACATTTCTGTCCAGTACTGGTCTTGTGCCGGCAATGCTGGACGCCCAGACGGCGGCAGTGCTGCTGTCCGCCACCCATACTTCCAACGGACTCTCCGTCTTCACCAAAGATCAGGTGAATATCTGTGGCTGCTTCGTCAGAACATTACATCAATAATTGAACCTGTAATTGGTCGTTATGTTAGTGTAGTGTTGCTTAGAGGCTCACCGATGAAGAACTAGAGATTCAGGTTATTATTTTTTTCGGTGATCGATGACCAATTTGCTTCTGTTATAGAACTTAGATATTATCTGTATGTCATTTGTAAGAGCGGTGAGCTGTAGTTTTGCCTATCTCGAAGCTATATCAGCGAAGAAGCTCCTAGCATACTTAATATCTGACCGATAATGTTCAAAATTGTAGAGTCACTTCTTAATGTTAGATCTAGCCTTATATATTTGTATGCAACGTTCCATTCTGATTTAAAGATTTTTAATCGCCTCGATTTCCATTCCCCATAAAAATTATTGAAACTGCCCAGTCTCTGATATTCTATACATTTTGTATTAAAATGCCGCTTGGTAGCCTATATGCAAATATTCATGAGCGTTTAACTTCCTTTTCCTTCCCTTTATATTGGTGTAGTCTGGAACTCAATAAAACCTTTTTTTCTACTAGATTGCGACAGTGATCTCCAGTCTGTGTAGCAGCAAAGAGGGGGCAGAAGCTGTGACCAAAGAAGGAGGCATTAAGACTCTCATCGGCCTGCTCAACACTCGGCCTCCTGCCCATCCTGCCAGGATGCCTGAAATTACAGCCACCGAGAGAGTACAACAGAAGTCTGCGATTGCTCTTTCTCGGTTAGTTAATAGTACAGTAAGAGCAGCAATTACAGAATAATGAGTTCATGACTGTATTGTAGCTTTACTTCACAGTTCTTCTGATGCTTCATTTCTTTTTCCATGTAGCTAAGCTATACTGTATACCTTGCCTGTCATACAGCCCCTAAGAGAGTTACAATTCGTCATGTATGCTCTAGTAGCAAGTACTGCATGAGTAGCTGTACTCATGTGAAGCTGCAATCACTTGTTCTTGCTTCACCTAACTAGTGATCAAATGATCCTCAAAGCACTGTGGAGAAGAGAAAATGTGGCAGATAGTGGCAGTTCAGAATGTAACACTATAAAAATCACTTTACAGTAGCCTGCCCAAGAACTCCGCTGGTAGTTTCTTTACGTTCAAAGAAAACTTACAAAGGGAAATACAGGAAATCTCATAACGCGAACTTTCTTACACCAACGCATCTATCGCATTTGGGCAGTACTGCCTGTATCTACAGAATTACGTAACTGAGGAATACTATCATTACAGTCTGCTGTAGTGAAACGGAAACTGAGATGTATAGGCGACAGTATCAGTCTCTACTCGTGTGTCCGCGCACAGCGAGCAATAACTCTTTGTGGCGTGCAGGTTTAGTGCTTCTTAGACTGTTGTCGCGTGGGGTTATGTTTGCCACGGACAGCGAATTTTCAGAAAGACTCCAGTTATCTTGATCTCTATCAGATTTGACATTTGTTCACAGAAAAGTCAAACGTCTAAAGCCTGGGCGACACTACACAATTGTACGCTCTGCTTATGCTTGCTCGTACGTGGGTCATGTTACCGTATCAATGCTACCAACTTTCTCGGTGCATTGGACAACGTGCAAGCCACATGTCCGAATGTAAGTTGAACTCACGATTTTATAGTGTGGCCCCTGCATGGTGTGCAATGTACACTATAGATCTTAAAGCTTTTGTTTGGAACTTTGGAAGCAAGGCGGAAAATTTGGTGGCTAGCAGAATTTACTGGCTTAAGTTGCTGCTTTACAACAGTGACTGTACCTGTTGCTCTTGTTGCCAGGCTGTGCAGCAACACGAGCTCCTCCACTGAGGTGCTCAAACTAGGCGGTGGACTGCGACTGGTGCAGCTGTGCAAAGATGAGGCTGAGCGCAACCACAGCGATGCTGTCCTGGTCGCTTGCCTGGTGAGTTTCAGCGGGCGATTTATCCCCTACAGTGCAGTTGGGTAAACGGTTTTAATCGACCCTCTCCCCCGGTGGCTCAGTGGTTAGAGATGTTGTCTCAGTCGCTGTTCCAAAGCCCCCACCAGATGTGCTCTACCAAGCCAAGGAGGGAGGTCTTGGTGCCCGGCAATGCGCGGCCAACGTTTCTGTCACTCATAGCCTGCTGGGGGGGAGGGGGTTACTGAATTTGGGTCGGGAGGCGCAGTTGTCATATGAGCGTTCCATCAATCTGTAGTCGGCTGCAGCCGTACACTCGTTTGGTCTCTAGAGGGTATAGTTCTGTGACACGAACCAAGGCATATGAGGTTTCTGGTTCAGGTGCACCGTCAAGGCGATTCCTTCAGGTGTCCAATTTTTTCTCACTGTTGGGTCGGGCAGGGATCAGGATGACAAGCTACGTAAATGATTCCCAACTAAAAAAAATAAAAAATATATTTCTAACATGTTTGCACCAGAAATGGAAGTCGAGTACAATAACTTATGTTCAAAATTATCACTAACAAATACAAGCAAGTCCTCGATGTACTTGTTGGATTGATGGGAATCGAGAGAAGTGGAGAAAATCTATGGGAGCGTACCGGTGTTGCGCAACAAAGTTGCTTCGTGTACACCACGGTATAGTCCTGCCTCCTCTGCATCATTTCAGAGAGAGAAAAATATGCTTGGCTGCGGAAATAAAAAAGCAGCAATTGATTGATTGATTAATATTAACAATTAGCATGAATCAGTAACAACGATTAATAAAAAACAATTATTATAGCTGCCTTTAGAGTACCATTTCGTATTAGCAATGGATTTTCAGGTCTACCTATCAGTATGTGTTAAACACCAGCGTTACACTTTTGGTACAAGAACGTAATGGTACAATAACGTAAAGGTTGCCCCACGCGCATCTCCGACTCGGTCCCCTTTGCTGCTGGCCAGATGTGACGTCATCAGGAGGTCAAAGCGGACTGGTCCACTTTAGTCTCTATTGACGATTTTCGTTTGCTCATACGATTAAACATTCTTATTTATGGCCAAAAATAACCAGTTTAATTAAAAAGTTGCGGCTTATTGCGAAAGTCAGGTATAACTCTCCTTGATTTGATAACACTAAAATAAAAATCCTCTGCAGTTAATGCAGGATTTATGGCATTTTTATGGCAGCTTATGGGAAACAAATTTATGTTAGATATTTTATGGAAAATGTTAAAGAAATACGTATGTATATAAATTGTTAATTTAGTAGCTCCTTGAAAAACTTTCTAACCTTCAAAAAATATAGCTGTGTAAAGATATCAATAATATGGAAAAAGAGTCCTACACAGAGCAACGAAATTGATACCTCTGCTGCGCAACAAGCCATACGAATGTCGCCTAAAAAAACTAGGCCTAATATCTCTCGAGCAAAGACGACTTAGGAGGCAACTAATAGAAACATTTACGTATGTGAATGGCTTCAACGATGTACCTACAACGGGACTTTTTGAAAGAGACGTTAATGATTGCCTGCGGACAAAAACTCGAGTATATTGCTTAAAGAACGACTTTAAGTCAGCAGTTCTTTCCATATTTCATACTGAACATTTAGAAAGGACTCCTTTCCGACGTTGTCGGTGCGGAGACAGTGAACACGTTTACAAATCGTCTTGACAAACATTGGGAGAGATATCCTCCACAGCTAAGAACTCCTTCTCCATGAGTCGCAAACTCTTAACGGCCAAAGCTTCCGAGGCCACCTTAACCCATCTTCTCTCTTCCGCTCCGACTACAGACCTAGACGTCTCTTAGCTCCGCATATTAGCGGCTATTGATCATTCTCACGTGCTTGCATGATCGTCTTTTTGACTTAGATTCTCCCCCCCCCCTTTTTTTCTTTTTTCTTCCTGAATCCTATATTTCCATCTGAAATAATGGCAATAGCTCATACAGCGCCGGGGCGTATGTGTCGGTGTCTCGTTGAGCATGGGCCTGTTGGTTCGTCTACTGCCACCTATCTAATCTATATATTAACTACAGCACAAATTAGGATAAGGGGCATCAGGCTTTTGAAACATAGTGCGGTAAAAACAAGTCATATAATATAAAATGGTGCGATAAACTTATAGTGGTCTAAAAAAAGAAAAATCAGTTCTCTGCGGTTTCTTTGAAAAATTTGAGAGATTCTCTGTTGAATTTCACACAACCTCGTAGCCTGGAAGAAAAAAAGAAAATACATTTGTTTTTATCTGAAAACTCTGTACGTTAGATAAGCTTGCTGGTGAGTTTCAAGTAAAAATGCCATTCCATACATAAATGTGTTACTGCAAACCGTCGGTATACTAGCTATAGGTGCCCCAACTTTAGATTACTGAAAGTTTGAAGTAGCTTGTAGGAGCAGGTTTGCGGCTGCCCACGTTATAGCGCCCAGGCAAAAGCTAAGCCATGGAGATTTAGTTAGATATTACACTAATTTTAATCGAATATAACATTATATAACAAAATTTGAATTCTTTGCGACTTTTCACCCATAAACCCATAGATTAAGTAACCTTTACTCATATACTGCACGGGAAACATGTTAAGAAGAGCTGCAGCCTATACCTATACTGCCAATTTATTATCTTTGCCCGTAAGTATCTATCTTCATGATATCCAATAAAATCCCATTGCCAATTCTTAATGATCATTTGCAAAAAAATAATAACGGAAATAATCGATAATGGGCTTTATTGGTCACATTACTTCTATAAACTCCTTCACAAGAACGACACTCGCCATGCTTGGGGTCTCCAGATGACGTTTTGGAGCGAGATTTGCAGAAGAGTGACAAACTCGCCAAGCGATGGGGCTACCTGTACGTTATTAATACCATGCGTTACACTAGATACGGGGTTCAAGCAGATCTAAATGGAAGCCATCCATGTACAAGAGATGGTATGCCAGTTTCAACCTAAATTAGCAAATATACTAATTGAAGTGCATAGGAAGACTAAAAGACTCAGGATTATACTGGAAATTAAGCTACTCTTTTTCAAAATTGCCGCTCTTGACTGCGTATCTCGTAAGTCTGCTCTGAGGCGATATATACGTATTCACTTGTAACTAATACACTGCTTGTCTGGCAGTATTCGTAAGCTAGTCCAATCCTTTTTTTTTTAAGTTGCTTTGTTTTTTTTTTTTGTTTTCTCTTTGTCACTTTTGGAATTTGCGTAGCGGTTTCACAGAAAATATTGTTTTGATTTTTCCAGGCTGCTCTTCGTAAAATAGCTTCCGCTTGCGAAAAAGAAGAACTGCGAGACATAGGAGCTGCAGAGTTAGTGGAGCCCAGACTACTGGATTCTTTCCTAACCTATTCGTCCAGACAAGAGAGCTACGTGTGAGCGCCAACATCATTGGTGTTGCGACGGCAGCACAAATTTTTGTTACGTTTTTTGTCTCAACTTTCTTTTACTTTTATAATGAAATTTGTTGTACTAAAAATGATATTATTTTGGGGGTATGTTGATTCGTACTGCAAGGGCAGAATACTGTTGAGTAGTTGCCAAAGTTGTAGTTGATATATTTTTTGCTGCCTCTAAGACAGTTCCACGCCATCCTACCGATGGAAGACCACGACTGTACCATAAAGAGCAAGTGACTTATTTTTTGACATATTAAAATATTACTAATCTTATTGGCCACTCTTTCTCTCTTCATTTTGGAAATATCAGCCATCGAACAAATTTGAAGAGAGGTATGAATATGGGATGTTTAAAAAAAAATCGAAACACGCTTTTTAAAACACTTTTACTTTTTTTAAACTCCTCCTTAATATCATACAATTACAGAATATAGATTTGTAAAGCAGTTTTTCATCTACCAAACTTCGTGTTATGTTCTTAAAAGGGGGTGCTTTTTTTAATGAAAATCAACTCTCCTTTTACACTAGGTATTATTATTTTGCTACACCTTGCACCACGCAGCTCCTCTCTCGGGATGTTGCAAAGATCTGAGGGCGACAAGAGTCGAATGAGGGTAATCTGCTCTGCGTATTTTCGATATTAATTGAATGAATACAAAAATATAACCCGCTGGTGTTCATAATAAATATCGAATGGATACAAAAATGAAACGGGTGAGTGTTCGCTTGTAAGAAAAGTGGGCGGGAGAAATCTGTTTGGAAGCCAAAATGCCGCTTACCTGAAAAAGAGGTGCATGTCATTGTTGCGCGTGAAGATGATTACTGGGCACTGCGTTGTGCTCGTTTGGCTGCTGATGGGTTTGATACCTTGTGTTCAGTGAAGTTTTCTTGTACCTAAGCGTTCAAGTCGCAGATTCTTTACCATTACGCTGATTCAATGAATTTTTGTCGCAAATCACGATCATTACTTTGAATATTTACCAGATTTATTGTCAAAATTACATAGCTTAAGTTACTTCTTCATGTGAGATGGTATATAAAATGGGCTGTAATCCCCTGTGTTTACTATAATGGTTTAATTCCAGCTGTAGTTAATGTGATTATATGTAATTCATCGTAGACGCTCAGAGTTAATTAACCATGAAGATTTTGTGCGTAGCTTTCATCAAGAGTTGTGGTTTCTTCAAGTTAGTGCGTCTACTTTAATACGGACTTTAAAATTTTGTGCAAGCATTCTGGGTAGATACTGGATAGAATTACAGTATGTGATGTACGACGCAGCGGTAGGATTAATAGCTTATTTAATTGTAAATTCATGCATGATTATGATATGGTGCATCGTAATTCTTCTCATGTCAAAATGGTCAGTTGTATTTTGTTGTAACTACTGTCCGATAAAGCATCCATCTAAACTGAAGACTCATTCTTGGAAGCTGCGCTCTTGCTCAGAAACCTTTCGACTAATTCATGGACAAAATTCTCAATAACATAAGATATTTTCATTTTACTGTACATTATATATTTCTTCATGCTTCCAAAACTGCTCAAACGATTTGTTCTTAGTAAGTTACCGCTGCACTTTCTGGATGACTCTCGGGTTCTCAGTAATTTTGTGACCTTCACATTCAGATGCTCTTGCCTGCGACCTTAGCAGGCGACATCGTCCCTAATTCTTGGCTACACGAGATAAATCTCTTCGCTCGTTTTTGTGCTTTCCAATAGTGCACGAGCGCTGCCGGGAATTCACGATACAACTCGCCACACACACCGTGTCTTACCTACAGCATTAATAAACATCATGACACAAAACTCTCGACTATACGGGATAAAACCATTCGTTTATTCGCTTGTTTATTATTATTATTATTATTATTTAAAGAATATTATTCTGAAGTATTTTGCATGCCACACACAGGAATTATTCCCTGCACCGTAAATAGGTGGCAGAGTACCTAATGCATGCTAGGTTGCACTAGTACCTCAATACTGGGGAAATCTCGTATAACTTTGGTATGTTTACAACGTTCAGCAGTTCTCCATCACAGCCTCGAGTGTCCACATGGTCTCAAATACTGAGGCCCTCGAGCTTCAGCAATTGTATTGAGTGTTAACAAAAGAACAGAAATTCTTATTTTGTTCAACTGTATTTATATGAAAATTATTTCTGATTTATATTTATGTTCGTGTGATTTATGTGAAGATAACAGCGAAATTGAACTTTAGTACGTGAAAAAAGTATTTTTTTTCCAAATTCACGGCGGAAGGAGGAAATGTCTTCTGGCTTTGAAACTTTGATTTATTTAGAAAATGTATACATTTTTATGAACTTATCTCTTCCTCTGGAAATTTTATTTTTTTTTGTTACACATGCGTAATCATGAAAGTGATCGTTTGTTGCTGACTGTGTTTTAATCGTTAAACTCTTATTAAGGCGTTAATTATTACACCTATCTAAATTGTATTTTATTAAGTGTGCTGTCTAGCTAGATCAAAAACTAACCATATTTGTGTGAATTATGGGAGGGTCTTCATTTTCGTACATCAACCAAAAGTGCTTATTGTATTTTTCGTACGCTTGGAACTTTACTACGTGCTTCCTATTTGGAAATTTGAAGCAAATAGCCGCTACTTGCAGGATCGAGTATTGAATATGATCGTCTGTCTACTAAAATTTTCCAATGAATCACGATATGCATATATTTCAGTACGCTACTCATACTCGGCTTGTGAATTTCTACTTGCGTTTACCGCGGGGCCGCTTACGAATTTTTTCTATTTGTTCTGCTGCCAGAGAAATTCCTCTGGTGCCCTTGATTAACAAATATTATTTCTTGAGCAGTAGCGCTGAATTCAGCAGTAACATGAGAGTATAAGCTCTGCGTTTGACCTTTATCTTGTCCTTCACACTTTCCTGGAAAGGTCCGAGCTTTATAAACACAATCCCAGTACAAAGAATTTATTTTTGATTATAATATTCCACGAGATAGGTTGATAAGCATCATAGGTTCCACAAACTTCAATATTATATGTACATATATGTAAGCGTTGATTCTGAACATTTTTTGGTACGTTTAGAACCTCCTTTGTCCTAGTCATGTTTCTTACCAAAAATTAACTAATGACGCGTGTGTTATTATCGTGTGTACAGCGTTCGTAGTTGTTTAGCGTATATCTATATAGATCTAATTGCGAGAGAATTATTAAATGTTCTCGGAAATTTGTTGTGTTTTGTTTGACCTATGCAAATAAGTTAAGATACGAGCTACGTTATGAGCATCTGAATGGTCCCATAATAGCCTTAGCTTTCTATGAAGTTGATTGGTATAGTGCAAATTTCGAAGAAAATCCACTAGGGCTTTCTTTTGAAAGGCTCAGTTTCTCCTAAAGATAATTAAGTATGTTAGTAAATCATGTTTTTTTTTTCATTACGTTTTCTGTTACAAAAAACATAGGTACTTGTGGCCGTGGCGAGTCGCTGCTCATATTAATGGGAGCAGGTTTCTGTAATTTTATTAAAATTTATGACCACTGATATTAAAGTTATCGATTGTGTAATGTACGTACAAGTAGTGAAAGGAAATTCTACAATCATTAGATTTTCTTAAATGCTTTCGATGCTATCAAATGGTAGCTATCAGGGGTGATGCGAACTACAAGTCAGCGTTCCTCAAGGAGGACTACGGACGTGTTTATTTTTTGATTGGGGGCCGAAGTTGAGCCTTCGAGGCTTAACTTGTCAGAAACTTTAGACAGGTGCGCTGGCTTCGACATGGTTGTTGGAGTTTCGGGCAACAATCCGCAATCTGTTACCTATAGCACTTTCAGGACTCAATCTTACTCGGTGAAATGAAATTTCAGCACAGAGTCAACGAAATCGCGTTCGCTTAGAACACTCGCAATACGATTCAATACGACGAAACCAAAGTTACTGTCTGTCGTTCCGGACAGCTCAAGCCTTGAAGGCTTAATTTTAGCGTCCAATCGAAGACATAATAAGTTGTGCCATATACTTCATATGATTCAGGCTTAAATAGAGAATCGAACGCAGCCTACGATCTTCTGAATCCACCTAAATATTTTGTAAGCGATTGAACTTCGACGAAGATTATCCTGAATGAGGCTAAATGCATTATGAACTTGATGAAAGATGCAATAAAGCCTTAGATGATTTTGCAGTATTTAGCCATGTTACCGTATCGTTGATAACATAATAATTTTTTTATAGATGATACCAAATTATTACGCAATCCTCAGAGAAAAGTACTCCCTGTTCTAACGTATTTGTGTACCCACATAGTCTCTCTGAGCAGCCTTTCATAACGAGCTTGAATTGCGTTGTGGGATAATATATTCAGTTGTTGAATATCAACAAGAAGCCATTTAACCTGGCATTTTAACAAACCTCAAAACGGTTTGTTTCATTTTTTTTTTTACATGAATATCTTATCATAACAAGATGCTTTGAAGAAAGAGCTGTTTCATGCACGGTACTCATATTGCGATTGCGATTTATGACGCTTCAAAAATAAGAAAAAAAAGCTGTTTCGTCTCCTTTCACAGGTGGAATGAGCTGTTTATGGTCCTTCAAACTTAGAATAAACTGTTTCAACGGATTTATCTTTTTGTTAGTATCATTAGTTGCTTATATAATAAGTTCCAACCCTAATTACGCAGCTCCCATATAACTTGGCCGCTTAACATAGGAGCCCCGCAACATGCAGGAGCTCGCTCTGCCCTCGCTTACGGGACGACCGCCTGACTCAATTTTTTGCTAGGTTTCACCACGCTCCTTTATTATCAATAATAAGTATAGACGAGAACCTGGGGCCAGGGTTGCCAAGTCTGGTTTAGCTCATCTCGGCGACAACAAAACGCCTGCCATTTGCATGGTAATGATTGCTTGCTCCTAACTCTCCTGTGCCTTACTGTACCTTTGTAAAATGATATAGGGCAGCAGTTTGCTCGTTTCCAGTGGCCGTGCGAGAAAAACTCTAATGATGACCTAAAGCGAGTGTCTAGACACCTCATTACGTGCTTAGCAGCGTTATGGAGATAACGGCACTTATAGTTGTAGCGCTAGTCCCCCGTCAACACGTTAACTGAGTTAGCTAGTCCATCGTCAACTTTTACCTGTAACGTTATGGAGCTAGCGGCACTTACTTTTAGCACAAGTCCCGTTAACTATTGACAGCGCTATAGATGGATTTTTTTAAATGAGTTACGTTCAGCATACTTCATAAGTAACTCGTTACGTAATAATCCCTCGTTAAGTGAAATATAAATGAATATTAGTAACTATATTGTTTTCAAGTTAAGTTATAATGCAAAACGGGAGTATCTTTGGGGACTGTTTAAATTTATGCTTAACTTCGATGTCTATATTGTGCCAGTAGCATGGGTAAAATATAGAGAACAGAGATTTCTTTAATTGTAATTCCAAAATCCTTGAGGCCGTAATGTAGAGCAAATATATTAGGAGTTAACAGTGCTACCCTACACACTGTATACCCTATCATGTACGCTGCTGCAAGTTTAACTTCGATCTGCACATTTTTAACATATTCTTATAATTTCTTTAAAATGTCAGACGCTAACAGTTTTTGAACAGAAGCTCTAGA
>LQNS02278182.1:3135718-3148090 GCA_001587735.2 Parhyale hawaiensis
TGTTCCATTTTGTCAAAAACATGTAGTCTATAGCATTTTTACCAAATGATAAAATTTTTGCCGTACGACCCACCGGTGGGTCATATCGCACAACAAGAAGGTAGGCCATGACCCACCGGTGGGTCGCATCGCAACAAACGTGTTAGGAGTTAACAGTGCTACCCTACACACTGTATACCCTATCATGTACGCTGCTGCAAGTTTAACTTCGATCTGCACATTTTTAACATATTCTTATAATTTCTTTAAAATGTCAGACGCTAACAGTTTTTGAACAGAAGCTCTAGAAAANAGGAGTTAACAGTGCTACCCTACACACTGTATACCCTATCATGTACGCTGCTGCAAGTTTAACTTCGATCTGCACATTTTTAACATATTCTTATAATTTCTTTAAAATGTCAGACGCTAACAGTTTTTGAACAGAAGCTCTAGAAAAGTTGTGCATATCTCTTATTGGAGTAAGGATGAGTTCGCAGACAAACGGATTTACTGACAGAAGTGAGTGACGTTCAGAATCGTTAATTTCAGGGATACTTTCGACGATCTCTAACTTTTTTTTCATCTTCCGTGTAGACAGAAAGATGAAGAAGCTGTTACTGCACCAAGGAGGTTTAATGTTTAATAAGCATCAAACCTCCATGTACTGCACGCTGAAGAAAAGGACCATGCATGACGATGATACGCTCTCGTGTTTATAGTTATTTGTGCTCTACTACAATTCCAGTGAATGCTAAAGCTACGGCATGTGAGACCATCTAAACGGTAAAGAGAAACCTTTACTTTTGAATGCAGACGAAAAAAAAAAACAGGACCACGCTGGTGTGATCATCCGATCGATCGAGTCACAAATGAAACGTTGATCGCTCAAGTTATTCTGACTTTGCAATGACTTCAAACTATCGAAGTACCAGTCTCTGTCTTATATTTTGTATTTATTATTTATTTAGTAGAAATTGGTTTTATGGTTCCTCGGACTTTGAGGATTTTGCATGGAATGTTGGATAGAAAATGGTGTAAAAAGAGACATAGGCTAGACAGATTTGTTTCTTTTTTAAAAGTCACATTGTAGCACAAAACATTAGAAACCCACGCACTATAACAGGCACCACGGGCAGGTAGCCTATAAGGCCACATGCCTTGTTGGATTCTGACAAATAATGGGACGTTGAAATGAAATTTTATTATCCAATTCGCAGCAAACCATTACTTTCTGAAAATGCAGTGTTTAGAAATGCAGAAAAAACAACGTATCTAATGCCAATGCTCACATGTCATTCATATCAAAACGTTCACTCATCCACTTGTCGGAAAGTTTTGAAGCGCCATTGTCAACACATTGCCACGCCGCACAAAGTTATTCAAATGTTTACCGTCAAATCCGGTTCCTCGGCAAGTTCCGCTAGGCAAGTTTTGGATGTCTCTTCAAATTTGGATTGAAATGAAGCTGAGAAAAAGGCGCACGTTTCTGCTATTTCTAAGGCGCAGTAAAACAGTCGGACAAGTGGATGAGCAAAGCGTTGACATGAATGACGCGTGAACTCGCCCTAAGTTTTACTTAACCATGCCTAGTTCACCAAGAACTCTTTGCCAAGTTTAAAGCAATTCCCTCTAACCATGCGTATTCTGTATAGTGACATTATAGGCTAACTATATATTTTCAAAGAAACCGAACGTTGACTTTCGAACATTACAATCCGCATCTGCTCGTGTAGTTGTAAAGTACACAGCTATTGCATACTATATAAAAATAATAAATTCGTGTAATACTGGTGTCAATTTGCACTTGAAGCAATACGCAGTTCTAGGGGAGTGAGTGGAGCGGGTTGGGAGGAGTGCACAAAGAAAAAGACCTGCAATCGATAGTACCGGTTCTGAAATATTCTTTTTACTATACAAACCAGCTTCACAGTCACAAAAGCTGTAGAGCAGGCAGGTTTCTTCGTGTCTAAGGTCCCATGAACCTACCCGGCCTGGACGTGACGTATAGCAGTTAGGCAAGATTTTGGACACGCCGTGCCAGCTTCCATACGACCCTCGAGATGATCCCTGATAGCCCGCAGCTGGTCATGGGCCTCCGCTTAGACTTGCTTCCACAGCAGATCTTGGGCAAAGCTATTCTACTCCCCCCATAAGACATAACATGGGCCAGAGGATGTAGGGTTAAGTTAGTCAGGTTTGCCTATGGCTGAACTACGTAACCTGACCTTGGCTCGGTATCTTAAATAATAGCCAGTCTAGTGCTTCATGCAATTTTGGACCGTCTTGCAGCCCTCCCTGGTCGGAAGGGCTAATATGGGCGAGGCCCTCCATTGAACCGGAGGGCTAAGATCGATCACCGTAGAGCGAGGCCCTCCGGGGAAGAGGAGGGCTAGTACTACGTAGTTTAGCCATGAGTTTGCCTATCCTATGTTTTGGGCAACAGTGCCCCCAGCAGAACCTCCTACGACCTAGGTTACCTAACCTGAGCCATGCCTTCGGAACATCTTTTCTTTTTGCTCACTTTACTTTCTTCCATTTCCATGTTCCTAATAACAATTATCACTTGGGTAGTGTCCTGTTCTTCCTCTTTTTTTTTCCGACTCGCTGTTGCTCGTTGATCCTCTGTGAGAACACTTTTACGCATGGGTTCCACGTATCGATGTTGGGCGCGATCGGTCGATTTGCGCGATCGATCGCGCTGCGCAAACGATCGATCGTTCAAACGCCTAACGTAACCTAATTAATAAATGCACATGTTAATTATATATAGTTAAAACTAATTAAATCTGATGCAACATACTCAGAAATAGAAGAAAAACATTGATCGTACGCGCAAAACAATCGATCGATAGGTGCGCATTCGATTAATACCTACAACTTCCACCGTTTGCGCAGCGCGATCGATCGATTGTCCAAATCCATCGTTCGCGCGTAACATATATATCTACGTACTGCATATCCCTCATTTCTTCATCTGTTAATTATCTTTGTAGTGTAGACGGAGGTTCAGACTTTTCAATATTCCATTCAAACTCTTCTTCTGCTGCTGAGTATCATCGATAGAATCCAGTAAGGAATATTTAGGTTAGCTATGTGAGCGTTATTGACTTTATTCTAGGGAATTATCATCGAAATTAAATTCTATTCATAATTAACGGTACAAAACCAGTTTATGGTTTTCAGGAATCTTGCTCAAAAATGGCTAAACTTAAATTTAAAAAAATTTACAGATAGCCCTAGTTATTATCGCAAAACAGAGCACGATTTCCGGTTAAGCTCATGCTGCATACGGTATATATATATCTGTTCAGCTCCTCTCTTGTTTCAGACAAAGGAATTATCGAAGTAACCCTTAGACAAAGTATGCAAACGAAATTAATTAAAATAGGCTAAGGCATTCGCTTTGCGTTTTCTGTTCCAGAACTATATCTATTTTCGACCTCAAACACAAAAAATGATGCAGTCATCCATTTGTATTATGAACCATTTGTTATCGAATTAGCTACCATAGCAGAACAGTTGCGTGAAGGTTACCACATAGCAAGAAAGAAGTTAGTTTGAAGCTTAAATCGATAGACTTATAGGATTGCTGTTTCTCGTAGGCGATAACCTTTATATCGCTGTCTAGAATCACGCCACCGTTCCTATGGTCAAGTATTGCAGACCACCTCCTCGTCCGTCTCTATGGTCCACAAATCATGGGCAGACGAAAAGCGTTCTCAAGTTACGGCACATCGCGAGGCTCATCATCGGATCATCCATCACCGCGGTTTTGCAGGTCAGTGGGCAACCGAAGACTCCAGTTATTTTCTCGTGCTTGACGCGAGGCGAGAATGCTTACTTCATTAACGGTCCTAATGATCTCTGGCAGTGAGTGTTCGAGATTATTTGGTAGCGGTTACATTGTGCGGCAGGTTTCATTTGTCATATCAGCAGACCCTGTAGATGCGGTCTCATGCTGCAGCTGTGCGCCACGCAGAACTATGGGCGGGATGACCCAGCTCGGCAGCAGAGAACGTATGGCGAAACGAGCCAGTAATTAGTCTCATTAGTTGGTGGTTCTTTCAGTTCCTTTCCAAGGACGAGTTTTGGTGTGGTGTTGATGTTACGAGGCAATAGGCTTTTCGCATTGACTGGAATACAGGACGTTCAGGTTCCATAGTTTAGAGGAGTAATTATAAGACGTCAATAAACACCTTGTTCAGCAGACGTCTTATAATTATTCATTTAAGCTTTTCGCATTGCAAATTCGTTGATTGCGTAAGCTTTTAACTTAGTATGTGTCGTTAATTAAGGACAGGCACTGCTTGCTCAGACAATGTTTACTGTCCTTTCTACATATGGGGTGTTTCAAAATTCGACGTATAAAATTTGACTATGAGTAGCAAAACGGAAAATAAAGCGATTTTCATGAGTGACAAAAATTTCAAAACTTCTCAGTTTTCGAGAAATGACGACCTGAAATACTTCAGGGGGAAGTACCCCCATTTTTTTATTTTTTTGTTAATTTATGTGCCTATTTGAACGAAACTTGGTACAGATGTGTGAAATTAAAATTAAACGGTTAGACTCGTGTGCTTTTTTCCATAGAAAACGAGATATTCAAAGAAAACACGAGAGGGGGGGGGGACCTATCTAGTCCTACAGTTTTTGAGCTACAGTGATGATTTTGGTTTCAAAATAAGCGGAATTTGATTCTTTACATTATGGGCTTGGTTTTTATGATCGTCGAATTAGGAGACGAGTACCAGCGCACTTCTGAGAAAAAATTCGGAACCTAATTTTCTTAGTTAGTTTGAGAATTTCCTCAAGAATTTTTTCGATGATCATAAAACCCCAGCGCTTACTTGTAGAGAATCAAATTCCGCTTATTTTTAGACCAAAATAATCTCTGTAGGTAAAAAAACTGCAGGACTAGATAGGTTTTCCCTAGTCCCCTTTTCGTGTTTTCTTTGAATAGCTCGTTTTCTATGGAAAAATTAAAAAAAACACACACGAGTATAACCCCCATTTATTTTCAATTTTACATAGTTGTACCAAATTCCATTCAAATCGGCAAATGAAAAAAAAAAAAAAATTGGGGTACTTCCCTCCCCTTTAAGTATTCCAGGTCGTCATTTCTCGAAAACTAAGGAGTTTTGAAATTTTTGTCACCTATGAAAATCGCTATATCTTCAGTTTTTCTACTTATGGTAAAATTTTTTATCTCGAATTTTGAAACGCCCGTTATACTCAGTAACTGAACCAAAAGCGACAGTGTGTGGCTATAATTGTGTGCGATATCTGTTGGGGAGGGGACTCAATTAAGGCCTCCTGACCCATCCTCTCTGTATAGAGACCCTGGCTCAGTGCGTGTCAGATTGAGTTCATGTAAAATTGTGCTATGCTGTGAGCTCTGGGTTTCCGCAGAGCAATTAGTTTCTGGAATCAGTACTCGGGCCTCTGAGAGGAGCATAGGATACGTAGTAGAAGACAGGCTTAGGTCGGTGAGTCTTGCATTCCCTATATTGTAGACCCAAGGAAGACTCCAGAGACTGCCTGAGCTTTACCTAGGTTCGGGTAAATGCTCTTTCCGTTATTCTACTCTCACAGTCTTTGCTCTGCTCTTCCTCTTTATTCCCGACTTTTTGTAATATCCCTCCTTAGGCTCAGCGTAGCAAGCTTTCTTGTATAAGTGAAAACCCTCATACCTGTGTTAGATATCCTTCCCATCAATTTATGTTTCATATATCTAGTGTAGACTACGCTCGTTCGTTTTAATTGCATTAGTGATTCGAATACCTCTGCTATCGTGGACACTTGCGCGATTTTTACTTTTGCTCATCTGAAACTACTTTTAACACCAATGGTATTTTCTTTATCGGACTTGCGGAATCATGAACTGCTATCAGAATGGTTTACCCTGAGCTAATTGGTTTATTTCATATAGTGGCTAAAAATATATCTATTGCTTAACTCCGCTCATCATTCTGTACAATACTGCATAGCTATGTAGATATCGTTTATTATTTCAACTCCTACAGCATTGCAGAAAGTATTGCGCATTTAACTTTACCTTTAACTCTGGCATAAGCTACTTTAGTATTGACTATAAGTACTGCGTAACTGTACCGTTGACTTTGACAACAACTACCCAGTAAAAATCTAGGCCAAACGCTGGCATTTGTACGAACAGTGTCCAGACATGTCGAGACAGGAGTTCCTCGCACGACATGACACTTTCTTCCGCGCTAATTGGCCAGCCACGAAGCGTATGCAGTATTGCTTCAAGGAATGGCAAAACGAAAAGCTCGCAGGAAGCATTTTTCCGTAGGCAAAGGGCATTGCTCCTCCATTCAAAGCTTCTAAAAGAACTCTTTCATGTGGCAGAATGACGAATGGCAAGTTGGGAGCATGAAAGAAATGCGGTGATGTGTTGAAACGTACATGTTTGTTAAATGAGGGCCCCTTGGGTGGGGTGACGATAAGCTGGGTTGGTCTGAGGCAGGAGCAGGCACTTCCCTGTAGTATCGTACATCAAGAATAAGCTGTTCTTGAAAAATGCATGTTTTATATGGTTGACAAACTGTATTTTGACGAGCTGCTATTGCAAAATGACTACTTCAAACCCCGCAACCAATCAATTACAGATTGTTTTTTTTTTTTATTCTGGAAACGATGTAACTTTGAGCAAAGTATTAGTTGGCTAGTTCGACTACAATATCGGCAATGAAAGAGGTACATGTGAACTGATGGCGCCGTAATCTTGCTTCTCTCTCCTGACGCTGTGCCAAATGCCTAACTAATTACGCGTTAAAAACGAAAAATTATTCAATCGATAAAGAAGCATGTGTGTATCAAATAACAGTCGCTTTTAGGTTAATTTTTTCAAAACCGATTACTTCAGGACAGGTAGTTGAGTAGCGAGAGTCGCGCTATATTACGCGTTATTTTAGACTAACGTCCGGAATAACTTATAAGTTATAATTAAACTTATTGTCTTGGTGTTTTTCACTTCATACTGAGCCTGATGATGAGTTTACACTGCAGCATAACGTTCAAAATATTATTTCATACATGCATGTTAGTGTTACCTAATTTTGATTCAAGCTGGGACAATATGAATTTTAACATTTTCAAAACTGAAAAATGAATTATTTAAAAAAAAACAGACTCCGTAAACTCCAACGCTCGCAAGAAAATGGTTTAAGGACTTTGTGGTCAAGTATAAATCCCCATTGTTCCAAGCGCAAAAATGGCTGATTGGGCCGAGAAACGATAATATTATAATATATTTTTAAATACAAATCTTTGTGTAGTTAATGTCATGTATGGACAGCCGACATGTTTTTTTGGAAGTCGTGGATGTCTTGGATGCTGATCGCCTTCTGATGTCTTCGGCATATATTTTTATTCCTTATAACAGTCAGGTGAGATGGATCCCACTCCACTTCCTCTTTGTGGCGACTTGCCAGCTCTGGCTGTAGAGGAAGTCTGCCAGCTGCGATGCTGGCTTTCCGTACTGCAAAAATAATTTGAATTGCCCTGTGTGCAGCTGCCGCCTCCTCATCTGCTATCGTTTCCCTATTTCCCTCGTGGATGACTTAACAGTCAAAGTGGGTTGAAATTATCACCATAACCTGTGGCCTTCTAATGGGCCATAAAATTGGGTTTCTCTAGTTATTTATGCTTTGATATTGGACGTTGTGTCTCCAAGAGGTTATTAACACTTGAAAATTGGTCTTTGGGATTTATTTCTTCTTCGTGTAGTGATAATCTTCAGTCTACTCTTCCTCCCCATTCCATACCGTGCTTCATTTTTCAGGAGCAGTGCAGATTCGCTATATTAATGGTGGATCACAATATTTGCATCTTTTTTAGTTATTCAAATATTGTAAAGTGAATTCTTATAGCGGACGAAGTTTCCTTTGAGAATTCTATGATCGCGTTTGGGCGAGTGCCGTGAGCTTTCTGCTCTACCTAATAAAACCAGGCTAATCGATGAGCGCTCTATGCAACTCGAGGAACGTAAAACTCCCTGACTTCCAGAGCAAGAAAGAAAAAGTCTGCAGAGGTGTCACATTACCTACGTAACGGCGTATCGTATGCTGACCGCGATGCATAAGATGCTACCTTCTGTTTTTTGTGCGTTTTTTTAAAGCTTTGTGCGGCACTATGCCAGTGCGATGAAGCTCTTGTGCGCGCTTTAATTAGGGGACGCCTTAATGAGTGTAGACATGGGGCTAGCTGCTGCCTGGGATTATGAAAGGAAATACTGGGCGCGTAATTAGATATTGTTTCCAAGGTTGCTCGTAATGCTGGGCACAAGTTAACAATAAGCTACACCAGTACGGGGGCTTAAGCAGTTCCTTCGATTGGCTAACTAAATTAAGGCTTTGAGGTTTGACTGGTGCCAATATTCAGAAAGATGTCTTGGCTTCGACTTGTTGGTTCAAGTTTCAAGCGTTGACTCGTAATCAGTTTCCTTTGAGATTTCCATGAGCTTCGACTTATTCGTAATACGGAGATTTCAGTCGGATCGATGAAATCGGGCTGCCTCCAGCAGCTGCGACACGATTCAAAGTGACGAAGCTGGAGGTTCTCTCAGCATTTCCGGGCGAGTCAAGTGGGCTTAGTTTAGATCGATTCAAGATAACGACGTGCCCTTAGTGCAACATTTACTATACACATCATCAGGGCTTCGGCTTTAGACAGTCCTTTGAGCATTCACGATCGTCGTTTATGCTTATTCAACTCGTTAATAAATTACATTTTTCGTTTTTCGAAAATAAAACTACTAGGCTATACATCAATTCTTCGGGAGCTTCTTTATCACTCAGTGCATTCGGAACGTTTTCATCTTTTGCTCTGATAGTGTTCTTTGTTGGTACCACGCCACACTATTTCGCTGCAAAAGCCTTTACGAAAGGAATAAATAAGGCAAAGATAACACGGGTATGCGCAAGGTTATCCCCACCCTTTATTAATGAGCATAGTATGGGTCTTAGGGTTAGGTTAGTTAATGTTCGCCTATCCTAGCTATATTATGGGAAGCAGCAACCCCAGGGAATTTTGTATACGTTACCTTAGCCATTAGCTAAGCCGTCGGGACGTCTGTCTTTTGTGCCTACTTAGCTTCCTTCCGTAATCACACTCATACTGGTGATGCTTTATTTTGGGTCTCCTCTTCTCCTGACTTGCTGTTCCCATGCACGTTGAGTCACCTCCGGGCATGAGTTTCACAGTTCTGTCGATATACTACATGTCCCTTCTCCTTTCTTTCTGCAAACGCCATAGTTGTCTGAAGGCAGGCTTAAATATCTTTTACTACAATAATATAATAACTCATCCCAGGTTACTCAACCTAATTTTTGCGAACAGCGTCCCGTGGCTTCGTCTCAGCTTGCGTTAGACATTCAAGATGTCTTTTCTGTTTAGCTAATTTAGATTTTTTACGAGCGCTCATATGGTTAATATAGTTTGCTTCTTCCATACTATGCTGTGGGGCCGGGTAACCCCAGGGGGCCCGTGTAGGTTACCTCAGCCATTAGCTAGGCCTTCGGGACGTCTCTCTTTCGTGCCCACTTTGCTTCCTTCCCGATTTCATACTCCTACTTGCTCATGCTTCATTCCGTCCTTCTTCTTTCCTGACTTGCTGTTCCCATGCGCGTTGATCCTGTGTGGGAAGACCTTCGTGCATGGGTTCCCCGTTTCTCTTGGCATACTATATCTCCCTTGCTCTTTCTTCTGTGATATCGTTCTGCTCGGAATCGGAGTTAAACTTCCTAACTATAACTAACTTTTCTGTCACTTCATCCCCCTAAGTCATTTTAATCTTCTTGCGTATGTGGCTCATTGCTAGTGACTGATATAACGCATATTTCTTTCTTTTTCTTTTTATAGCATCGATTCTGTTGATATACATCCTTAAACTTGGAGTAAACTGTGTATGCTAGTATTTCTACAGAAATACCAAGGACAACCCCTTAGCTATATCAGTAAACACTATCCATACATTTTCCGCTTATACCTCAATAACTCAGTTAGTACTTTTACAACTCGGTGCATTCGTTACTCACTTTTGATTCATGAGCTCACTAATTTCTTACACTTTACTCGCAATTCTTTTGCATGAGAACGGTGCGCAACTCACTTTCCTTCTCCCGTCATGATATCACCATGGCGTCACCCTCTGTCCAATACTAAGCAGTTATTCATCCCTTTTGTCTCATAATTATCCTACATTTGTAACCCACTAAATATGATCAGCCTAATTAAGACTTCTTGGGTGCATTCTGCACGCCGGACAGTCCTCTCACCCAAGCATGAAGTCGAGAGCGGGCGAGGTCAGGAGTAAGGCCGAATATTTGGCATCTGCATATCTCATCAATCGCACCTTGTGTACACCGGCGACCGCGTAAATTGGCTGCCTTATCTGACGACAGTCGCGAATGGCACGCGTTTAGGAAATACTTTGACGTTTTGATGCATTGTCGTGGGCGGATTATTGCGGTAGCTAGTATGGCGAAATTTCAGCTCTCATTATAATGTAGGGCCACGAAGCATGCACAATGTTTCCGAATAGACTAATTTATGTTTCCGTATAATGCTAGCCTTTAGCTACCCGGGGTTCTTCTAGGGATACGTTATAAACTGCGCAAACTGGGCTGTTCGTACGTGAAACTAAAACTGATTTTGTGCGCTTTAGGGTTAACCCTTTCGATCGTGTATGCTACATTAGACATCACTGTTCGTAGGAATAGCACGCTCTGTTGCGTACACTACGGGCTGAAATTATGACGGGCTACTGCCTATGGAATTAGCTCATCACTGCCTGAATAATACATAAACTAGTCCGTATAATGCTAGCGAGGGCGGGGCTAAGATATGGGCCGAACAAAATCTCAGGAATACCCATAGAATTGGCGACGCTATAGAGGAATTTGACCGAACTGCCTTGATAAAATGGTCAGACTATAGCCTATATTTTCGATACAAAATTTAAACAAAAGAGTAAAAAGCTTCAGGGTAGCTACTGAATACACGATCACGTTTTCCAGAGTATAACTCGTTATTTCTGAGTACTCAAACTGGCGCCTGGTCACTGCTGATAGGGTTGAATGTTCAATTTGTCCACAAAGCTTTGGAAATATATGTAGTTTACTGTTTTTTTCTATAACCGTATTTAATTTTTCATATTGTACTATTCTTACCGACGATATTTACTAACACTGTAAACTACATACCATCGTTGCCTACTCCGATGCTCCAGACTGTTGGGGTTGGGACGTGGATGGTTTTTGCTGTGCATCCTCTGTTATCAGTCGCGTCGAAATGACTTATCGCTATAGTACAGGAAACATAGCTATAAAATTCACTGATTACCTCCGCCAATGAGGTTATGTTTTCGTCGTGTTTGTCTGTCTGTCTGTCTGTTTGTTTGTTTGTCTGTCTGTCACCAAGATAACTCAAAAAAGTTATGAACCGATTTAGACGAAATTTACAGGGATTGTTAGGTATGTTAGGAGGAACAGATGATTAACTTTTGGTGAAAATATGTCTATCCGTTTGTATGTTTGCCTCATTTTTCTCAATGCCATAACTCAAAAAAATATCAATGGATTTTGATAAAATTAACATGTGTTGTTAGGTATATAACAAAGAGTAAATGACCAAATTTTGGTTTGTTGGTTCCGTTTGGTTCCGTTTGTTCGTTCGTTCGTTTGTCACTGTTTTCAATTTTACGCTTGTTAACACAATAACTCAAAAAATAATGACTGGATCTTTATGAAATTTGTAGAGGTTGTTATTAATGTTAAAAGACATAAATGATTAAATTTTGGTGCAGATCGGCATGTTCGTTTGCATGTTTAACTCATGCTTGTCATAACGTTTGTTAGTAGTATAACTCATAAAGTTATAAACGGATCTTCAAAAAAATTGCACAAGCTGTTATTATCATCAAAAGGCACAAATGATTAAATTTTGGAGTCTATATAAAGAAAACTATGATTTCAGAGCCAATTTGAATTTTTTGTTACCGTTGCCTCGCTTGGCGGAGGTATGCGCTCTCAGAGTGCACTAGTTTAACTATATTTTCATCGATGTCTTTTCAGCTACTACACCCTGTAGGAGTATGAGATATCGATGGCGTTTGTCATCTTCTGCCATTGATCGAATTATCATCCGTATCTTTCCTGTTGCAGCCCCTTAATAGAACAATAAAATTTACTACCTTGATGCTTCATACCTCGGTTGACTCTCCCGTTGCCCCACACTGCATGTTGGGTGTTGGATGCGGATGGCTCTACCATGCCCTGCATTCTGGGTCAGTAGGAGACCCCGGACTTGCGGTCCTTGGCGCTTGTGACTTGCAATCAGAAGAAAATCATCCTCCTTCTTTGGATGAAG
>LQNS02278182.1:3148161-3161599 GCA_001587735.2 Parhyale hawaiensis
CTGCATGTTGGGTGTTGGATGCGGATGGCTCTACCATGCCCTGCATTCTGGGTCAGTAGGAGACCCCGGACTTGCGGTCCTTGGCGCTTGTGACTTGCAATCAGAAGAAAATCATCCTCCTTCTTTGGATGAAGCCCAACCGAATGTTTGCTCAAGAGATCCTCCGTGGTAACGGTGGGTGACGCTAAGTGCGCCATCAAGAAAATAATACGCTGCAGTTCGGTTATTCGGGACTAGGAGTTGCTGCTGGTGCTGGCACCACAAAGAGGTGCCTGCTGCAGATGCTGCGCAGTTAGAAATTTTGTTTTGACATTTTATTGTCTTCTTGGCCAGTGCCTGTATATAGGACATTCTGTGTTGCTCTAGCCTCGGCCTTCCAAACCGTATGGCAGGAAATACTAGCGCACTACCAAATCGTATTGCATGAAGTGTTAGCGCAGTGTGCCAAAACGTGAGGTATGAATCATTGCGCAGTATACTGAATGTACGACATGAAACAGCAGCTTACTATTTGTACCACTGTTTTCAAGAAAAAATTGCAGTTCCAAGAGAGATTATAAAAATGTTTTCATTACTTCTTGTAGTAATTACTTTGAAAATCGCTGGTATCCTATTCAATGTGTTCTCTGTCACATCGAACTACATGCTGTAGGCGTTTTGAAAAGATGTACGAGAGGTATGCAGTGCATCGTATCATTATTTTATTCCATGTTTGCTGGCTTCACTATATACAGAGAGATTTCTGCGTGCCTTTGCGAAAATTTTAACTCAACACTGGTTCATACTGAGAAATTCAATGGATTCATGTCAGGAAATAATGGAGGCTATACATTTTTGTCAATGAATCAGAAGAAATTGGTTCTGTTTGAATATTTTTTTTACGCGTGCATAGGCGTTCCGTTTCGTAGGAAGGCTCACTTGAAGTATTTCAAGTACTTATTGCTGTTACTAACACGAGAGTCAATATTATTGAGTGTAAAAAATGAAAAACTGATATGAAAAATAGTCCCCGTCCAGTACACTACTTGAATTATTTTGGTAAGCTCTAAATTTTTGCTATGTCCAGAGCAGAGCGCGGTCATAAGGCAACAACTTCCTATTTATGCTTTTCCAACCTGCGGCCTTTTTTGGCAGCTTTGCCACCACATGGCCGAGCAGTAGACATTACGATGAACTGCTGTGTGGCTTTTTCTAGGCACCATAATAATGACAGCCAAGTTATGTCAATTTTAGCTGCAATCGCTTGGCTGCGAGTTCCGACCACTATTTTGAATATTAATATTTTTTCTACTTAAACCTTGGCAGGCTATTATTGTTTTATTTTTTACTAGAGAAGACGATTAAGACTTCCGGCAGCAAGGTTCCATAAAGTAGTTACAGAAAAATAAAAGCTAGAATTAGATTACTGCCGCCACAGAGGGTTTCTGTCGATAGCCAATGTATAAAATGTTGCTTTAATTACGCCCAGTATTAATAAAAAAATTACCAGACGGCCATTTGTGCATTGGTTTATAAATAACACTTGATAAACTACGCCAAATGTATACATAGGTATAAAATTGAGATAGCTTTCTTGTAGAGGTTGCGATATAGGTAGCTGCAGATCTCTCGAGAGTAAATTAAGTGTAAATTGATATTGTACAGGGTAGATCATCGCCGAAGCACTTTTGTTCTATATGCAAGATACGGAAGATGGAAATACTCCACATTGGGTACAATTTTTTAATTCTCAGTCAATTCCATTGGCAAGAAAATATTGAAGCAATTACGGTTTAATTCAGGGAACATAGGATGGTCGAGAAGGCTATTATAGGGTTGTTTTACGGGAAGTTTCACCCCTAGTATGCAGGGAAACGAGGTAAATTATCCCATTCTGTAGCAAGGCCTTCGGAAATATTTTATTTCTGAGGCCACTCATTTCTCTCAAGCTGCGGCTTCTATTCGATCGGCTGTGTCTCATCCTTTCCTAAACCGCGTCTTGCTGGATGATTCGCAGTGCACAGGTTTTCCATTTCTCTTTTCCAGAGCTGGGATTCGGTAGATTTTTTCTGCCGCTGGTACTACCCAAATGCCGAACTCCCGAATTTCATTCGGTATTTCGATATTACCAGCGGTAGAAAAAATCTACCGAATCCCAGCTCTGCTCTTCCTCTCGCGAAGTGAGTGAGGACGCTTTCTAGAATAATTATTTGCCGTTCAGAAGCTCATACGTTTCACCGTACACTGCCAACTAAAACTACAGTATTTGTGCTAGGTGTACTAATATGGTTTGAGGAAGTGGCACTCTCTCTGGTTTCCGTTGCGAATCAATGCACCATAGGGACAGATACGTGAATTTGAAATGGTAACGTCAAGTAATTGTTAGTAGATGAAAATTGTATACCGAAATTTTGCTACCAATTTTACCACTTCACCCTAATATGGAACGAGTGCAGATGACAAACTTGTTCGCTTCCTTTACTATGCATTTGTGGCAGCAGGCCGCCTGTTGCAGATAACGGTGTTCATCTTTATACGCTTTTCCAAGGGACACTAGGGCATTGTACGGGGCCTAAATCGTTAGGTGGCGCTTCTTGAGATTGGAATGCCTGATATCTGAAGCCTGAATGGCTTGAACTTGGATGCGGTCTGCAAATACTGCGCAGTAGACGGAGAGCAGCGGTCCAAAATGCTTGCTGGCTTCTCTGTCAGAAACCCTAGAGGGAGCCGAAAAGTTTATAAAAAATTTCAATTCTCTATTCCATAGCTGAACCGACTGCATTCAGTGTCGTCTAAAATGTGATTGCTTGCAATTTATAGGGACAATTCGCGCTGTAACAAATGGTGACAATATTAAGATATCGGCTTGTTTTCATGTTAATTCAAAACAAAGATTCTCTACAGGCGGATCGATACACTTAAAAAACAAGAATCTACTGCAATTTTTTTGCTACATATGAAGCGAATGCAAAAGTTACTTGCTTTACACTGACAGCAAACTTACAGAAACTTGAAACAATTCGACTATCCAACTGATTCAATGTTACTTGGAATTTGGCAAAACAGGATGCACATGAGGTGACTCACTTTGAGCAGATGTGAACAATACATTCCCAGGATTTCAAGAAACCTTCCCTCATAATGAAGATCAAACTTAAACTTTATGAGCTTTTTGACGTCTGCTTGTATAATCTGACTTGATTTACACAAATTTCAAACTCTTCCATGAGTTACCGACCGGCTACAAAATGATTTATTACTGCCTGCGAAGCAAACTTTTGCATTAACTAAAGGAAATTAAAATGAGTCCCCTTGACTGCATACCCTCATTGGGAAACACACATGTACTGGTCAGGTATATGCCCACTTGGGCCAAGAGGAATGTACGTCTGTAGTCGACCACTGATTGTCCGGGCTCTGGCGTCATATTGACGGAATACCCGATAGACAACTGCGTCCCCCATAAAGCTTGTCGCACACTGTCTCAGAAACGACGTGTGAGATCAGAAACGAAATGTCTGAAAGAAATCGAAGCTTCAGATCAGATCCGAACTGCCTCAGAATTCTTGGAAAGATATTTTTCTTCAAAGTTTTGAAGCGTCTGAGAGGTTGCGCATGCGCAGAACGGCTGATGTGATATCCCAGTGTCAACAGTTTTTCCTTCCTTGGTGTGGGCTCGGACTTCCACTGTCAGAATAATAGGCGAGTCGATAACCTTGATACTGAGTTACTCGCATTTAAATAATTCAGCCTTAATTTAACTTAAAAAGGTTCAAACATTTTTGTTACGTTTTTCATGTTATATGAAAATTGGACGATGTGAAAGTTGATGAATGCCAACTTGAGTGCTTGGTGCGTGCATGTGAGTACGTGAATGACATCATTTTTTGTATATATATAAAAACAAAACGGCTTTAAGTGTTTAGCATTGTTGAAACCTTAAGTTCTCTCATTGAACGACAAACGCACCATACACACTTTCGTTCGATTTGAGAAATGAATGTACGAATCAATGTTGCGCTAAAAAAAATTGGTTAGGCTGCCAAGAAAACCATCTTTATTATATTGAAATGTCTTAAAACTAGCGTACAACATGGGTAACAAGTAAATCTCATTTGTATAAAAGAGAATTTATACAAATATAGATAAACGTGAGAATGGATAATTAAAATCTCCCACAAGTATTAAAAGTTTTTTCAATGGTTTTTAATTCACTGAAAAAAGGCAAAGTGACCCAAAAACGAGAGAAATTTTGGCAAATGCTAAATAACACGAACTGAACAATACAACTCTAGAATGCGTTATAATAGCTTGTATACAGGAACATTGAACAAAAAAAAAAAATCCTATAATGTACTGAAAATGTCTTGGCTTTGATTCTAGAACCACTTCTGTAGCTTACTAGCCAACTATCACAAAAACAAGATATAAGGATGTCCAGTACACTCGTTCGACTTTCAAACCCAGCGCAAATAGTCATAAAAATGATAGTTTATGCGTCCTGTGCTGCAGCATCCATGCGAAAGTCACAAAGACCGCTCCTCTAACAATAGATAGTTTGTCAGGTATTTTCGTCGGCTCTGCATCCTTTATCAGGCGTATTATCTCGTGAGTATCTTCCTCTGCCGCAGCTTCCCAAGCTCCTCTCCGTCAAAACTCTCTCGTCTTTTTAAAGTTCTTGCATTTATCAAGGAGCTTCTTAAGCTTCAGTGGCGCCGCACTTGCAAAAATTCTTAACTGGGTCATCAGTGCAGACTTCTTTTGCTGTTGGAGCCACAGCGGCTTTGGTGTCCATACAGCAATCGGTGCAGGCTTTTGCTCCGCTGTTCGAGCTTCCACGGCTTTGGTGTGTCCACACAGCAATCGGTGTAGCCTATTCCTCCGCTGTTCGAGCTTCCGTGGTTTTGAGTGTGTCCACACAGTGTCGCGGCTCGATTTATTTTCTTGAAACGCCAGTGACTTCCTACCAATCAGCAAAAAGTCGAGGGATGGTAGGGCCATTTCAAGAAGGAAACTCAGCTTCTTCGGCACTAGTGTATTTCAAAAATTAGCACCAAAGGGAAATGGGTTACAAAATTTACCGACTGCAAGCTGCGGCCGGAGCAGCCGAAATTGATGACGGACTCCACCTTGTTTACGTCAGGACGGCTGCCCTAATGCTGCCGCCAACCTTGCATTCACAGCACAGCGCGGCGGTTGTGCACAAAGAACCTCCTTTATCAGAAACCTTTCCTAACTCTAGCACATTTGGGGAATTATACTTTTATTAAAACTTTGACTACTTGTCACCATCCTACATTATTTGTATTCCAAGCGTCTGCTACTTCGTTTACAAATTATAATTATTGGTAATAATTGGCAACCTTTTCGAGCTGTAACGATACCGTATCGATACAAACCAATTAAGTGAGCGGTGAGGGGAGAGGGGTGAGGACCGCTCTGATGCAACCTACTGCGCTGTGCGATACATTGTATTCCACAGGCCACTGGCTACAAGCGTAGTTTATTCAGTATTTATATGGTCCTTTCATAAACACACGACGGTCATTCTTAGTATTAGATTGAAACTTGATGACACCCAGCAGCAATCGGTGTAGCCTTTTCCTCCGCTGTTCGAGCTTCCGTGGTTTTGGTGTGTCCACACAGCAATCGGTGTAGCCATTTCCTCCGCTGTTCGAGCTTCCGTGGTTTTTGATGTGTGCACACCGCAATCGGTGCAGTCTTTTCCTCCGCTGTTCGAGCTTCCGCAGCTTTGGTGTGTCCACACAGTAATAGGTGCAGCCTTTTCCTCCACTGTTCAAATTTCTGTCGTTTTGGTGTGTCCACACAGCAATAGGTGTTAGCCATTTCCTCCGCTGTTCGAGTTTCCGCAGCTTTGGTGTGTCCACACAGCAATAGGTGTTAGCCTTTTCCTCCGCTGTTCGAGCTTCCGTGGTTTTGGTGTGTCCACACAGCAATCGGTGTAGCCATTTCCTCCGCTGTTCGAGCTTCCGCAGCTTTGGTGTGTCCACACAGCAATCGGTGTAGCCATTTCCTCCGCTGTTCGAGCTTCCGCGGCTTTGGTGTGTCCACACAGCAATAGGTGCAGCCTTTTCCTCCACTGTTCAAATTTCTGTCGTTTTGGTGTGTCCACACAGCAATCGATGTACATTTTCTTGTTTCAGCTGGCACAGCATGTCATTGGTGTCCATACAGCGTTTGATGGAGCTGATGTAATGCAAGTTACCTCAGTTTTGGTATCCACACAGAGATCGGCGTGCAGTTCTTTTACTACTCGAGCAACACCGCAGCGTTGGTAATTAGTTTATTAACTATTATGCACACAACATTCATAATATTCCGTAGTTCAAGTCAAAATCACGATCTCATGAGTTTGCTACCTCATTGTGTTGTTACTGTGATTTGCCCGAGTAAATAGAAAACTCGTTAATGTACTAAAAATATTGAATCATGAACACCTATATTTGACGCATCTCAGTCTTTGGTGTTGCTGCTTAACAAGCGTGTTTCTCACCTTGAAGACCGAGATGTTTTAGTCGTCCTGATATGCTTTGCATAGATTTGTGGTGCTGTAAATATTGAACTGGCCTTGTTTACAAACTTTGTCCTTCATTAGAACCTGCTGTGACTGACCTTGCGCAGTGATATTATGTTTCCCTCCCATGTACACCCACATTGCTTTATTTTTCGTTTGTTTTGCTCGAATGCAGCGATTCTTCTACCAAATGATGCTTGGGATTTATTTGTACGGGATTTCCTATAACATTAGCAGGAGTCTCACCTGCCTGTAGGCACAGTTGTTTCAAGGCTGGCAGTCTGGCAGGCGACTTATCTAAAAAGAACAAAGCTAATATGGTGAAGCAGCGACGGCGGCGTGCTGTCGCGTGTTGACAACGGCTCGAGTGAGAGCGCAACTCTGCAAACAACACCTTCTTGCCAATGGCTAAATTCAGGGAGGCTGTTACCGTGCATGAACTCCGCTCTTGTATTTATATGGGAATAAGTAAGGTCATTATCGCTGCCCTGGAGTTAACAGTTAAATTCAAGGAGGCTGTTACTTTGTATGAACTCCGCTATTGTATTTATATGGGAATAAGTAAGGTCATTATCGCTGCCTTGGAGTTAACAGATAAATTCAAGGAGGCTGTTACTTTGCATGAACTCCACTTTGGTATTTGTAGGCGAAGAAGTGAGGTTACCGCCCATGTTCCGGTTTTAATGTTCTATCTATTGCAAATTTTAATTAAAAATTGCCGCTCCTCATGAGAGACTCCAGAGGTAGCAGCACTGGTGACTTAGATCCACCGAAGAGCCGTTGTTTTACATTTCAGATATGGAGTTAGGTTGCATTGTATGTTATTCTATAAAAAGAGGTACCCCAACAAAGTTGAGGGCCGTTCCGGTAGCTAAAAGCGTAAGTGGCCAAAAATACTATTCGTGTGGGAATGCGTTCATCCCTTTATACGTACCAGTTGTCTAACATACGGGGCTTAACAGGTTGCATACATGTACAGTAAATCATCCTTTG
Organism: Parhyale hawaiensis; assembly: GCA_001587735.2. Classification (NCBI taxonomy): domain Eukaryota; kingdom Metazoa; phylum Arthropoda; class Malacostraca; order Amphipoda; family Hyalidae; genus Parhyale; species Parhyale hawaiensis. Next base: position 3,155,669 of record LQNS02278182.1, read on the forward strand.
ATGGAGAATTTTTCAGCTTATACTCTCTTTCCCTCCTTTTCCTCACCCTTATTGTGTACTTGTTCTAATTTGCTCACTTGCTGCTCTTAGTTACAGTGCTGACAGTTATATTTTCATGATCTTATTTACATATTACATGCCGTTACGCTCTCATTCTTATTAGAAAAGGCAGCGAGTGGTTTACGGATATCGGTAACTGTACGCTAGAAAGTAATCAATTGCATGAAACTTGTGTTAACTGGCACGACCAATCAAGGGCAAGGCGCTTCGTTTTGGAAACCGTACTTGACAGTTGCGAACTACAACACACTCCATAATAATAAATTATGTTGGAAAACTTACAGACAAACAGCCAGCGGTAAGCGCTTAGGTGCATCTGAGAAAACTCACGACTAGCCCTCCCACTGATCACGGAAAGCAGCGTCACCTCTTCGCAAGATGGGTCGCTTGAACAAAGTGTGCTGGATCCCTTCCGGAAGCCTGCCAAAGTCCATGTATAGCCATAAGTCCGATGTTCAGCTCAATTGAATATACGATACAGTCTCCTATAAAGCCCGCCAATAGTTCTGTGTTAACTTATCAATCACTTATTCTTTTTTTCTGCCTTATAGAGCACCCAGCGCGTTCTTAATAAAGTGCTTCAATCATTGCTCTGCCCATATTGGCATTGGGACAATTTTGGTTGAAGCAAGACAGTTACGTAGAGCGATAACGAAGCTATTTATTCAGACCGGATTGTGAAGCGTGAAGCCCTCCGGGGATATTTTGGTCAACTTTATCCTTGTCAGAATCTCAAGGGTCTAACCGAGGCCGTCGAACTCCCCAGGGCAAACACAACTGCCTTACAGCAGTGATTACATCTGGCTTTGGTTTCTACTGTAGAAATTAGTTCGTAAAGTCAAGTAGGCTGTCCATACTTTCCCCTAAGTTCCGTGAGGTGTGCCATCGTTGGTAGTATACCTACTTATGAGACCCACCCCACGGGACTTCCATCTGCTTCCGAGTGGCGGTCCTGGAAGGGATCCTCCACACGAGTATTTCCTTCTTCAGTCTTCATATCTTCTCCTCTTTCCTGTGCTAAAGTTATTTTGCACATGTCGCGGCTACTAGTAGTGAACTAGGCCAACTGAAACTATTTGGCAGGATAGCCTAGGTAAATATTTCTACTTAAGCTGAATGTGAAAAGGCTGGGCCTCCACTATTTGGATCACTTACTGAGGGTCTTGGTAGGAAAACAATGACTAGGGTAACAATTGAAGCGTGAGCATAAAAAATGCCGAGAAGAACTATTTGGATTAAACAGTCTACAATATTAAATATTTGAGATAGCTACTATACTTTATCAGAGACAGATGTACGATTGCATTTTTTTTAGTTCATGTATAATTCAGTTTTTTGCTGTCAACGTCAACTGTTCAGTGTTCTTTATGAATCAACTTCTGTGTTCTATATGGTAAAAGCTTTCCCTATTGCGAGGAGAACCTTGCTGCCAGTTATCTACAAATTTAAGCATAAAAACGAAGAAATAAAAGCAGATCTTCAGATTTCCAATGTTCAGTTATCACGGCAACCCGCTTGTTACACACTAAATAAGTTATTAGTTTGCTCGCATATCAGTATGTACAATTCACAAAAAAACAAGAGCCAGAGTGAGAAAAAGTTCTGAGAGATGAAGAGTCTCTTGAGAGTCCACCTAAGAGTTCTATTCAAGTCCGGCGAAGGGAAAATGTACGAAAAAAAATAGCCTGTGAGAAGTATAAAAACCAAGTAAAATATCAGGCTAATAGACAATTCAGTAAGTCCTGAAAATAAATCTATTAATGCCGCAACATAGCCATGCTTTCGCGCCTTCTAGCTATTTACTCCAGAAGGACAAGCGCGGCACCATCTCTATGCTATCTTACAGGCACAGGTGCTTTCACTTATATCCTAAGGTAGATATCTAAGTTCTGTTAGCACGAAGATATTCCAGTCCTGCCCATGTAGCACCTCTAAATAATCTTCATTAGAGTAGATCGACAAAAACTGAGAAAAATCATGTACTTCAAAAAGCAACCTTATTTGAATTATCTTTCTAGACAGTAATTCATCCAAAATAATAAACACTGCCATAGCACCAATAAGGGAATAAATCGAAACATGGAAACTATAATTACGACTAGTAAAAATGGGGAATCTACAGGAGTGTTCTACAGCATACCTGCCAGCCCAATTTTCCCTTCATAAATGACGCTCACTGTCCAGTACCATACTGAGCCAAGGTGGCTGAAAATATAAACGAAACCATTTGGCTAATTGTTCGATTTAAAAATATGTCATAAATCATTACATGCATCAACTCTTTATTATAGGCACAACGGCGGATAGTACGCGTTAAAAACTAGGCGACTCCTTATAACGGTACGAGTGCATCGGGAAAGAAAGGAAAAAATAGAGGGAAAATCATCAGAACGAGCAACAAGAAGGAAACACGAAAGCAAAATGAGACTTGAAAGACAGGCTACAGATATATCAGCCCCTAACAATACGCATCATGTCAACTCTTTTGCTTTCATATGATGTCAAATACTCCATTTTCCCATGACGTGAATTGAAGAAGTTCCCTGGAGTCTTGCATCACTGGCCGAATCTGCGAGGTCATGGAGTATAGAGACCGGCTTTGTCCCCAGCATTTGGAGGTTATCATTCCGCGTGCGATGATTTTTATCTTCCTTACTGAAAACTGGTTGAGCTGCAGTGAGATGCCCTGCGCCTCCCAGAATCTTTATTTACAGATCAAGCTCTTATTTGCATAGTCTCTATTTGGGACAGAGGCACAATATGGGCTCAGTAGTCCTTTGCCTGGTAAAATTTCTCTCGTTTAAAGATTATCATTTTATGCAAGTTTCTGGGCTAGTTGCGTTAAATTGTGTAATATTTTGAAAAAGCATTTATGGAATTTTTTGCCGAAACTTGTGCACTTCGTGCACTGAAGAATCGGTGGAGATACCGTCAAAGTTTTCAGGGAAATGAACAACGCGCTGCTTGTGGTAATTACAAATTGATATGATACGGCGTTCTTCTCTTGTAAAAAGGTCAAACTGTAATAATTTTCGTTGTAAATTTCTAATTGCATTTAGTTCACACGACTCTTTACATTGAACGCTGCTTGCTCGCAGCCTCCTAGAACATAAGTTGGGAGCCTCTTTGGGATGGAAGGAACTTCGGGCTGGGATACACGAACTTACCTAACCCTGCTTTCTATCCTGTGCATTGCCCCTCAGGGGGCATAGGATGGGCCATATGTAGAACATAGGGGGAGGTTAATTTAGGTTCGGCCATCCTATGATATGGGGAGCAGCGCCCCCAGAGGGGCTCTGTAAGTTACCTTAGTCATTCGCCAGGCCTTCGGGACGTCTGTCTTTCGTACCCACTTTGCTTCCTTCCCATCTTTTACTCGTGCTGATCTTTCTTCCATCTGTTTTTCCTCTTCTTTCCCAACTTGCTGTTCCCATGCGCGTTGATCCAGCGTGGGAAGGTCGACCCTCGTGCGTGGGCTCCTCGTGTCTATCTTCATTTTACAGTATATGTATCTTCTTTCTTCCTTTGCGATATCGCCTTTGTTGTGGAAACAGAGACTTAAACTCCTGAATATAATGATAACTAGAGCACGCTGAGAGCGTATACCTCCACCATGCAAGGCAACGGTTATGAAAAAATAAAATTGGTTCTGAGACCATGATTTTCTTTGTATCAACATCAAAATCTAATAATTTGTGCCCTTCAATAGTGTTAACAGCTTCTGTAATTTTTTTTTTTTTTTGAGATCAGTTATTACTTATTGAGTTATGCTGCTAACAAACATTATGACAAACATGAGTCAAATATAGAAACCGATCTGCACCAACATTTAATCATTTATGTCTTTTAACATCACTAACAACTTCTATAAATTTCATAAAGATTCATTCAATATTTCTTAGTTATTGTGCAAGTAAGTATAAAATCAAGAACAGTGACAAACGAAAGAACAAAAATTTGGTCATTTACACTTCGTGATGTACCTAAAAACTCATGTAAATTTCACAAAAATCAGTCCAAAATATTTTGAGTTATAGTATTGAAAAAATGAGGCAGACAAACAAACAAACGGATGGACGGATCTTCACCAAAAGTTAAATCATCTGTTCCTCTCAATATACCTAACAAACCCTGTAGATTTCATCCAAATCCATCCATAAGTTTTTGAGTTATCTTTGTGATAGACAGAATAACAGACAGACAAAGCCCACGAATAGATCACCTCCTTGGCGGAGGTAATAATAATCCTGTGCATTGTGAGGAGAAGTCCTAAAAAATACATTCATGTCTACGGTACAACTAATCGACTTAGCACATATGGTGAGCTAATGATAATTCTAAAATTTACGTATCCAAATTTATAAGTAATCTGAGAGCGCTTACCTCCGCCAAGCAAGGCAACGGTTACGAAAAATAAAAATTGGATCCGGGACTATGATTTTCTCCGTATCAACACCAAAATCTAATAATTTGGGCCCTTCAGTATTTTTTTTAAGATCCGTCCATAACGTTCTACGTTATGCTGCTAACAAGCATTATGACAAACATGAGTCAAACATACAAACGAACAAACTGTTATGGACCAAAATTTGATCATTTATGCCTTTTAACACTACTAACAACTCCTATAAATGTCGTATAGATCTATTAATTATTTTTAAAGTTTTTGTGCTAACAAGCATAACATTAAAAACCGTGACAAACGAACGAGCAAATGAACAGAGCGTTACAAAAATTTGGGCAATTTACTTTTCATAATATACCTAACAACTCGTGTAAATTTTATAAAAATCATAAAAATCCGTCCATAATTTTTTGAGTTATAGCATTGAGAAAAATGAGGCCGACAAACAATCAAACGCATCGGCGGATCTTCATCTGAAGTTAAGCATCTGTTCCTCTTAGCATACCTAAGAATCCCTGTAAATTTTGTCAAAGTTGGTCAATAACTTATTGAGTTATCTAGATGACAGACAGACAGACAGACAAACCCAACGAAAACATAACCTCCTTGGCTTAGGTAACAATGTATGATTCATTGCTCATATAAATATATGTATTACAAACCTACAGTTCACGAATTTCTTGTATTGTCATTCTGTTTATTGTTCTCAACCCTGTTTTAACTATTCTGTGTTAATTTACTTCGAGGGTTGTTGGCCCTATTGTACTCTTGAGAGAGAGAGAGAGAGGAAAGTTAGTTGTAGCGAGATAGCACAAGGTGCTTACCACCGTATCGTGTCTGGGATGCATAAATTACTGTACAGTATAGTAACTAAAATGCTTCACTTTTATACAACTTCGGCAGAACTATTTGCTGAATTTCCAGGAGCTCGTTGTTAAGCGCTTATGTGGAAAGAGGCTTACTGGATGCATACGCAATACAATTGTGGGGCCTTAAGATCTAAGCATTGCAAAGAGCGGCTTGCCTATTGGCAGAATTTATGTGTCGTGGGCAACGACCGGGTGCGGCAAAAATAAAATTTAACGCCTAAACCATCCATAACAGCAGTGAAACACACCATTTCAATTATTGTATATTACTCTATCAAATCCTATTTTTCAAGTTACTTTTTAATAAATAAAAATTAACGTAAAAGTTCTCGAAGAAAATTCAAAATGTTTCTAAATAATAAATTATTATGTTATTACAAGCCATAGATTATAATGATTATGTTCCGAAAATATTTAACCACGGTAGCAGCAATCTTGCGAGCTGAGCTGGTGTAGTACAGTAGAGGAGCCGGGATGCACTAGTCTGAAGCCTGGACATTCTCGGTGATGGTAAGTGATGGTGACGTGTACGCGCGGTGCGTGTGCGTGCGTGTGTGGCCCCACAAGTGCCGTGCAGTTTATACGTTGCGCAACAGA
>LQNS02278182.1:3199584-3217882 GCA_001587735.2 Parhyale hawaiensis
TATGAAGTACTTGAAAATCCTGGCTGGACCAAAACGTGAGTACGAATCCATGCGAAGATTAGTACATGTTAGTTTAAGCTGCCGTAAGTACACTTGCACAATAGGTCTGAATTCCTTAGGAAAAGATAAGCCATGGAGTGATAACTTTTGGTCGCTCTTATCCGAGCGAATGATATTGATCAAAGATGGCGGACAATGACTATGGACGATGTTACTTACCGAACGTTCGAGTGCTACAACAAGGGCACACAGTGTTCGAATGCAGCACATAATGTTTGGGAGGATATTGTTCGCCAAATAGCCGGAAACTAATGCATGAGCGAAGAATATTTATAAAACAGAGAACACTTTACAGAGGATGTTATGCCTTAAACGCTCGTACCTGAGCGCACAATACCTATATTGCTGAGGACTATTACAGAGGACCTTGTCAGGGCTTACGTGGAGATAAATATAAACGTTTTAAGAAACCGCATTAGAAAAATAAACTCCAAAAAAGCTAAGTATTCTAACAGCAGGTGATCATCTTGGTCGGGGACGATAGTCAAGTAAATGTACAGTATATACAAAGAGCATCTTATCGCTGGGTCTTGCCAATTGCATGCATTTATGTGAAATTTTAAGAAAAGAAAAAGTCTTGTGGAGATAAGCGGCCGCATTATTGCTCGCTCTTGTCGTGGACTGAAGTGCAACGCACAACAGAAATAGCTACTTTATACAGTTAAAGGACGAGCAGTGCAAGCAACAATAGAAGTAAAAATGATTATTGCAATATTTTTACAATTAATATACTTATAGTGGAGCTAAATTTAATTATGATTTATAGATGAAGGAGTAAAAAGTGCATTATAATGTTCATTTTTATTCGTATAAAGGTATTTTACATAATCAAGCTAAAAGGATACGAGCAAAGGAAGTCACTACATTTTGGTTTGTGATATTGGGAAAATATGCAAATAAATTGCTTCACAGCTGAAGGGATTTCAGAACTACAATTTGATGCATGATGCTGGGAAAGATCTTCGGTTTTGTGGAGATGATTGGGACAACAAGGATTTCATTAGAAACGTTCGGTGGTGGATAATATTAGTGAATATAGCATTTTTCGTGAAGATTAATGCAACCAGCAAAGTATATCGTAACACTAGCATGTGATATTGGCAGATGTGATAGGACCACAGTGATTTCAGTGCTACAATTTGGTGGTGTACGCGATGCTAAAAAGAAAAAGCTACTTTTTGTGAGGATGAATACATCCAGCAAAGTATTTCATCGCTACAGTGAGGTACATGATAACTGGAGAGTATGATATCGTCAAGATGGCTGTGAAAAGCGAAGGACGCTAAAGCTACAATTCAGTACATGATAATGGAAAAGGATATTGGTTTGGTGGAGATCTATGTCAGAAAAGGAGGATTGCGTAACCATAACTTCGAAAGTCAAACTGGATTCTCTTTTTTTGTAATAATAACATAGACCAGAAAAAGATGTTGCACTTATAAATAAGTACCAGATACAAATAATACAAAAGCAGTTATAAATTTTGAGAAGGTGGTTGTGACCAGAAAAGGATTTCGTAATTTCAACTTGGAACCAAATGATATGGGGCGACCATAGCAAAGCATTCCACAGCTACCAGTGCGGAATGAGATACTGAAAGATAATTATGGTTTTCCAAGAATAATTGTGGCTGTGGTGAATCATGTGTCCACTGGGGGAATCAAGTATTGGTAGACTTTCAACGCATTAAACAATTATACATCGTGTTTTCATTAATTGAGTCAATTGAAACTCAAATTGTCGATTACTAGCAAATGACTTGAATTTATACCAGTATTTATTTCATTGTCAGTTCATAAACAACATTGTTTTTAAACATAATAAGTAATTTAGAAGTACCTAATACAGCTTTTTCTGTTATTGCTGCACTTCAAATGAAAAACTGGTGTGATTCAGACGATCGCAGATTTATGTAACATACAGTTATAGTCATAATGCTCAGATATTTGGATTCCTTCGATTCTATTACATTTGCATAGCTTCTATGCCAATGAGATTAATTTATTCATATATTTAGAGCTTCATTTTTCGGTTTCAACAAATTGCCAAATTTGTATTTTTAAAGCTTACAAATATTTAATTTCCCCAGTATAAGCTCATGACAAAGGAAAACACAACTACTGGTGGGAGCAAATACCGGATGGGAAGTCATTACAAAGCTACATACGAAATGTAATTTTACCAGCGTATTGAGCGACCTTCAGGCATGGAACACGAACAGCATCTGCAGCGCACGTGTAAATTATTACATCAGAGTTAAACGCTGTGGAATTAACATGAATACTTATACCGGACTCAGCCCAACATGTTTATGTACTACCACGACGGAACCAGCTAGATAAGTCCAGATTAGTCGCAATATAGTAGACCCAAACTGAAATAGAACACACAAAGTACTCTGCCACTTCTATAACAGGCCTAGTCCGACTTACATGTCAGCACTGACTTATACACCATACCCCGTCCGAAAAACACAAGGTTGGTTACGACTTGTATGCTGGACCCAGTCTGACACGCTAAGTTTATCGTGACTCTTAAGCATGACTCGGGACACACGATATTGGTACCTATTCGTTTCTTACATAGCGTTGCCACCATTAAATAGCACGGCAACGCAGAAGTAAAGCCAGTAACACCTGAAATAATGTCTTTATTTCGACAACTTTATCGTTCCAGTATGACGACTACAGTTCGATAACCATCGGAGTTTCCACGTGATGAACTTGTCCCTCGAGGATGTTAAGAGGCAAATCATAACTTGGTGATGCCTCTGATAAAGTTCGATATGAAACAAGAAACATTGAGCATTAAAAAAAAATAAAACTACTGAAATTCCTCTTGGGGGTTCTATTCTTAAAAACCCTGAATTACTTTTTCCTATTCTTAAAGTAACCGTTTCATCACCGCAGTCACTCAATATACGAGTTTAAACGAAACAAAATTAGTTAGGAGTAAAAAAACTTACTTGTATGCGACGTAGGCTACGATGAGGACTACCACCAGTAGGGCACCTACAACGCTGGCAGCAATCTCGACCGCCATAGCTGCACATGAAGTATTACCCCTCTGGTTAGTTATAAAAGCTTGGTTACGACCGATTCATATGTTAGTATTTTCAACGAGTTCTTTCAGCATATTGTCCGAATGTTTTGTTAAGTCCAGTCTATCAGCTTAACCTGCCGTTACTAGCAAGGTTCACAACATTGTTTGCAATCTGCCGTGAACTAATACACCGAAAGCTGTGCGCATCGTTGCTGTCTGTACGACACAACAGCGTATTCTAACCGTCTACTGAGAGTATGCACCAAAATAGGTCTAAAATGTTGACCGACCTTTGAGCAAGAATATTTACTGAATTATTATAAAGGGTGCCGCAAAATAGATGCCCTAGATTTGAAAGGCGTGTGCCACGGCTGTAGTTGTCCTGGTAAGATGGGTGTAGTCTCGTTGTGACCTTGAAACCTTGCAATTTTCTGTAGAAAACATGTCTTGGTCGGGTGAACATCGTGGCTCTGCAGTGCGCACTTTTCTCGAAATTGGCCGTTCTGTCGCTACCACCCAGCGCCCTTTCCGTGAGCAAGACAACATTCCACGTCATGGCCCCATCATTAATGGTAGGGCCGGCCCTACCCTGGTAACAGGAGTCAAACATAAGGTGGTAACAGGAGTCATAACGCAATATCCGCCACATAGATCGGTAGGCATGGTCAATGCAAGTGACTGTTACTGGGCAGAGCGTCTTGGAGACCGTTCGACAGCTGCTTTAACTAAGGCCTTCACCCGTTCACCCGACCCTTAGACATGTTTTCTACTAAAAACTGCAAGGTTTCAAGGTCACAACATGACAACACCCATCTTACCATCACCACCACAGCCGTTGCACGCGCCTTTCAGAACTAGGGCATTTATTTTGTCGCACCCTTTATATAAACACAGGAGCTGCTTTATCAACCGCTATAGTCAGATAATTCGTATACGTTGTAAATATTCTAGTCATTGACACAAAAGTGCTTCCACTACAGATATTCTTATTTTATGATACTTATGTTAATTGCTAACTGGCTATAGAATATGACTTAAGGGTTCGAATTACTAACAGTGCTACTTTTGTCACTGCTCGCAACAATATGTTACAGCTTCTCTCGTGGAACAACACAGAAATAATTAAACACTGGTTGCAAATTCCGTAGACTATCACAGTGTGGACTATGACCCGCGCGCTCACACTCACCAGTTTTTTCCCTTTGAACAACTATTTGAGTAATTAAAAGTGAGCAACTGCTTGTAGTACAGTGACCAAAAGAATTACATACAGTTAAGTGGGGGGAAATGAAAGGTTCATAGGACTGGTAAAGAATGTACTAAGATTTCTTACTGCACGAGAGGGAGTTCATTTCTTACCCCAAATTTGGGTCATTAATTTTTTCCCCACTTGACTACATGAAAAAAAAAAAACTCATGGCGACTCAGAAGTCTTTGTTACCGATCCCGTCATTAGTAATAACAAATATGGAAAATAACCGTAGATAACGAGGTAGTTACATTTTGGATTTTCTTGAAAGAAAATTGTATCTTTTATGTGCTTAGTAGTAAGAGTATTTCAACACGACTTGCAGCTATACTTTTCATATACATTTTTTGTATTTCATACTATTTCAAGCTACCGTTCATTACATGTTGCAGCACTTTCTTTGTCATTTCTATGACTTACAGCTGTGCACCATTACTTACTAAAGCTCCAATTTTTCTCTATTTTACGCTTCATGGAACATTTCTTTATATATTTGAAGCGGTGTTCCGTCTTGTCGGTCAGGACGCAGATTCTGGAGATCCATTTCACGCCTGAAGGGACCCTATCGATGGAATTTAACAGCCTGATGTCAAATCCGCACAAGCGTTTCGAAAAAACTCGTCCACTGAGAAATTTTATCGGATATTTTCCAGTGCAAAAAATGCATTAAATTTACGCCTTAAAGTCTTGATTGAAATGACATTTAAAAGGTAGAAAGTCTAAAGGGATGACCAAGTTAAGTATTTAACTAAGAAAATTTGACAGTTAAAGAGGGCCACCACTGAGTATTTTGGATTGACAGTACAAACATCTTAAAGGAAGGGACGTGGGGCACTAGGCTGCTCGTTAAGAGATCCTTAAACTTGCGGTCGAAAAGATTTTATTTTGGGGTAGGGGGCTTCTTATCTTCTTATTTTTTTTACCTTATTCTTCATGAGGCTCACAACTTCAGAATGACCTTGAAGTCCACTGGTGATCACGATCAAAAGAAATGAGCTCTCTACAGTCCGAAATAATAATTTTGTAGCATCAACTTTATTTTCAACTAGACCATGAGATCCAGCTCGCCAAATAAAGCTTAATGATCCTTGCTTTAGATGAAGCTTCAACCGAGGATGTAGGGCAAACGCTGAAGCTAACTCAAATATGGTATCTTCATAGACAAACTCAACCACTTCGCAACTAACAATTATTATTGTTATTAAAATATACCAGACTGGCTACGTGAGAACGGAGGAAACTCCACAAGGTTATCAGCCCCCACGCAACCAGCCCAGCAAGAGAGGAAAGAAAGAGAAAATAACTATCGCAGAATCCCTGTGTTTACAAAGCGTTTAAAGCTGCCAATGCCAACACCAACAAAAGTAGAGCCATCAAAATTATTCCAAATATCTACACATGATGGAATAAATGAACGAGAATACTGGCTTGTGCGACATTGTACCGGTGCCCAGACAAACTCATGTAGAGCACCAGTGCACCGAGTATGCCGCACTCGAGCAAATGGCCCAGGAAGAAAAACCGCCAGCGGATGACTATGGCAATTATATACGATACGCTAGATCACAAGACACAACACCATCCAACAGAAACGCACATCGACGAACCACTCTATCAAGCAAACTCAGATGACAATCTGCAACAGAACCCCATACTATGGACCAGTATTCAAAGAAGGGAAGGTCACTGCAACTGAAGCAGCGACGTATCAACTTTACCGAACCAAAAACCTTCCGAGTTCGTCGTACGAGACCGACTTCATGAGACCGATGCTCGTAAGGCAATTGAACGGAAGTGGGCCTCACACGTCAACTTAGGATCAAAATTGATACCCAAGATCACCAGGTCATTTACCACAGGAAGTGATACACCATCCAATTTAAGTGTGGGGAGGGCAGGCCTCACTGTAGGTGAAAGACAAGAGCATAGTTTTTTTACCAGCAGTTAATCTCATCTCCGCCTTAAACACCAGGAATCAATAACCTCCAAATGACACTGATTGGACAAAGAAACCTCCAACCCATTACTAGGATTCTCACAAACAGCCAGCAAAGTAACATCATTAGCGTAACCAACAAACAAATTATGAACAAGATCAAACAAGACCGCTGTATATACGATGAATAACAAAGGACCCAGAACACTACCCTGGTTCCTGTGGGACACCAGATACCACATTCAAAAACTCATTACTCTTTCCATTAACAACTACACACTGGCGTCTACCAGATAAAAACTGACTAACAACCATGAAATTTGAACCACCAACACCCATCAAGCTAAGCTTATGAAGCAACCCTAGGTGATTCACGCGATCAAAAGTAGCACTGATGTCAAGCTGGGCCATCCTGGCTTCAAGATCCCTATCAAGTGCTAACTGCAACATGGGAGAAATGTGAAGCAGAGCATCACAAGTTCCCAAGCCTTTTGGAAATCCATGCTGTGTCGGAGGTAGGACACCCTGCTTCCCAAGAAAGCGACCAAACCTCGGCGTAACCAACCTTCCATAAACTTTCGACAAAACAGGTGTGATAGTTATTGATATTTCAGTTTTACCACCGCAACTCAGGCGATTCAACAGCGAATTTCATTTTTCAATATTACGTCATCATTAGGAATATTTTATCTCGGAATTCCTGTGGCAAAAACTCAATTTGGGTCAGTGCGCTACTACTGGCGAGAAAAAGGCGCAAAGAATACCGTAGTGAAAGACACTCGAGTGGGCAGCACCTTTTGTGGCCTTCCACATGAGAGCGACTAGAGGTGTCCTACGTACTAGGTCGGCTATCTCGATCGACCCACCTCACTGAACAAAAAGGGAAAAGTAGAGAACCTACCTAACTTACAAAACTAACCTCGTCAGCAGGAACTGCGGCAAGCTGCAACATCTCCTGCGGCTAAGGCCCTCGGGAACCTTAGGTACGTGATGCCCAAATATATTATGGCAGGGATAGGGCCTGCCAGAATATACAGGGGTTGATATACCGAATATACATGGTTAATCCCATACAGGATCAACGTGCATGGGAGAAGCAAGTGAGGAAAGGAGAGGAAGAACAGACGAAAGTAAAGTCAGTAGGAAACTGAAAGTGGAAGGAAGGCTCCCAAAACCGAAACAGGCAAGTGGATCAGAGAAATAAAATGCATCATGATGATGCATATAGGGGATTATGATGCACTTGGCACGAATTGATGCACTTATGTGTTTCGGTTTTGTGACAAAGCCGATGATGCACAGAGATTCATCAGAAACAGGTAAAATTGATGCCCCTAAAGAGACGAAACATTGAAAAACAATAGCGATTTGCGAGTTAGTATGTAACCGCGTCTTGCTTCTCACGTGTAACAAAACTACAAAACATTTGTTCACTATGTTCTTTGCGGAAATATGTTTTCTGACTGAAATATGTTTTTCTGTCTCCTGCGATGAAACGCCAAACTACGCCATGTAACACCTACGTGCATCCTGAAACACCTACGAAATTTTTCTCAGTGTTCAATGTGGGCCACCACTTCTGCTAACAGACGAAGCCGATAACTCCATGCACCTCAAGCTTATGCTCTTTCTCAGCTTCCTCATCATAAGTAGCCCTAGCCCGACGCTGAAGTTCTCTGAGAAGCTGAAAGTCAACATCAGACCGGCTTGTGAGCCAACGGGAATATGTCTCCTGCTTCAACTGATGCGCCCTTCGACAGGCATCATCAAACCAGGGTTCACCGCCTGTCCTGACTGTAATGAATCGGGAAGGCACATAGGTAAGCACTATGTCAGAGAAAAACCGATCCAAAATAGACCCAGGATCAGGAGACTTTCTAATAACACACCAAGGTAGCACAAGGATGGCGCCAGAAATGGCGTTCCAATTCACTCAGGACTCCAAAAAAACCTCACGCCTGACAATGATTCCGAGGACCCGCTGATGAACTTATTGCGTTGCAGAGAGGGCACCATGGTCCGAGGAACCAACAAGAGACGACACCGACACTCCAACAAAATCAGAAACATCAGTCAACAGGACGTCAAGAATACCACCAATCAAATGGGTGGGACCCTCAACCAATTGCTCACAAACCGAGGCAGTCACAAAATCGAAGGCGGTATGACCATAGCAATCGGTCCTTCTAGAACCCAACCATTCCACATGGTGACAAATATAATAAAAAATAAAAATACAGAACGTCTATCCAATGACTGAATCATAGCCATTGCATCCAAAAGATAATCAAAAACCCTAGTAGTAGTATAAGAAAGTTTAAGCCTCCCTAAATAAGTATTAAGCTTTTTTAAGAGAGAAAGGGACATATAGTATGTCGATAGAACGGGGAACCCATACACGAAGGTTCTCCCACACAAGATCAACGTGCTTGGGAACAGCAAGTTAGGAAAGAAGAGGAAGAACTGACGAAAGTAAAGTCAGTAGGAATCTGAAAGTGGAAGGAAGTAAAGTGGACACAAAAGACAGACGTCCCGAAGGCCTAGCTACTGGCTAAGGAAACCTACACAATCCCCCTGGGAACGCTGCTCCCCATAGCATAGAATAGGCGAACCTAGATAACTTAATCCTATGGCCCATCCTATACCTCATGAGGGATCAAAAACCCCTATCAGCAGCAGACAGACTACAATACACTGAAAACAAATTAAAGTTTCGAAACGAGTCACAGACTAGCAGCACCATCAGCTCATAACATGGACACTCATATTCTCTCTGTCTAGACACAACATCTTTACGAACAACGTTAACAGCACCGATGTCGAAAGAACTGCTCCTTAGAAATTGGCTTCAGCCGACAGGTCTGCTTCAGATTCAACAAAAACCCACGACACCTGGCGCTAGGAAGCTGAAGTCATAGGACACACCAAAAGGTCGCCCGACTTATAAATGACTTTCTCCTAACTTCACGATCATCATAATGCTCCGTGGTGAAAGGTTAACCCTTCAACTGCTTTCTGGCTTCCGTGGACACGTTTAAATTATATTATCACTGCCACAAACCAAAATAAAATTTCAGCGTTGTAGGGCCTAAAGCTATCTTAGTAATCGAAAAGTACCATTGCAATCAAGAGAAATTTATGTGCAACAGCTAGCCTACTATGCCCCTCAACCATTAATAATTATTGCAGGTCTTGCTCCTTAGTTTTTGATGCACTGAATCATAGTATCTGGCTGTTCTATTTTACTCAAATATACTAGATTATTAAGACAGTTGCCGTGCGTCACGCCTTGAAAATGGAACAGATTGGTCATAGTCTCTCTCCAATAAACGTTCAGGTGCTGCATTATCTCATATAAAAAAAATAGGGTGGTTTATTACGACAGTCGCCCTCACAGCGACAGCCGAAAAATTCTTGTGATCTCAGGTAGATGATGACGTACCGTCGTAGTCATGTCAGTTTCTTCATTATAAAAAAAATAGAAAGAGATATACTTACAGCGGCATCTGGCGCCATGGTAACCACAAGGAGGTTCATCAATAGGTGGCTTGCCCTGACTCCAGTCAATGGTTCCGGTGATGTGCAGTTTCTGTTGAGAGCATTATACACAAAATTACACTGGAACAAAAAGACAGTTTTTCTCAGCTGCAGCGGAAATGAGTCCAAAAATTAAAAACCCACATGAAATGGTGCGTAACCGGCGGACAAAGCAGAAGTTGTGAAATACATATGTTTAATCTATGACAGACAGCAGAGTATGCTATCGGTTGCTTTTCTGGTCTCCCTGGAAACGAAGTCTCACTCCTCTACCTCACAACCCAGCCTTGGTTTCGGTCTCGGGAGGGCGTATCTCGAGTTCCATCTTCCCAAATGTGGCCAAATTCGATCTCGGGAGAACCTAAACTAGAATTTTCAGGATTCAAAATAATCAATCACCATTCTTTATTTGACAGCTGTCCCTGAGGGCATTGTTACGGCCGGAGTAGCGCATTTCGTGCAGATCAAGACATCATAGCTGTAGGAGATCGAACTCGTTTTCGTTTGCGAGGAAAAATAAAGGGACAGGTGATCGTTTGGTGGAAACTCTTACCAGGATAAACTGAAACGTTATTTCAAAGGAAACTTTGGTCTCAGGGTCTAAAGTGAGATTTAAGCCTCATCCGCTAGCAGGTTTGAACTTAATGCTTCTAAAATAACACACAATTTAGTACAGAGTGTTGTTAATAAAAGTCTGTTGAAAGTAATGTTCTTCTCGATAGCATATACAGTAGGACTAAGCTAAAATTCATAGCTGAGCCCCGCCTCTTGCTTTATGATTTCTATTCGAAGATTTAATAGTTTATTTTATGGAGGTTTTGCGACACTTTTAGTTAAGAAGTTACAATAATCATTCCAAATAATTAATATGGGAATTATAGAGAAATTATTAGTAATTATGAGACTCTTTAGCTACAAGGGTCGCAGTAAATGTAAAGTCAACTTGACTGTATCCCCAACTTTGAAACCCACACGCACTGGTTTGTGCTGCAGGTATAGGTCAACAGAACCCAAAGGAGTATACGGCTGCAGTCGATCCCAGATCGTCTAAAGCTATGGCGCCAGTTGCAGAAGGCTCCATGCTACAATCTGTGCCCCGACCATCGCCATTGCTGGCAAAGTAAACCCACAGAAGTACGTAGACCAGATGCCGACTGATCACGCCAAGCGCTGCGAATAACTTACTTACTTGGTAGCGAGGTTTGAACCAGCTACCTTGAGAGTCAATGTCAGAGCCTTCATTCTGCGGCTACTGCGGGTAAGCCATGATCAAGCAATAAAACCGTCGCCAGCTGTGCTAAGATTTTGAAAAGTGACGATTTTGATAATGTAATCCGAAGCGTTTATTCTGTCAGCAGCATTCGAGACTGTCTTTTAACACTTCGTCGCCCAACATCACTTTCCGGTCCTGTCTAAGCTACTGCTTGTTCTACGGAAGCTTAAGCAAGGTATGCACTAAAACTTTTTATTACTCTGTTAGAGCCTGTCATGTGCCCCATTGTTTCGTCAATTCTTTGTAAACAACAGCAAAGTGCACAGCCTTTTGAATTGTTACAATTCACTCTAGATTTAATGAGGTATCTAAAACTTTAGAAGTAATACTTGCTAAAAGCCAACTGATACGACTGCTAACGTTTTAGCCACACTTTTGATCGACATTACTTATGTGGTGACAAGGAATCATCAACACTACTTCTGAACAATTTGCATCGTGTTTGCAGAATAAAAGACTCTAGTGTGAAATTGCTTCTAGGTTTCCACTTGATATCTTTATTGTCAACTCAGTATAACAAAATATCTACAATCTAAAGGTAATTCTTTGTCCTAGGAAAGGATTATGCCCCACTAAAAGAGAATGTTCACCTATGGGGCCGATGACAGAAGAAGTACAATTATACAGGGTCCTAAGTGAGTGAATATGTACACTGTGTAGGTCTCCCTAGACACAGATAAGGCATTCAAAAGAAGTAAACGCAAGGGCTTGATAAAGGCATGCATGACTGTTTTTACTGTATCGGTCCATGAAATAGTTTGATAAAAAATAATATGACTTTTAATGAAACAGCATTTGAGCTGCTAAGATAAGGAAATCCTCGCTATATACTACCAAAGATGGGCATGAAATTGCAAGAAACACAGTTTTAAGAGACCTTAGAGTGAGATTGCAAGACGATGCTACCTTCGAAGAACATATAGAGTTATCGCTGCGGGAAAAAGGTGGAATGGATGGGTTCTGTGAACTTTTTCGAAATGCAAAGTAGAGGTGATGCTCACACTATGGAAGCAATTAATTAACTCTGCGGAGACTCGAGTGTTGTTCTCGAGTTTGGCTTTCTAGTACGAGAAAAAAATAGAACAACTTGGAGCTATTCAAAGATCGTTCACGGCTAATATTCAAGGCATGTACGAGTACGATTACCACAAATGACTTAGCAGTATCCAATGGTATTCAATACAACGAAGATTCGAGCGATTTACTATCATATACGTTTGAAAAAGTTTGGAACGTATCACCGTAAATGGGAATGAACGGATTATCGATAGACACTCAGAAAAAACTGGAACTTGTGACATACGCATTCCAAGCAGAAATGGTAGCAAAGCCGTGGCGACAAAATATTGTAATAGCTTGGCTATACGGGGAGCATGATTGTTAACCAAAATGCGGCGGCATATTGGAAACGCCACTGATATAAAAATTATGGATTAAAAAATTTACTGGATTCTCATTGAAGAGCTAACTGTAACCCCACAGAAGACACCAGCATCGTGACTCCACAGACGTGTGGTGAAGTGTGAAACGTCACCTGGACTTCGTCCAAAGACCCACAAAGTATTAGACCGTGATATGTAAATTTTTGTTGCTCAATTTGGAGAAACGATGCAATTTTGCCAAATTCACAAGGAACTCGTCAGAAATGCATCGGTTTTCATTGGTCATCAACTTCAATAATTGAACATAATCCCCTGTGGTACAGAGTCGCTCTTTGCATCAATATATTGAAATTCATGGCGTTAGCTAAAATTTCTGTAAGCCATAGTTAAGCACTCCATTCTCCTGCAATGGTTCCATCAAAGTATTGCGCACAGAGAACTGATCGGTAGAAATAACGCAGGCGGGAATTTTTTTTGTTGCAATAATGCACATGTTAGTCGTTTTAACCAGCTTCTTCCTTCTGTATGTTACAACAAATAGATTAGTTTATAAAAAGAAGACTAATAGGCTTTATTGCTCTTAGTGTAAACTTGCATTGCACCAGGAAGCAAAGAGCGTAACGGGAGGACTCACGAAAAATTAGCATAAAAAATTGACGTCATCATCGACGAATCTATGACCGAGCAGCCTGTAAATATTTTTATGAATTTCGCCCGAAAAATCGTCTTAAATTGTGAATTTCATGTCTTAAGCGTATAAATACATTAACAGAATAAATAGGTACGTACTTACCTAACAATAAGCAGTTATCTATAGAAAATTGCAGCGCATGCTGGTGGGAACTTTCACAGCACTCGCCGAAATTAATTATTTTGGTCCCATTTAGCGACCTGATTTACAGTCTTCTTTTGATTAAATCCTTATTTACACTTCATATTCAGTTCTCGGTGTTCCTCACACAACATATTTATTCCTTACCAGCCCCGGTATAGCCAATTCTGTATGCGAGAGAAACCACAGTAACAGTTAGCCTATTGCTCGAACTTTCTGTACTTTTCGACAACATTTCGCTGTATTTTCCAGCTCAAGTAGCTGGCCAGTCATGAGCGGGAGATTGAATGATCTAAATCGAAAAACACGGTGATATGTTTAAGAAAATGACCTACGAAGGCCTGAGGTCCAACACTCAAATATTTCGACTCGTCGATGTGATGGAAATTTGCTAAATGCAGTCACGGCTAAGTTTCATTTTAGTCCTATTGAGTCCTAGCGTTGTTCCTATGCAGAAACGATGTTTCGCTGGGTTTAACTGGTGAAATTCTAAGATCTTAATTTTCAGTTTAGGCCCACAGTGATCATTTAGAAAAACTTTATAGCATCGTTTTTAACAAAGATCGCATGTTTAATTGGTGTAATAAAAGGGGCAACTTTATGATACATTATTCATCGTTGTTCTCTTGGTTATGTCATATAGATGCAGCTTTTTTCTCGGAAGCAGTCTCTTGTAACTATTAATGAAAAGACGAGAGTTATCTCAGCAGTGCACGTAATCGCTGCAGCTGGTTTCTCGCTAGCTGTTTCGGAAACATTGCTGCCCCATGTGCTACTGTAACTCCTCGTTTTGGCTAAACCTTAAACGTAAGCCCAATGCTGACGTGTAACTTTTGATGATATATTTCGCCGCCGTATTTATTATCAATGTATTGCAAGTTACCCGTATTTCAGCGACTTATGAATGTGTCGATGTCAACTAGTGCAAATATATTTGCTCGAATATAAAATGATTACCTCAAAGTCAGTACAGGGAAATGCGCTCTCAGTATCCAGATCAGCATATAAAAGTCTGATTACTCATCACTGAAGGTGATCCGTAATGGTCCTGGCTACAGAATAACTAACGTGTTCAACCGATGCCAGCGCATGCTGTTGTCAGACAGGGGCTAAACAATGAGCCGCAATGCAGGGTTGCGAGGATAATATTAACTAAGCTCTGTCTCTGTTCTAACTTTAGCTATTTGTGCCACTTCGGTGCTTCTATAAAGGGGATTATTCTTTTTATGAAAAAATGAAGGGGGCTTTCGAACACAGCGGTTTAATCGACTGAGTGTACTACGCTAGTGTTTGAGTCACTGCCTTCGATTGGCATTCCATAGAAATTACCTTCCCTTCAAGGTACATCTGTAGGTATGTTTAAGTTTTTCGTATGAAGACTACTAATTGAGCTCTATTACGTAGTGAAAATTAGAGTGAACGATGTATAGACCACATGTGCCAAATATCCCATAAGCGATTGTTACGCTTGCAGTTGGATATGTTCTCAGTTTTAATTGTAGTTACTTATAAGTTTTAGAGAACAATTGTAATTTTCTTGAGAACAATAAAGGTTTAAAGGTTTAACTAGTCCGGACTTCATTTCTGATGTGCGTTTAGCCACTTCGGATTAAGTTTCATGCGACAGTTGCAAGTTTATTACACACCAGAGATCACCGAGAACTTGATTCTGCTTTCGGCAGAAGACTATTTCCAGCGGAGCATTACTGCACTTTCAGCGGCTTAAACGCAAACGGTTGGCGACTACCGGGTGACACTCGATCCACAGGTACTCGTGGGCCGTTGATACGCCAGTTTATTGTAATACACTGCAATACATTGTAATACATTGTAGCGTTGACGGCCCACGGTTGAAGGTCAAGTAAAGTCCAAGCTGCTCGGGTTAGATCTCCTGGATGCCGGCAAGTGAATCAGTGACACCATAAGCAACTAGGGCACTCTGAGAGCGATAACCAAGCAAAGCAACGCTAGCGAAAAATTCAAATTGGTTCCGAAACTATGATTGTCTTTTTACCAGCACGAAAATCTGGTCGTTTTTCCTTTTTGACAGTAATAACAGCTTTTGTATAAAATTAAAAATCCAGTGGTAACTTTTTGAGTTATGTTCTGACAAACAATTGTCAAGCTCACAAACAGACTAACTGATCATCACCAAAATTTAATCATTTATGTTTTATACCATTTCTAACAATTCTAGTAAATTTCATAAAATCTATCCATAACTTTCCGAATTATATTGCTAACAAACAAAAAATCGAACATAGAGAGAATCAACAAACTGACAACAGATCATCACAAAAATTTAGGCTCTCACTCTTTCTAATGCACCCAACTCGTGGAAATTTCTTAAAAGTCCGTCCGTGACTTTTGAGGTATGATACTAAGAAAAAACTAGGCAGACAAACGGTGAAACGGATCTTTACCAAAAGTTAATCAACTGTTCCTCCTAACACGCCTAATGCCGGGGACACATATATGCATTTCTACTCCCAACTGGTTGCTCGGATGCGCAGATTGTGTTCAGTATCGAGACGTACTTAAAATCGGTAGCATAGATACCGTGGCATAAATAAAGTCCGAGTCTCGCATCCTTTTAGCAATTTATCTGTGTAAATGCTTGGTGTGTCCTCAGCATAACAATCAGTGTAAGTTATGTAAAGATCCGCTCATAACTTTCTGAGTTATCTTGGTGACAAAGAAAAAAACAGACAGACTAGACAAAAGTATAACTTCCTTAGCGGAGGTAATGATAATAATGGACGACACTTTAAATAATAATAATTACTGACCTTACTATATATTTATTTATACGTGTGAGTGCCCTTCGGGAACTAAGAGGGGTGACATCTCCTTGTGGGGATGTCCCATTTCGGGTATAAGAGGTCCGCTGACTCCCAACCGCTCGGCTGGCTAGAGGGTATAGTTGCCCTCTGCGTCGCCGTTCTCGTCCATGTGCACCATGTACCTGTCAATTGAAGAGTGTATTGTACGCGAGGTGGTTAGTAGTAATAATTACACGTCGGAGGGGTAGGAATCCACGAAGAAATCACAAACAAAACTAGCGCAGTAAAAGCCCGTAGTTACACTGACGACATGGTGCTTGCCTCTCCCCATTCTACCGGGTTACAAAAGTTGCTTGCAATTTGCGAGAGCGAAGCGGGTCAACTTAGCATTGCGTATAATACTGTAAAATAAGCATGTATGTATATATGGCCTAGGAGAAGTAGTTTGCCCGGTCATAAATATTCTGTTCAAAATAGTGTAGAGCTCACATATGTAAACCGCATTTCTTATCTGGGTCATGAAATCACTGAATATTTTCGTGATAAGCTGAAAATAGAGGAAGAAACGCGAAAGCTTCATGGAGTTCAAGAGAGGAAAAGGGAGGCGCATGTAGTATGTCGTCAGAATAGTGGAAAACATGTACGAAGGTACACCGACGCGCAAAGGAACAGCAAGTCAAGTCGGGAAAGAAGAGGAAGAACAGAGGAAAGTAAGACCAGTAGGAGTATGAAATCAGGAACTAAGCAAAGTGGACACGAAAGACGAGACGTCCTGAAGGCCCAGCTAATGGCTAAGGTTACCTATACATAAACCCTCTGGGGCATGAGGGCTAGAATATAAGACCACTGCGACATGCACTTTGGTTTGTTTGTAACCTAGAAATAAGCTACATTCTCTTGTGCACCATGTAACGTTTCAATGAGTTTCTTGTAATCTTTCCATGAGTGCCAATAAAGTTTATTATTAATAAATTCATCACAATAATGGGAGTACTTAGTCGGAGCGCACTGGGAATCATTAAAAATTACAGTAATGCCGAAGTCCCTCATGCATTCACACGCAAAACTTGATGCGAGAACAAGCAGCTCACACACTGTTCTGGTACATAGGACATTCAAGGCCAGTAACACAGATACGGTAGCATGAGCGACGTGCGAGCTGTGCATCCTCGCGTGAAGTTGCGCGTGGGAATGCATGGTGTGGCTCGGCACAAGAGACCAAATTGCAAATCTTAGCTCAGACATCCGACATTGGCAAGGTGAGAGTACTGCTCTCTGACAACCACAATCTCGATGTAGCTATTCCGCGAATATACCTGGTGCATCGTTCATAACCACACCTCGCATACTGAAGTAGCTAAATGAACTGAATTGAAAGCATAGTTCATTTACAGAAAAATAGCCATGTTAGATCTGAGTGTTTGCGCGCACGGCGGTACAAGCCTTCAGAATCGTGACGTCAAGCCAATAGCGTCACTCCTTTTGCAGCAAAGAATCTTGGGTAATTCCACAATGGCGTGACGCTATTAGCTTGACGTCACAATTCTGAAGGTTTGTATAGCCGTATGCGCAAACCCTCAGCTCTGACATAACTATTCTTCTGTGAATGAACTGCGGTTGAAAGTTCCTTGCAACTATGAAGAGTTTAACCCAAGTTACGTCCCGCGCCTACAGTGAAAGTTTCTGTTTATCGAGTGTGGTCCCTGCGGAGGCCTAGACAAGTTAAAGCTGGATGGTCAGTTGAGCAGCCCGGAGGCCACATTTTTAGTTTCAGAAGCTAGTGCTTATGAACGTCATGGCTGCCACAAAAGATTTATTCGTCGGACCAAAGTTGCCTTCATTGGAAATTGAAATGAGGCCCTGCAGTCGCCTTCAGAGCGAGGTTACGTGGCGGCAAATTATGAGACAGACACGTGAGTTATTCTCCACGATCTCTGGCGCAGTGAGGGCAGGCTTCGCTCAACAGTCCAGCAATACCAGCAACAGTCCAGCAATATCAGCAACAGTCCAGCAAAATCAGCAACAGTCCAGCAATATCAGCAACAGTCCAGCAATATCAGCAACAGTCCAGCAAAATCAGCAACAGTCCAGCAATATCAGCAACAGTCCAGCAATACCAGCAACAGTCCAGCAATACCAGCAACAGTCCAGCAATACCAGCAACAGTCCAGCAATACCAGCAACAGTCCAGCAATACCAGCAAC
>LQNS02278182.1:3233606-3244230 GCA_001587735.2 Parhyale hawaiensis
AATGAAGAAAAGAAGAAAATTAGGAAGCAAATAAGAGAAGAGGAGATTCCGCACCGGCCTAGAGGCATTAGGCAAACGTATATGTTATTGCGTGAATTCTTCACGCACGGGTCCACTAGTAAGATAAGAGACAGTGAAACACTTAATTATTAAATCTGTATAGATTACAAATGAAATATTGAACCGAAAGGCTTGAAAATTAATATGATTCTAGATATATTATAAATAAACAGAAAACTAAAGAATATATTAAATTTTTCCATAGTGCAAGAGTTAAGGGATGGTAACCCTTAGTGATAGTCCATATTACCTATGACCTTTTTAAACATTTAAAATACTTCCTACATGAAATAAACTTCAGATAAATTGTATAGTTGAAGCTTCTGCATTATTGGAACAAATCGAACTTCATCTTGGCGTCTACAAAACGTCGACCAATGTCTGAAGCTGATAAAGACGCACTGTGTCTCTATTCAAAGATGGGAAATCGGTGTCACAGACGTTTTTTATGTCATGAGAAGATCTTGTAACATCGTACAACGCATCATAGTCAAATTTACACAAGAAGGAGACGTTAATATGTTGCCAATGACCGGCAGACCTCCGAAAAACCGCTGAGAGAGAAGACAGAGCCCCAGTGAAATAGAACGAAGGACCGTGTTAAGTCTGTAGCTGAAATTGCTCGTGAGCTAGGTGAATTATACGGCGGAAAGGTGTCTCGATTTACTATCACAGTTAACTCAAGTAAGCTTGTTTGCTTGCACGCGTTCTTGCTTCAAACTTCTAATTTCAAAGAAAAAAAAAAAGAGACTACAGTTTGATCAAGAACCCGTCGTATGGTCGGACACACATTGGGCTACAGTGCATCTTAGTGACGAATCCAAGTTCAGTGTGATTGGTTCTGATGGGAAAAGGATGTTAGGCGCAAAGTAGGTGAAAGGAGATCTCCAAAGTGCGTCAAGAAAACTGTGAAGTGCGGAGGAGGTAGCGTCATGGTGTGGGGAGTCATTTCTGCTGCCGGGCCATGACCATTAGTTCGCTTGCATGGTTCAGTAAATGCGACAGTGTATAAAGAGCTACTTTGCCAGCATATACTCTCATCTTTAAGAATTGCAACTGTTCAACCATCCATTTTCATTGAGGACAACGCTCTTTGCTATAAAGCTAGGACAGATGCCACCCTCTTGACGGATGAACGGATAGCAGTTTTGAATTTGTCACCCCAAAGCACTGATCTCAATCTAAACGAAAACGCGTGGAAGATCATTGGAGAACGGGCTCAAACTAGAAATCATAGAAATCAGGATACATTATGGGAATACTTAAAAGATGAGTGTAGTAAGCTAACCCCGCAGTTTTGTACAAAATTAATTAGTTTCTACACCAAACGATCCAAACGATGCGATGAGGTTATGAAGAACAATGGAATATTTGCTAATTATTAATAGTTTTGAAAATTTTTATTTATGTGGGTGAAATTTAATTGCATTTAAATTTTTTCTGATTGTGTTCCTTCGTTTTGCACCGTGGAAAAATGTAATTCTTCACGCTATTTCTGTTGATTTCGTAACAATGTTTTTAATATTTTAAAACTTTACCACGATACATACAAGATATGTACCTATCTAGAAAATATGTTAATTTTCAAGCCTTTTGGTTCTCTATTTTATTTGTAATGTTAAACTTTAATAATTAATTGTTTTACTGTCTCTTAACTCACGCTCGCAGGTGTATACTGCTATTGGCAATCGAAAGGACACAATGAAATATTATTAGCTGATTTGACTATATTTATTGATCCGATATGTTCAGTTTCTATTTTTAACTTACGAATACAGTGATAATTAAATAGAGCATGGAAACCAGTTTATCTATAGCCGGAACCGATAAAGTTCGTATTACCGGCGTTGTAATGCGCTTGTATACTCCACATTTAAAAAATACAAATTGTGAAACAAAACATTGTAATCCTGGAACTCAAGAACAATAGCTGAATCGAATATTTTTAGTTTCTTAAATCAAATGTACTTAAGTTTTCTCATGAAATGAACAAAACAAAATCCAGAAATTGATATAATTTCATGCTTGAAGTGATAAATGATCGTAACTACAGCATACTATCCAATTTTCCTTTGCATCAAATATAGTACCAAAAGCCTAAGTTTAATTCATGTGCACTGGAGCAACCGAATACAAAATCGATCTTATATTTAATGCGTTAACTGAAAGTAGCTGCACAACAATTTTTTTTCTTTAGATTTATCATGGGAAGCAGCAAGTCCTATCTTTCAAAATGAAGAGGTTGGATATTGAATTGTACTTGAATCGCAATAGTCGATTTAGCAATGCAGGACGAATCTACTTTTCCTTGCACCAGATGTAGCACCTGAAGCCAGAGTCTACCACAGAAGAGTCGGAGAAGTAGGTGAAGCGAGCCCAGCCGGTCGACGTCTGCGTGCCATCAGGATTGTCGGTGCCACATTTCCTGTACAAAAAGCAGAGGACCAGTGTTGGATATTTCTTTTGTGCGTGATTTAGGGAGAATAAATTGGGTCATTGGCCATAGGACAGGGCTTGTGAATGTTATTTTCATAGATGTCTAGCCCTTATATGTACGATGATTTCGTAGCTGTACACAGTGTTGGGCCTCCAGGACGTCTTTGCTACCGTGGCCTATCCCGCCTCCTCTTTCTTATTCTTACCTGTTACTGGGCAAGTGACCTTATATACCTCGTTACTTCCGTAATGCTATTTCTACGAAAGTGGTTTTCAGGTGAACGAAGCTTCGTAGGGACATAAAACTGATGAAGTGTTTATGCCAGCACCTAAGTATTATTATACGCGCTAACAATGCTCGAGGAAGCACAATGGCAACAAAGCATCATTTGCTCGTGTAATGGCATTACAATAGTGGGGAAATCATTTTTGTATCGAATTTACGCGTTGTTTGGCGAACTGTGTTCATCCGTGTAGCAATTCCTTTAGTCGTCCACTCTGATGATCATATTCTTTGTCACCCCCTTCCCTGGTCCCGAGTGCTTGCAGTGAATCTAAGCAAAGGTTTTCCATTTCGCCTCAGCACGCATCAATGTCTTTTAATTCTTCACTTGAACAGCTAATAGTTTGAAGACACACGCTATACGTACACGTACGAATAAATTAAAAATTAATATTGATAACCATACGAGTTTACAGTCTCCTCTTGGTTTACTTCAATGGTCGGTCCTACACTAGACTTGCTAAGTCTTTTCACATACCAGGACTTTGCCGTCGATTTCCCATCACTCACTAGCGTCTAATTTAAATATCACTTTTGATAAGAATGGCACCCGAAGTAACTAAGGCTTTCAAGAGTTGAAGACCAAAATTCCCAATTGAGCCCACTGTAAATCAGGGTGGGCAAGCATTTTGACTCAGGTCATGTACTGTAAATACAGTTTTTGAAAAAAAAAAACTAAAGCCTAATCTTGCATAGGCTGAAAGATGCTTGTCTGCTAGTGCTACTTACACGTCTCTCTCTCCTCTCGATGTCACGATGAGCCTATCCTTGGTGCAATCCGTCGAGTCCTCCAGCTCGAACTTGGGGCAGATGATGTCCAGATAGTGGTCTTCTTCAGTCGGGCAAGAGAATTCCCACTGGCACCTGTTGAAGTCAGTCATCATGTTACACCCAAGGGGCCAGAAGAATCAGTATGCAGGAAACAGTAAGTACTGCACAGTGTCGCGAAGGATTCTGAGATTCCCAATGGAAACAATGGGTTTTGTAATTTTCACCAAAGCCCAACATTTAACGTTTTTTATGATGACCTATACCTAGAATACGGTAAAATAAAAATGTGTATTTTGAAAACACGGGACTCGTAGCAAACAGCGTGTCAAGTCCCCAAAAGGTGCGTTTGGTGGATCGTAGGACATCAGGTGTAAAGTGTGTCTCTCGTATGCTATGGAGAATCGTACATTTGTGACAGTGATCTTGCACTTCTTTAAGAATTTAGATTTTCATCTTTCCCAACCTAATTGCTGAAATGCCCTTGTTTTGTTGAAAATCCATACACTCAGTGGTCGGGTTCAACTAAATCTTCTTTCCATTTTTATACTTGTTCTTCTCATACCTGATGCTTTGTGTGCTACATTCTAGATTTCCTTGATACATTGCAGCACACTCTTGCGTAATTTTTATTACCTACAAAAAAGTGAGATAAGTGATTATCACCTGAGAACGAATGAGAGGTGATTATCATCCGCGAAGGAAGTGAGGCTAGAAGGTATTGAGCTTCCATAACAATATCATACAGGCAGTCAAGAGGGATGACCGAGATGTGTAAATACCAAAACTGATGACTCAGCACCTTCAGCCAGCTCACCGCCCCAGCCCATGGTCACTTGGCCAGTTGTGGTTTTGCGCCACGAGGCGTTTTTGTTCGTGACTGTTTTCAGACCACCACTGCTATCGATTTAGGGACTCAACCTGAAATAGAACTGCCTATGTAAATATATTTAGCGTGGCTCCAACCTTTCGTTTGTCGAGTAGGTCTGTGGGAAGTTAGTAGACTGGATGACCACGCGCTGGCCAGGCTCCATCTCATAGGTTCCGCATTCCTTCAAATCGAAACCGACTGGAGCTCTGGTTGTGGTTGCAGCTGCAGTTGTGGTTGCAGCTGCAGTCGTGGTTGCAGCTGCAGTTGTGGTTGCAGCTGCAGTCGTGGTTGCGGCTGCAGTTGTGGTTGCAGCTGCAGTTGTGGTTGCGGCTGCAGTTGTGGTTGCTGCAGCAGTTGTGGTTGCCGCTGCAGTTGTGGCTTCATTAGCGACTGTAGTTGCTGCGGCAGTCGTTGTTGCAGCAGCTGTTGTTGTAGCTGCAGCAGTTGTTGTTGTAGCTGCAGCGGTTGTTGTAGCTGCAGCGGTTGTTGTTGTTGGTGCAGCGGTTGTTGTTGTTGGTGCAGCGGTTGTTGTTGTTGGTGCTGCGGTTGTTGTTGTTGGTGCTGCGGTTGTTGTTGGAGCTGCGGTTGTTGTTGGAGCTGCGGTTGTTGTTGGTGCTGCGGTTGTTGTTGGTGCTGCGGTTGTTGTTGGTGCTGCGGTTGTTGTTGGTGCAGCCGTTGTTGTTGCTGCAGCCGTTGTTGTTGCTGCAGCGGTTGTTGTTGCTGCAGCGGTTGTATCAGCAGCCGCTGTGGTTGTTGTTGTTGCTGCAGCCGTTGTAGTTGCGGCGGCAGTTGTGGTAGCTGCAGCAGTCGTGGTAGCAGGTGCAGTGGTAGGGATGGCCCTGCACCACACATAGCACCGGAAACCTTGCGCTACTGTCTGTGAGTTGGAGAAGAAAGTGAGCCGAGCAAAACCGGTAGCCGTCATGGTGCCGTCGGGGGAGTCGGTGCCGCACTTCCTGCAGAAGATGCAATGGGGAACACGCTCTGAGTAGTCAGAAAAGGCCTCGCTCTGCATTATAACTGTCCTTTTTTATATTGTTTCATTTCAGAATTCATTTGTTTCACCGCAAGAGTATAAAGCAACGTTCTGAAAGTATTAATCAAGAAGGAAAGACATGTTTTGAGGGCAAATAGAATTTTGGATTTTCATTTGCATCGGAGAATCGGCTAATGTCATGCATGTTTTGGTAGAGGGTCCTTCCTTTACGGAGGAACGCAACCGCTACTTATCTTTACATCGTCCCAGAGCGCTCAAATATACTGGGAAACAACGGTTCTTCCAAGATCTTACATCAATCTCGTACCTATCAAAAAGTCAACATAATAACCCTCTTCATCATTTCCCCTCTGACTTATAGACCAATGGTTAAGTTGATACCTCGGCAGAATTAAGAATTACTATAATTATGAATTATGATTTGCAAACGACACACTGAAGGCTCTTTGCCTATTAGCATCACTGTATGGATCGCCCTGGCGAACACGGTGGTTAAACTAATTACGTAATAATGATAATCAGAATAATGAAGACCTGTGGAAATAACCTGTCAGCATTTGATAACGGATGCATTGGGTTTCATCAAGGAGGAAAATCAACGCGGGCCATTTGTATAGTAATCCGCATCAATACCAGAACAAGATAGCAAACCTGGTTCATCTCGTGGAAATTGTGCAATTCATAACATTTTGGATGACAGAGACAGACGCTCTTCGAAAATATTGCAAAGAAAAATAGTCGTTTACCGTCGCAATGATTACTAGCGAGTTTTGTAAAGGCTCAAAGATTTTTCCATGGGGCTGTGCATCGAGAGTGGAAGAAAATACAATTAAGCAAATGCATATCCACCAGAAATCCATTAGTGTGAGCAGTAAATCGAGAAAAATTTCTATTTTTGCTCGAGAACACCGAGATGGGACTGTGGAGGATCGGAAGCATGTAAAGTGGTCCGATGAGCTCGAATTTAGCCTCTTTTAAAACGAATGGCGCGTTAAGATATGGCGACAGTTACGTGAAGCTTGCTTGCATCGTCATTTCGACGGCTCTTCATTTCTACAATGCAAATGGAAATTCAGAATTCTAAATGCCTTCAAAACAGGTCCTTACTAATTGAATAACAGTTCCAAATTGTTGCCCTACACAATTGTACTGAAACAAATGAACTCAATAATGGAAAATTATTGACTGGCTAGAAATGCATTCGTGACTTTCTGTTAGGTCACTTACTTCAAAAACAGCTGAGATAGTAATCATTTTACAGAATTTGGTGGTGGAGACTTCAATAGTAGAGCGAAAAGAGAAGTACGTTTCAGCAAAGCTGCCTCTATTGTGATT
Organism: Parhyale hawaiensis; assembly: GCA_001587735.2. Taxonomy (NCBI): domain Eukaryota; kingdom Metazoa; phylum Arthropoda; class Malacostraca; order Amphipoda; family Hyalidae; genus Parhyale; species Parhyale hawaiensis. The sequence continues at coordinate 3,240,357 of LQNS02278182.1, forward strand.
AATTCAGTCATGTGGTTTCATTATCGGGAGAGACGACATTGTCCTAGCTAGCTGAGGTGAACTCACGTTTCTCGACTGCCTCGGGAGGTCAAAATGAGACGATCGTGCACGCAGTCGGTAGAAGACTGCAGGTCGAACACGGGGCAGATGAACTCGAGCTGGTGTTCATCTTCAGTCGGGCAGGTGATTTCCCACTGACACCTGGGGACGAATGAGAAATTTGCTATTCGCTAAACTAGAAACCAGCTGAGCCGTAGTTGGAGCTTATCTTGACTTCATTCGTGCAAATGATTTTCCACTCATAACTGATGGGATGAGGTACATGTGCTTGTGAAACGGGATGCAGTATGAACCGAGTTGGATATCAGTTTTCACCTTCCCAATTAAAAATTATCTGTGGAACTACGGTGGCTTATGGTCCGCACTTGGCAGTGACATTAAGAGGCGCATCCGTGCGGCTCCGGTGTTGCTCGTGCGCTTTGCGCGTTTTTTTTTTTTTTTAGGCTGGCGCCGGCGACCTCATTTCGAACATTTATTACCCATCAGGGCGCGCTTGCCCGACCGTTTCCACGGATATTTCACACCTTGGCCAAAATAGCACCATACTGCTACTTCTGCGGAGGCGCGGAATATCCGTGGAGCACGGTCAGGCCAGCACGCCCTGTTGGATGCTTCATGTTCGGAACGAGGTCGCCGGCGCCAGCCTAAAAAAACGCGCATAGCGACGAGCAGCACCGGAGCCGCACGGATGCGCCGCTAAATGTCGCGGTCATGTGCCACTTCCATACGTCACCGCAGTTCCACCGAAAAAATTTAATTGGGTGTAGTAGATCGGTAGATTATCCTGACAAAGGTGAGCGGATGGCGTGTTGTACTCGTATTCGAAAAAGATTTACCAGCAAAACTGGGGATTTTTTTCATCTAGTGCAATAAAGCAGTTGGTCTACCATTGACAACTGTGGTCAGATCGGGATGTCAGTAAAGGCATAGTCAACTTGACCGTATCCCAACTGAGAACCCACGCGCACTGGTTTGTGCTGCAGACATAGGCCATTAGACGCCAGAGGAGTATACTGCTACAGACGACTGCAGAACGTCTAGATCCATTGCGCCAGCGATGAAAGGCTCTTTGCGACGGATCTGCGCCCCTCCCCATTTCTGGCAGAGGTCAGTGAAGCCACAGAAGCAAGCAGACCAGATGGTGACTGATCACATATAGCACATCTAAGACTTTGCCTTCTCTGCTGAGAGGTTTGAACTCATGGCCTGGAGCGTCAATATCAGAATCTTTCGTTTGCTGCTACTGCGGGCACATTTAACATATATGATAGATTCAAGAGAGATATGGAAAATTCTTGTGGCGATGTTGCAATATATGTTTCTTAACTTTGCGTAGTCATGTTGGGAGATACGGAAACCTATTACTTTAGTTAGAGTTTATTTCGAGTAATCTTTGATTGAGAAAACGGTTAATGTATTCGAGATAATTGTGACGTACACGTAGTTTACGTGACAGCTGCTATGTAGATTATATCACGGCACGGTTTATTGACATTTGCAAGTTATACATAGAGAGATATTGTGGATTGCCATCTCATTTGTTACAGCCACAATATTTTAGTTACGTTTGGTCGACAGCATACTAGCTTGTTATATGAGACGTAGTTGTGATGACTCGATGTAACCTATCATCGACAGGAGTTTTTCTAGCTAAATGAGGGATACGTTTAACGGACATGTTGACAATGATTTCGAGATACCGTTTGTCTCCAAGATAGTTGCTAGCTGTATGGAAAACTTCTTTAATTGACAAAACTTCTTCAATTGTGACGATTACAAGATAGGATGGATACCTGCTAGCTTCACGAAAGACATCTTCAACTGGCATGGAAGCGAAGGTTAACAGATAGCTACCTCTCATCGACAGGATAGTTGCTGGGGAAGTTTGGTGACTGGATGACGAGCCTTTCGCCCTCAGCCATGGTATGGGAGCCGCAGTCGGCAGTCTCCAGCCGTGTGCCAAACACCGCTCCGCGGGCCACCGCCACCATCGCCAGGAACAATATCGTTGTGAGTGCCATCTGCTCAAAAAAAAAAAAAAAAAAAAAAAATGGAAACTTTCTCCTTTAATGTCTTCATTAAAAAGAAGCACCTACTGATGATCGTTGTCTTGTTCTTTCTCTGCGTTTCCAACAAACTCATCGCACATACTGAGTGCCTTAGCGTAACCTTGCAACATATTATTTTTCCCTTCCCTTTTTTTTCTATCATGAAACGCCTTTTCAATGTGGATCGGAATGTTTAAACTGGCATCTATCATAACAAACTAAAAACTTTTGAATTTCATTTTAGTTTACGCTTTCGAGTTCACTTTCACTTTGACTTGAATCATAATTTGTTTTTAACTATATTCCAATATTTTCAAAGCCAATTTTTAATTTTGTACACTTTGTTCGTTTGTAATGGCAGATGGGACGAAAGAAAATTTTTAGTCAATTTCCCTAATGATATTTTACTCTCTAAAGCAGTGGTTCGCAACCAGTGGAGCGAATTCTTCTTTGATTTCTGTATCGTTTAAAAATTAACCGCAACGTTCGGTGCATAAAATAGTATAAGCTTCATTGGCCATCATCATGTGGGTTATGAATTTTCTAGGGGGTGCGAGAACATATTAAAAGTACTACAGGGGTACTAGGTATAGAAAATGGTTGAGAACCAATGGTCTATGAGGTGTACTGAAACGTCACCTTAATAGTAGCATTAGGGGCTACCTGATTATTTTTGGCTTTCTGCTTTTAAAAATAATTAAATATTTCTGCCTACTTACATACGTGTGCTATAAGACACTACCAATCGGAAACTCGTATGGATTTTATCCGATGTCTACGAGTTTATTGTGAGCGGCATCTGGTTGCAATGTCAGATAATCACCGAAAGATTTCCGATTGAAACTTGCAATGACGTTGAAACTGTGTTCTTTATGGTAATTTTTCATTTCACGAGGAAGCTGTGATAACCTGTCTAACTTTGTTCCTCTTCAGTAATTACATTGGGACTTATCTTACCCGTTCTTAAACTAAACTGGCAGCTTTTATGGAACGATATCTTTGACTGTGCTCTCTAACACTTATTCGGTGGTCCCTTGGCACGGTCATTAATAATCGATTGGGTAAACATCTACTGATACTCTCGGCAGTCTTGGTAGAGTGTGGTTGCGTGTCGTAGTATGAGCCCCTTCAGTATTTTCTTATCGTTAGATATTCATACCAGCAGTCAGCTTCTTCTGTTGATAATAGACGGAGAATAAAATTGTAATGAAATGGATGGAAGAGAGGATTTACTAAAAAAAGGACAGCTTACCGTAATCTCGTCGTAATCAGATCAGCCTCAGAGTGATGAACCGAGTGATGGGTGAGGATTACCGCTGAGTCTCTTTTATATCAACGCAGCTCTGACGTCAGCCATAATCTGTATGACCATTGATGGCTCAAAGCAAACCTCTACACACACTGCACACTTCCCGCAGACTCGCACACAAAATCAAAGGATAAGTCACTCAGTCTGTCAAGTGTCTTCAAAGAGCGATGAATCCGTCGTAATGATGTGTCCAGACGGAGAATGGCGTACAAGGTGAAAACCTAAACAAGTGTTTGGATAATATCACGTGATACGGCACTGCAGAACCTCAGTTCTCCTACGGTTGACTGCATTTCCACTCCCTGCCACAATATGTTTGGGCATCACGCACCCAAGGGTCCTGAGTGCCTTCTCCGCAGGGGATGTTGCAACTTGCCGCAGTTCCTGCTGACGAGGTTAGTTTTGTAAAGTTAGGTAGGCTCTCAATACTTCCCCTTCTGTTTCGGGAGGTCTGGCT
>LQNS02278182.1:3252247-3264101 GCA_001587735.2 Parhyale hawaiensis
CCGTAGCACAGATACGCCAGCTTCTCGAACTGAATAAAGCTCGAATTTCCTTCTATCTTTTAATGATGAAGAGCGTGACACAAAAGGTAGGTACGTAGGTAGGTAGGTACTAGCGTATTAATATATAGATAATATATAGATTACTTTTTGCTGTTTTGCATCAATTCAAATATGGTTGATTCTTTATTCGAGGGAAAAGAAATGTTAAGAATGTTTGTGGTACGGAAATTGTTGGTCTCCTTATGTAGCGTTACTATACCAATGGCAAAGCCTGTCTTGAACATAACAGCCTGTTCACCGGCGTAATGACGTCATTAGGGGGTTAGTTGGGTCGTTTCAACGCAAGTCTCGTTCATTGAAAAGCCATTGTAGCTCGGTGGCATCTGCTCATTTGAATTTGCGTGGGTCGTCTTTGGTGTCAGTCCTTGACTGAGAACATTGCAAATGCCAGTGAAAAGTAGGCTCAAAACAGCAGAACGTTCCTTTAGCTTCTCGGAATGTGGTACGTCTATGTTGAACACAGATTCAGCAAGGTCGTAATGACTCTTCAACGTTATGAGTACTCCAAGTGGGGAAGCGGTTCTGAAATAATTACTTCAGTATTTTTTGTAGTGCTGTTCGCATTAATAGCAAAACCTGTCTTTGCTCTCAACGAGTCTTAAACGAGAGTTTCAGGGTCAGAGTTACGCCTCAATAGTTGGGCGTATCGAGGTAGAACGAAGGTATCAGTTAGCAGAGGGGTCGATTCACTTACATGGCTGCCAGAGATACACTCGCCAATGTTGGATAATTCCAACTCTGCCCTCTTCTCGCGAAGCATTTTCGTTTCACGAAGAAGAGGAAATGCAGCGCCGGAAAAATCGTCTTTCGAAATTTCACGGGGGATTTTTCGGTTTTGAATGTGGTTACTAGTGGGAGTCAGGTGATTGGAAAGACCATGGCTTTCAGTCTTTCCTAATGGTTTTACTTTCTTTCCTAAATCGTCGAGTAGCGGCAGAGGGCTACATTCTAGAGGATGATTACTTTCACGATTATTTAGGATGGGCTTAAAAAATTTCCTCTTAACGGAGCTACTCATACTGAGTATCTTTCTTTTATATTTCATTTCATCTGCATCAGAATAAATACACGGACAAGAATTACGTTTCTCGCTCGAAAGAGAATATACTTTAAGGGTTGATTTATTAGAATGTACTTTTGGATCACCGGCCTCACAGTTAAGTTCTGTGGCCGCCGTAGTTTTTGACTTCTCAATGCTTGAATTCTCGCTCGAGGGAACAGCAACTGCTGCACCAGGAGCTTCGGCAACCGGTGGTACATTTTGCGTCGCTTGGTGAGCAGGACCAAGACAGCTGTTACTGGCTGCAGTTTCGAGGGATATACTCTCAGCAGATGTGATGGGTTCTTCGCGCTCTGGTAGCTGGTTACCAGCGAGCGTAGGTCGACTAGCTTTTGGATCACAGATGTCACTTTTGACTTCCAGGAGGCTCATGACTGACTCCGTGGATGTTTTCTTGGTTGGACTTTTGCTGTCGTCATCCGCAGGGAATGGGTGTCGGCGCTCGTTGATGACGGAAGGTGGCTCCGTGGCTTTACCTGCAAAACGGTAGGTGATTTGAACAGGAATAAGACACAAGTAATACCGTCTGCAACATTTTGTTAATCACAGGTAGGTGCTTTTATACAGGTTTAAATCTATCTGTAAAGTATATAGTACACATCGTCTACGTCACGCAACACATGGCTGCCACTCACTGAAATACTAAGGACACATTATTCTGAATTCTCTATAAAAATCATTTGTCTTTTTCATTTTGCTTTTGGATCCTGACTAAGCTAATGTCCAGAAGCTCATAGGCAATTGTTTGATGCACGACGTACATTATCTTGAGAGAGAGGAAGAGGCGGGCAATAATCTGAAAATTCAATTTCATCTTCAGAATTTGTCAACTTTTTACTTGTGAATCTGTCCTCATGCTAAAAGAACGAACTAGGCCAAATTGTTCATATGTAGGTTAAGAACAAAGTCCCAGTTCATATGGCAAATAAAAAAAATTGATCAATTATTCGCCAACAGTATATGTATGTAGTAACCATAGTGTCTTATCTAACTTTTCAGCTCTTATAAAATAATTTAATTCACTACGCGTTAGGGTCAATAAAAATTGATTGATTTTTATTGACCTTAACGCGCAGTGAATTAAATTAGTAACCATAGTGAATACAGTCTTTGCGAATAAAGGACATTTTTTTACGGGAGCAGTCAGTCTATCATAACCTGTCTGTTCACGATGGGTGTACTGATGATTCCATTGTTTGATTCCCTTGAAAATCTCCTCAGTGGCACCACCGAAGACTCGGTTATTGCCCAACAATGCACTTCTTACCCAGTAGCCAGTACGTTGTCATTAATCCTTTGCCTTTGATGGGGATGGAGCCTCGTTTCTCCAGGCAGAATCCCTTCAAGTCCGTCAGAATATTGCGGACTGGCTCCGAGCAGTGGATCCGCAGTGCTGCAACACAATTTTTTTTATTGGGTATTAGCCCTTCAAAAACAACTTAAATTTAGGATTCTCGTACGAATAGCCTTGTTTGAAATGTCATCAATGAAGTTGGCCGGTCCTAATAGGGCTAAATTAATAATAATAAAAAATTCAAGCACTCTGAGAGCGCATACCTCCGCCAAGCGAGGCAACGGTAACGAAAACTTCAAATTGTCTCTGAAACCATGATTTTTTTATCAACTTCTAAATTTAATAATTTGTGCCTTTTGATAGCAATACCAGTTTGTGAAATTTTCTTGAAGATCTGTTGATAATTTTTTGAGTTATGCTGCTAACAAACATTATGACAAACATGAATCAAACCTACGAACAAACCAATCGATCTGCACCAAAATTTGATCATTTATGTCTTTTAACATTACTAACAACTCTTATAAATTTCATAAAGATCCATACATTATTTTTGAGTTATTGTGCTAAAAAGCATAACATTCAAAACAGTGACGAACAAACAAACGAACGGATCATTGAAAAAATTTGGTTGTTTATTCTTCGTGGTATACCTAAGAACTCGTGTAAATTTCATGAAAATCCGCCCATAACTTTTTGAGTTATGGCATTGGCAAAAATGAGAGAGACAAAAAACTTATAAATGGATCTTCACTAAAAGTAAATCATTTGTTACACCTGACATACCTAACAATCCCGCTGAGAAGACCGCAAGAATGGTTGCAGCAGTGCACAGTGTGTCTCGTTAAGGGTGCATGTTACTCTGTACAGTGTTCGTAAGTACCTAGGAATATCCAACGCGTTTCTGATGGTGTTCACCGAGTCCAAGTTGTGCACAGCACGGCGTGTTAGCAAAGTGTCCGACTGCTCTACACGGGCTGTTTAGTAAGTCCACTACTGTACTGCAAAGGCTGTTTAGCAAGTCCACTACTGTGCCGTAAAGGCAGATCGTAAAGTCTACAGCTGCATTGTGACAGGGTGGCTGACTAGTTCATTATCTAACGAGCAGAAGCTCCAGGCCAGGGTAGGAAAGAGATGCTTGGGAACGTGTAGCAGCAGCAGCTATTCTTTCACTCATAGTTACTGGGAAAGCATTGATCTTATTGCTGGGGCGCAGTGGTCGATCGGGTCTTCCGTCAAGATAACGCCACAGCCCGGATAATCTGTGGTCGACGTCAGCCGTACACACTATTGGACCCAAGTGGGCATTTACCTGCAGCACAAACCAGTGCATATGGGTTCCCTAGTTGGGGTGTGCGGTCTGGACGACTGAACCTTAAACGGCAGTTCATAAACTGTGGAGCAAAGCGCGGTATGTTAAGTCTACGGCTGCACAGCACAGGCAGTCTGTGAAGTCTACGGCTGCACAGACAGCTGAAGTCTACGGCCACACAGCACAGACAGTCCGTGAATTCTACGGCTGTATAGAACAGGCAGTCTGTGAAGTCTACGGCTGCACAGCACAGACAGTCTGTGAAGTCTATGGCTGCACAGCGCAGACAGTCTGTGAAGTCTACGGCTTAACAGCATAGGAAGTCTGTGAAGCTTACGGCTGCACAGCACAGGTAGTCTGTGAAGCTTACGGCTGCACAGCACAGGTAGTCTGTGAAGCTTACGGCTGCACAGCACAGATAGTCTGTAAATTCTACCTCTGCACAGCACAGGTACTCTGTAAAGTTTATGTCTGCACAGCACAGGTAGTCTGTAAAGTCTACGGCTGCACAGCACAGGCATGCAGTTTGTTAAGTGCACGGCTGCACAGCACAGGCATGCAGTCTGTGAAGTGCACGGCTGCACAGCACAGGCATGCAGTTTTTGAAGGGTACGGCTGCACAGTAGATGAGCAGAGGCAGTTCTCTATGACACTTTTTGCCTTCAAAACCTTATTTCATTAGGTATACTCCCGTTCTTCATAAAACTTGGTAGAAGGATGGAAAGTCGAAAATAAATGGGGGTTTTACTCAAGTACTTTTTCCATTTTCGCCATAGAAAACTAGTTATTCAAAGAAAGCTGGTTTTCCCGCCGAAACATCGTTTTCTATGAATAACTCGTTTTCTATGGTGAAAATGGAAAAAGTACATGAGTCTAACCTACATTATTTTTAAATTTTATATGCCTGTACGAAGTTTTATCAAAATCAAACCATAAATAGAGAAGCCAAATTTGAACCTGTTGGCGGGAATTTTCAAGGTGAAATTCGAGAAAACGACTTATGAAATAGATGGGTTATTACTTTTGTTTCAATTTGAATGAAACTTGGTACACATACGTAAAATCTGAAATGAATGTACTCCTGTACTTTTCCCATTTTCACCATAGCAAACGAGTTATTCAAAGAAAACAAGAATGTGGCCATTCTTCCTCCCATGAAAGGTTTTTTTCGACTTTAAAATGCATCTCCTCCTACAGTTTTTGAGCTACAGAGAACATTTGGTATCAAAAGAAGAGTCTTTTAACTCTATCAGGGAATCTATTGGTGGTTTCGATTTTCGAATTAGTAAATTATTTGGAGCGCACTTTATCACAATAACTTCTGAAATTTTTTTCACTTTTTCGAAAAAAACTATTGAATATCAAAACATCCGATACATTCCTTTATAAGGAAGTAAATTTCACTACTTTCGGACCATAAGCCATCTCTCTAGCTCAAAATCCCTAGGAGGAAATGCATTTTCCCCTAACCCTATTTTTTGTATATTTTTCTTTACGAACTCATTATGCAACGAATCAAAAATAGTGTACGATTAAAAACATTAACTTTTTCGATTTTACATAGCTATATGAGCAAAGTTATAGCCAAATCGGCGGGTAAATAAGAAATTTTTTTTGCCAGTACCTTTCCCTTAATTGCTATCATTATCACTAACAGCTGAGGCGCCCTGCATTTACTACCCTTAAGTTCCATTACCTGGCCTACACCAGCTACCCACCGGTCAACAGTGTCCCAATAAAGACTCGACGAGCACTAGAGCAGGGGTTTCCAAACTGAGGTGCATAGTACCCCTAGGCTACGAGAGGACCTTTTCAGGGGTGCAAAATACTGTTTTGTGTCTCAGTCATTCACAAATTAGCATAAATTTGTGGCACATAAGTTAGTATCAATTTCATTTGTCATCATCATATGGGTACTTAATTTTGTAGGGGGTGCGAGAACATGTAAGTTCTCTAGGAGTGCCAGGCATAGTAAAGTTTGGGAACTCCTGCAATATAGCGATGTTCAGGAACCGCTTATAACGACCGCATTGCCGCGTTCTTCCTTCAGGTTCTAGTAAACCAAGTGATTGTCAAGGTAGTGCTCTTCTGTATGACTTACGTTGACCAGAGCTCTCCATCCTGGAAGCGGTATTGACCGTGTCGCCAAAGAGGCAATAGCGTGGCATTTTCTGGCCCACAACACCAGCGCACACAGGTCCTGTTGATGGAATATAGATGCATTGGCTGATAGAAATAACGTATAATTATATCTTACATGTGAAGATATTAAAACCACACGGCAAAATATTTGCTTCAAAATACAAACCACGGATGGAACTTCAGTTACAGTTTCCATTCAGATAGACACTTCAGCGAGTACAACGAAGAACAAAGCGGACATTTTTTCGTCCTTAGTCCTCTACACAAGCTAAAAACACAAATTGATTCTTAACTTTATAATTATAAACTTTTTCCTTCATTTTATTAATAGCCTTATTCTATCACAAAAATCACATTACTATGTACGCTAACTGGGCTCTAGTATACGATCTTTATCGAACACAACACCAAGAGTGGTTTCTCATACATTCAGCTAGCGCAGGTATGTCAATTATTGAGTCTGAAAGACAACACCAAGAGTGGTTTCTCATACATTCAGCTAGCGCAGGTATGTCAATTATTGAGTCTGAAAGACAACACCAGGTTTCTCATGCATTCAGCAAGCGCAGGTATGTCAATTATTGAGTCTGAAAGACAACACCAAGAGTTTCCATCATGATAATAACAATAATAATAATAATAATAATAATAATAAACCTCCTGTCTTGATGAAGTCATTATTATCATGATGGAAACCTAAAATCAACCAAGACGTCCTCTATTCTCTTCAACACCAAGAGTGGTTTCTCATACATTCAGCAAGCGCAGGTATGTCAATTATTGAGTCTGAAAGACAACACCAAGAGTGGTTTCTCATACATTCAGCAAGCGCAGGTATGTCAATTATTGAGTCTGAAAACAATTGGAGACTATAAATTTCCTCACCAGAGTGCAGTCCAATCCTAAGCATGAGGGTGTCACTCGGTCGGTGCCTGATCTTAAACTTCTTGATGGCATCCAAGAGGGCGAGTGACATGCTGGCCACCTCGCTGGCGTGACGCAAACCATTTCTTAGCGGCGCTCCACTCACCTGGAAATGAAAATGGCCGCAGAGACTCAGTGCTGGCTATTCATTCGAGGCTTGATTAAATTTTTGCATTTCTTGTACGAATAAATCTATCTGGCACGCGGCCTACAAGGGAAACAGGGCTAAGGACCTAAGCCGCTCTCAATCTATAAATGTATAAATACGTTAGTCTAGGAATATGTCAATTTATTTGTAGGTTTTACAGTCCCTAGGCTCAATTACACGTCAGCTGAAGCATCTTTGGATTAATAATACGCTAGTTGAAGCCATGTGCACGTTAGGTGCACGTTAGTGTAGGGTTCTCTGTGACGCTGCTGAATTTATTCTGGCATGTTGGGCCATGGCCTTCTGATTTGAAATCTTTTTAATTCCGCCTTTATATTTAACGTTACACTGAAACAATCGATTCCGCTTAATAGGACCAATCTTGCTGGAACGGAATCAAACTCTATGCATCATGTATAAAGCAGCTCCGTTTATGGTAGACAACGTCCGTTTAGACGGAACAATACATGGTCATTAATTTGCTTTTAATCAAGGCGAAAATTTTCAACGTGATGATATTTTTAATTGTGGTAATCTATTTCACATTAAGAGGCATTTATAACTTAAAGCATGCCAATATACGTTTAAATTCAACAATTTTCCTGAGTGTTGCTCCCATCGCCAACAGGTGTCGTTAGCATCGCCTCTGTTTCGCCACGTCATTCAAGTTTCGAATTATGAACTGTCTGCCTGTTCAGTGCCCGTAAATTATTTGTTAATTTATCTCCGTAATTACATACAAGAGAAAAAATAACCTAAGCCCAGAGCTTATGCTTACTAGCTAGCAATATTTCAGCACCGACATATCTAAACTTATTAACTTTGCTTTTTATGACCAGTCGGTTATATAGTGGCCAATTCAGGTGGTCCCGATTTGGACGGATTTGGCGGAATCTACTGTATTTCAAGGCACTAATGAGGAAGCTCACTAGAGCTTTGTGCCTGCATTCTAAACGTTCTTAACTTTATAGTGTCACAAAGTCGTCAATCGAATGATATCGCTGTTACTAACATGACTAGATGGTAACTTCCGCCGTCTTTCCGGATTCAATCATTTTTATTGGAAACCTCTATAGATCATCTGATTACGTTAGTTTACGGCTGTATTTATTAGACAAAACGTTGACTTGTGCATGAACGGGAAACATGAAAAGCAATTCAGATGCCTAAACACTGAGCTCGTGATCATACACACAATTGGAGACTTCTTTTTTTTTTATCAAACAACTTTTGCAGTCTAGGGCTACAAATTTGTCAGCCCACCTATTAGATGCATGGTCTACGTATACGTAGACCATGCATCTAATAGGTGGGCTGACAGAGTAGTATACTACTCTGTACTCACCACCATGTAGGCATCGCCGATCGTTTCCACTTTATAGACATCAAAATTGCCTACAATAGAGTCGAAACAGGTGTACAGATCGTTCAAGAAGTCCACGATCTGCAAAAAAGAATATCGCGTTAAGTTTATGGCCAGTGTGAAAGACTACTGAGCCATACTTTTCCTTCTACATGTGGCTTTAAGAAGAAACAAATGATAACATTGTATCATCAGGTTCTCGGGGATAAAATTTCAGTGGATCAAATCATTAAATGATAGTTTACAAACACAGAAAAAAATTGTCATCAGGAGCAACGTCTGTACAACTAAGGAAGAAAAGACAAGTGAGTACCTCAAGAGCGGTACTCTGCGCGGATAGCTGCGTGAAGCCGACAATGTCACTGAAATATATAGTGACGCTGTCGTAATGTTCGGCCTCCACATTGTTGCCTCTGCGGAGCTGCTCCGCTACAGACCTTGGCAACATCTTGAACAGCAGCGCCTCTGCGACGAACATGGACGGTAAATACCATGAATAGGAAAGCAGAGCTACCGTGCTCGTCTCTTCTGGGATTTAAAATTGAGATCAACCTGGGAAATTCTACGTATTTTTCATAGTGGAATCAAGACCACGCTCAAGTACAATGCAGAATAAGAAGAAGCCACCTATTAACGGCAATGACGTCAGGCTGCGACTGATGCATTTCAGCAAATAACGTGCTTTGTGAAAAGAAACTGCACTTAGTATCAGACGAGGTATCACGAGTGTTCTGCTAGAGTACACAGGATAGAATTAGGAATGTAATGAAGTAAATAATTTCGTAACATTATACATCAGTTTTCTTCTTCTCCTCATTCATGCGCTAAAATATACCTAGCTGATATTATTAATAATATAAAGACGAATGTGCACTTATCTGTTTGTTTATTTATTTATCTGTCCATTTCCTGTCACACTGGAAACTTCGGCATTGACGTATTTATGGTAAATTTGATCGTATTCTCTGTACCAAGCGAGCACAGGGTATATTCTAACGATAGTTGACAGCCAGTACATCCTATATTAACGAATGAAAGGTATATTGACAGACCAAATTTACTACAACTCGATAAGTGAGGTTGGAGGCGCTAGCCGCTTTTTATGACTAAAATCGAAGATCGGAACACGGGTTCGCTATAGCGTCGATAGCGGCATCCCGGCCACGGAAATGAACAGTAAATAGCTATCAATGCAATTTCGACGGCGGGTGCGCTATCAATAACGTTAAATATCCCACACCAGTTTTCCTTTCCTCTTCGCTCATCAAGAAAAAATCTTTATGAAAATTAATATGCTCTAAAATATCAACACCTGTTTTGTTTTTCTCCTCATCCTTAAAGAAGCAATACCTATGCAAGCATAAATTACTCTATAGCATTACCAAATTTTTATTGTTCTCATATATGAAGAAAATGATCTATAAAACCATAATTTATCCTAAAGAATTAGCACCTGTTTTCTTCTTCTCCTCATCCAGCTGCTGGGTGCGGTCGGAGACTAGGGCCTCGAGGTCTATGGCGTACTGCTCCATCAGGGCCAGCATATTGTCGAATATGTTGGCTTTCCTTTATACAATGAATCGATATCGTATTATTAATATAGTGTTATTAAAGGTAGAATAACCATGAAATTTCTAATGTAACCCTTCTTACCCTACCCATAACGTTGATCGCGATTCAAAAAGAGGAAGACAGTATACATATATAGGTACATAGGTGCACATAGTATGCCACGAAAAATGGCAGAGTTAGAGATGGGATAGGAATAAACTGGTAAGAAAAGAGGATGAGCAATAACAAAGAGAGATTATCAGTAGAAGCACGATGAACGAAAGAAGCATACAGTAGTGGATACAAAAGAGAATCAATCCCGAATGCCTAACTAAGGTTGAGGTCACCTATGGAATTCTTTGGAATCTCATTTTCTCACAACAAAGATGCACTATGTTGCAGTGCAGTATTTATATGTGTCACGGTGATGGTATTAGATGGGTGAAAAATGACTTATCAGTGATACGAGCTTACAAACAGCAGGAGTCACTTTTAAGTTACTTGTCACAGGTCATAGATAAGCAGTCCCTAATTGACTCAAAACAGACCGTATATTCACACTCCGGTATAAGAGATATACCGGTATATTTGCGTTCCGTATATTTACTTCCGGCTTCAAGTTCTTTTCGTAAGTAAGGTTGCAACTTAGTGAAGCATCGGTTAATTGCTTGGCAAACCAAGGAGCAAATTTTACGGTATAAATTTGTAATCCAGTTCATTCAGAAAAGAGTGATTCATAACAGTTTTAGATCTAAAACAATTCAAGCAGCAGCAGCAGCATCATAGTCACTCAAAGGATACTAAATTCCTTTAGCAAAAGAACTTACTGATGAACATAAATATAATAGCCCCAACGAGCAAAAAAAACTTGTTGATTTATTAACAGATTGTTCATTAACGTAGCAAGTTTTACCACTCATTCCAACGTTGGATACAAATAATCGTTGCTCTGAGAGGGCCGTAGCCATGCAGCATCGTATTTTCTTGCTCAATACTTTATGAGCCAGAAGGGGAAAAACTTAGAAAAACAGCGCGCTTCTTTTCGTTTCTGGAAAGTCCACGGAGTTTAAAACCAGTATTAAAAAATTACTATTGCAAGCCTCGCATAATGAAGCCTTCAGATTATTGTCATTATAAAAGTTAGTTTAAGTGTCCCTAGACGCAGCAGTACTATTCAAAGAAAGGAATAAATGAATGAATTCTTTAAAATAGTGCGACTATGGGCAAAACAATATTTACGAAATTATGCAACTAAAGAGGCTGTCTATAACTTGTGAGAAACGCCACATGACAGTTACTTTCAAAAGACATTCACAGAAAAAGGACGAAATATAATTAGGAAAAAGTGGATTATTATAGCTGCTTGAGCATTATGATCGATAAATCGAAAAACATTTCATTAAATAGACGTTAATGGCAACAGTGAAAATGCAGGTGACCAGCAAGAGTGAATACTCAGTTCAGAAACAACAGTGGATATTCATTTCAACATTTACAAATATTCACTTAAAAACAAGTGGCAACATTCACTCGTGCAATGGAAGAGAAATTATCCTAACTACCATAAATATTCGGTTAACGAACCACACTGCATAATTCAACAAATAGCAGTGAATATTCAATGAAGCAAAAGTTTATAACAAATTCCTTGAACAACAGTAAGCATTTACTCTTAAGATAACGTTATATAGTTAGTGGTGCGTTGGTACTTACATGCCTTTCCTCATAGGTCGAAGTTTGGTACGCACCACCCTAAAGTCCGGCCGCTCTTCAGGAGTTTCTGCCCAGCACTCTTTGAGTACGGTCCTGACACACTCCAGGCAGCCTTCCACGCCACCCATGCCGGGCCTTGTGAGAATAATAATAGGCTAACTAGAGCACTCTGAGAGCGCATACCTCCGCAAAGTGAGCCAACGGTAGCAAAAATTCAAATTGGCTCTGAAACCATAATTTTCTTTGCATAAACTCCAAAATCTAATCATTTGTGCCTTTTTATATTA
>LQNS02278182.1:3275195-3286161 GCA_001587735.2 Parhyale hawaiensis
ACCTGTGCAGCTAGGTACACAGGGCATCCGTCTTAAAGCTTAAATACAAATTTCAGATACACGGAGCACAAAATTCTAATCGTGAAGGCCCAGACTACAAAGATGAAGAACATATTAAGATAAAAAAAAAATAAGGATAGTTCAATTTAAAAGGGGAGATTTGGAAAAGGCAGAAGAGATATATCTGCAACCAACCATAAGCATACGGATAAACTGATACACTTAAGTTACTACTCATTTAACTCCTACTATACACTATTACCCGCAAACGCAGTGAGAGAGGTGACAATGTTTTCGTGGAAAATTCATGTATAAAATATACATTTGTCATATACGGTGGGGGGGGGGGCGGCTTGGGGGAATAAATATTCGTACAAGATGAAATTGTTTCTTTAAAAAATTTTGCAAATCGAAAATAAATATATTGATGCAGTATAGGCATTCAAGTGTTATCAACTGATGTATGTCAGCAAAACAAAAAATTATAACGAATTATGTATTATTTCACACATCTGGGGTTGAAAAATGTATTGGTACATAACGATTTTTTTCATTTTTAAATTGATTCGACTGTTCAAGAACTTCCCAGAACCTTCTAGATTTTACGTTAGACGTCTACTATACTTAATGAACAGCATTGGGGTCATTATTTCGTGCGACGTCGTAGAAGGAGGTCGTATCCATGGCAAAAAGCAAGGAGCTTATGAATTTTGTAAAAGAGTAGATTATTAAAGAACGGAAATCCAGGAAAAGTTAATGGAAAATATCACAGACACTCAAAATACCGTTTACCACCATCGGATCATTTATCAAAAGGTTTAAAAGTTCGGAAACCATCGAAAACCAACTTAGATCTGGCAGGCCGCGGAAATTCCCCTAGAGCTTCAAGAAAAATGACCGGGAAAGTGTTCGAAAATCCCACGACTTCTCGCAAAGAGCTTCAGGAGA
Source organism: Parhyale hawaiensis (assembly GCA_001587735.2). Classification (NCBI taxonomy): domain Eukaryota; kingdom Metazoa; phylum Arthropoda; class Malacostraca; order Amphipoda; family Hyalidae; genus Parhyale; species Parhyale hawaiensis. Next base: position 3,276,144 of record LQNS02278182.1, read on the forward strand.
ACTTACTCGCAGCAGGGACAAGCGTTAGATTTCTTACGATAAGTCACGATCAAGCTGCACAAAAAACCGTTTACATTCTCGAACTCCTCGCAAAACTCCCCTGCTGTCGAAACGAAATAGGGCAGCTCGTCTGAAATTCGTCTCCGAGTACAAGGACATGCCTGAGTCGTTCTGGGAAAACGTGTAGTGGTCGGATGAGACTAAAATTTAGCTATTTGTATGAAATTTGAAGTACATGTGTGGAGGAAGGATGGAACGTCATTCAAATGAAGCCGAGAGAGGTGCCGGAAAATTTACAAAATAAAAAATTTACAAACGGAGCCGAGTGAGGTGCCGGAAAATATACAATAAGGAAACTCAACCGATTCACGAAGGAAGATAAGGGTGCAGTACGATAAAAGCAATACAAATATATAAAAATGGCGCCACTTTTAAAAACAGAAAATGGACGAGTCACCTGACCCTGCTAATTCCGGGGCCGATGGTACAAAAGTTGAGGAATATTCTTGTAAAAATAAAATGAACATAATTGGCTGAAGCTGAATAAGTTTCATGACTTAAAACAAATCCGAGTCAATTTTACACGCAAAGATTGCGATTTTTCAAGCATAGCTATATTTACACCAAGCTTTGCCCTGAATTAATTAAATCAACAACAGCTAGCAAACATAACATAAAAGGAAGAGATAAAATGCATCGACATGTTAGGAGCATAAACACAGAGTAAGATCACACTTTAAAATACACAATATTTATGAGAATAATTTCACAAGGAAATGGAGGGAATGGTTTTAATACACCAATGTTAAACTGGCAACATTACAGACGAAAAAGAAAACATTTGCCACAGTAATTAATCCATTGTATCATCTTTAAACATACTAATTAATACAATTTTCAAAATACACCTGACTGGCCACGTGAGAACGGAGGAAACTCCGTAAGGTTATCAACCCCCACGCAACCAGCCCAGCAGGAGAAGAAAGAACTAGGGAATTGAAGATCATGGAATCACGCTGTAGGTTGCTTAAAGCTGCTAATGCCCGCACCAACAAAGGCAGAGCCAACAAGATTATTCTAAACATCTACACATACATCTACACATAATGGAGCAAACGAACGAGAATACTGGCTCGTACGACATCGTACCGGTTCCAGGAAAACCTCATAGTGCACCAGTACGCTAAGCATCAACGCACCTTAGACCCTGTCATCACCAGTACGGGCTTTGGTCGAAAAGAAGATAAATAAGAGAAAGGAAAGAAAAAAAAATATCAGGTGGTTCTCCCCGATGGCAGAGAGAGGAGCAGATTGTGGAAGATCGAGTACCCAGCTATGGCACCAGTCTGTTCATCTCTTCTCAGGGATGCCGTTGGACCAAAACGTCTCATCCGCTTTTCGAGTGGCATTTCCTTCAACTCAGGGGCTACCCAGAGCCCCAACCCAAAACTGGCTCATACGAACAACGAGGCGTCCGGTAGCCAGACAATGGGGGCGGCCTGATAACGTGCAGGTCACGCAGGCCACTAATGCAAGACTGTTATCGTTACAGATGAAAAAATAACATACCAAACGTGATGAATTCGTTGTAACATTCTGCAATCCCAAATTAAAAACTAAATTTTTTTGCTGTTGCATTACGTTCCATTCGGTTACGGCAGAAAAACTTTCAATATAATAACTAGAGCACTGTGAGAACACGCACATCTCTACCAAGCAGGGCAATGAAAAAATGAAAAATTTAAATTGGTACCTCAATGAGGATTTCACCAAAATTTGGCCATTGGTGCCTTTTGAGATTGATAACTGTTCCTGTAATTTTCTTGAAGATCCATCCGTAACTTTTTGTTATGTTCTGACATACACAAAGACAAGTATATAGTCAGACAAGCAAACGAACGCATCGATCCTCACCAGAATAGTCATTTGCGCCTTTCATCATTTTCAACAAGTCTTGAAAATTTTATATTGGTCAGACCATTACTTTTTGTGAAATGCACTGACAAACGGCAAACATAAAAACAACCATGGAGCCAAACAAAGGGACGAACAGATCATCACAAAAATTTGGTCAATTGTTCTTCGCAACATTTCCAACAATTCCTGCAAATTTCATGAAGTTCCGTTCATAACTATTGAATTATGGTACCAAGAAAAAAAGGCAGACAGACAAACAAGCAAACGGTGGAATGGATTTTCACCAAAGGTTAATCGTTTGTTTTTCCTAACATACCTAATATTCCCTGTAAATTTCATAATGATCCGTTCATGACTATTTGAGTTGCTGACCGACAAAGAGACTGACTGACAACGAGCTAAACAGACAAACTCAAACAAAAACATAACCTCCTTGGCAGAGGTAATAATTTATGACATCCGTGCAATACTGTACTGCTAGCGTTGAAGACGCAGTTATCACCGAAACGTAATTAATCTATGTGTTATATGTCTCAATGTAGAGAGTGACATGATTCAAACCTTGACGTCTGATATCAGTACGCCGCTGAGCTATTCTCGAAACTTGCTTGATTCAACTCTAAAAGGACGCGTATTACCTTTCAGAAATCCCATCCCACAGTAAATCCATTGTGGGGATTCTACTAACGAATAGCATTACAGATCTGCAATGGATATACAATCCTCACAGAGGCCGTACAAATTAATTAGCTTGTATGACAAGAGCTTCAGTGAAATTAATACTGACGTCCATTCTATTGAGAGCACGGGCATTGTTTCAAAGTTAGGAGGTGAAGCGCGCTGCAGTATCTGCTTCATGATGGTCGTCTTAATGACTTTGCTCGCAATAGCGTGTAGTAGGTGGAACGGCGAGACTTAATAGCAATATCTAGCCCTTGATGCAAGTCTTGATTCTAATATTTAGCTGTTAACAAGGAATTGCTAGACGGAATTTCAGGATTTACTGTGCATGTAATGAGCGGATTGTTGGAAGATATACGAAACGTACTGTACTTGTCGCACTTGCGAAGCACGTACGAGTCCCGATCAGAAATGGCGGCAAGTCAGTTGCAAGGAGGGGGGGGTTAGTGAAGAAAAAATAGAATACCCGTTATATTCGGAACGCTGTTTGCATTGGAACTGAAATTCATATACTTACGGGACTCATACAGTAATAATTATTAAAAGTGCCACACACAATCCTGCAGTGAGCGATTACGGGCAATCTGGAGATAACTCGATGCTGGGCTCTCCTGTTGGTCACGGAATGTAGCATCATCTCTGCGTAATGTAAGAAGAGTGGCGTACACAACGCCGCTTGGGCCTTGTTCGAAGAACTTCCGAGGTATCAAAGGTAAGGAGGCAAGTCCTAATTAGTCGCTGCACTACAAATACAGCATGTAAAGAAAGTCGTACTTACTTAGTGTATTACAATATTTAATTGGTAAGTCCGAATGAATATGATGCGACGTAATCACTAATAATTATTGAGGCAAGTCCTAATTAGTTGGTGGACTGCAATATATAATTGCCGAAGCTTGTCCTAATTGCTGTTAGCAGTGCAATATTTAGTTTCTGAGAATTTTTTATAATTGTCTGGTGCATAACATATACCTAGCTATTATTGAGGGAACGGAACTCCTAATGACGTAGTGTACTTTAGTAGGATGTTCTCGGTTGCAATTATATTTAAATGTCGCCATGCAACTCCAGGTCAGTTCGAGATAACGTAAATAAGCATGCTAAGATAACTTCTTAGCAGCATTCTGGATGTCTTGGGGCTCCCTAATAGTTTTTCTAGGTTTTTACTACCTATCTCTTCAAACATTGGGGTGGAATTTTAATAACCACTAGCTGAAAGCAGTGTAATTACCAGAGAACAAGAGCTTTGCTAATCAATGGTTTATCAAATCCATATCATACATACGAAATTTGAGAGTATGCTCTAAATTCGAAGACAAATGTATTAGCTAATAGATCACTCTGAGAGCGCATACTTCAACCAAGTAAGACACGGTAACGAAAAAAATGAAAATTGGTTTTGAAACAATGATTTTCCCAGTATCAGCACCAAATATAACCATTTGTGCCTTTTAACAGTGTAAAGAGTTTCTGTAATTTTTTAGAAGATCCGTTCTTAAGTTTTTGAGTTATGCTCCCAACAACCATTTTGACTAACATTAGATAAACACACAAACGGACCAACCGATCATCACCAAATTTCAATTAATTATGTCTTTTAACATTATTAACAGTTCCTGTAAGTTTCATAAAGATCAATACATAAGTTTTTGAGTTATTGCGCTAACAAGCATGAAATAAAACACACTGATAAAGAAACGAACGAGCAAATTATCACAAATATTTTGTCATTTACTCTTCGTAATATACCAAAAACTCATGGAAATATCAAAAAAAGCCGTAATACATTCTGAGTTATGGCAATAAGAAAAATGAGGCATACAGACAAACAAACGGATGGACGGATCTTCACCAAAAGTTAATCATCTGTTTCTTTTGACATGCCTAACAATCCCTGTACATTTCGTTGAAATCCGTCCATGATTTTTTGAGTTATCTTGCTGACAGACAGGCAGACAGACAACCACGACGAAAACATAACTTTCTTGGCGGAGGTAATTACTGGAGAGCAGTAGCAGCTTGAGTTTAAACTCGATTATTAAGGTATTGTTTCTTTTCAAGATCGTATCAAGGTTACCCTTTTTCCCCAGATGCTGAAAGCACAACGGTCGTACTAACAAAAGAAGGAAGGAATGCTGGGAATAACTGGCAGCGGACAATGTTTCAAAATTGAAGAAGGGAAAACTGCAAATATTGAATCTGTATGCCTCATATTGGAGAGCTTTAACAACTCAAGAGGCCTACCATCGCTTTCAACTACTGGATGCTGTCGTCAAATGTAATTACAAATAATGAAAAGAAAGTCGACAGTAAATTAAAATTTAACGTTTCGAGAATTTCCTCCAATCATGAGAAATTTTGAATAAAAACTATAAGGGATGCCTAACAAAGTTTTATTTTTGATGACCTAAGTTTGAAATGTGTTAACAGGGTGGGACATAAAGGGCGAATGACCATGGTGCGTTATGGCAATGCCACCTAGACAATTTGTTTTCTAGGTGGCCTTGGTTATGGGGCTCATATAAGCGTTGGGTGATAAGGGAAGCGAAAGAAAACTGGCAAGTGCAGTTTTCCTTCGCTCTTAGACATTCAAATCCCATAAGCTGTAGCAGTTTCCCAACGCTCTTATATAAGCGTTTGGCGATACAGGAACTGGCAAGTGTAGTTTTCCTCCGCTCTTAGACATTCAAATCCAATAAGCTGTAGCCACGGCAACGTGACCGCCGAAAGGAATAGTTGCGTGACCGAGAAACTTTTGCGATTGTCTGCATCAGTTATAACGTAAAATTTAAGCCCAAGGAATCATAGTTGAATCTCGGGTAGACCTCACACTACACGGCACCCAGCAACAATGGAGAAATTAGGAATCCGTAACTCACATTGACGATGTCACCGATCAGGGAAGCATTGAACATGGCGTCCAGTTTCACGTCAGGGTTGTTCAGGATGTCCTGAAAAAAGTTCACAAGGCTGCTGTTAACCCTGAACATACTAAATTTATGCATCTAAAAATATAATACTGAGCACAAATTATTATTACATTGAGTAATTTAAGCCTCCGTTTCCACAACAAAGTGATTTCTCAGAGGACGAAAGAAGGGACATACAGTACATATATCGATGGAAGTGTGGTGTTCCCTCACGGGATCAACGTGCATGGGACTAACAAGTCGGGAAGAGGAGGAAACGCACGAAGAAGAATCATCAGTAGGAGCATGAAAACGGACGGAAAAAATTGGACACGGAAGACATTTCCGGTAGGCCTAGCTAAGGCTAAAATTAAGTATATTATAGGGGGTCCCTAGAGTCACTGCTCCCCATATCCTACTGTAGGATAAACGAACCTAACTCAGTGGCCCATCCTAAATCTCTGAGGGGTGCACAGTCCAAATGTGGCGTATTTTATAGAACAGACTAAATTTTGGGTCAATTACCAAAAAGAGATCGAGGTGCCTTGCGTTGGAAATGGCTGGGTATTGACAGATCGCATTATGTTACTTGTACTGAAACACATCATTATTTGTACTACATAATTCCAGCACTATCGTTAGTTAGTTAGTTATAAACTTTGTTTAACCTCCGTAGCCGCAACTTAGGCGTTCCAACAGATATGAGTGTGTAGTATTTAAATACCACATAATTTGTCGCGTGGCCTACGTGCGCTACTACGGGCAGGAAACAAGGCGCAAAGCATAGTAGAAGACACTCGAGTGGTCGGCCTCTTNCACGAGAGAGATCAGAGAAGTCCCGCGGAGTAGGCGCGCTATCTCGATCGACAGCCCACCTCGCGGAACAGAAAAGGAAATAGAGAACCTACCTAACTTTACAATACTAGCCTTGTCAGCAGGAACTGCAGCCAGATGCTACATCCCCTGCAGAGAAGGCACTCGGGACCCTTGGGTGCGTGATGCCCAAACATATTGTGGCAGGGATAGGGCCCGCCCCAATATGCCCCTGAGGGCTTCCAGCACTATCCATCGATGATCGTCTAGTTTACATAAATGGCTGCAGAACGCGTGTATCACAGCTACCCTACAACGCTTGGCCAAAAGGTTATTGGATTATTGAGATATGATAAAACTGGTACCCTCTCGGGCTCAGTAGAAGCAACAGCGAAGTATAACTAGTATTGGCATATACTATATATGTAGGTACGTTAGTTTAAAAATTCCTAACCTGAACAAATTAGCTGTTCTTCGAGAGGAAAACGACATATAGTATTCCATGATGTTAAATGAAAACTTCTTCAAGACAACATTTTTAATTGTCTTGAAGAAGTTTTTATTTAACATCATGGAATAAGAATTTCCAAGACGTCCTCTATTCTAAGCGACATATAGTATGCCAAGAGCACTGTGGAACCCGTGCACGAGCATATTCCCACACAGGATCAGTACGCATGGGTACAAGTGGCGAAAGTTTCTAAAGGAAGAACAGCGGGAAGCATTATCTTATCAGTAGGAGGAAGCAAAGTGGAAAGAAGCAAAAAGAGGAAGGGAGAAAGACGTCCCGAAAACTCAGCTAAGACTGAGGTAACCTCTAAGGTCCTAATTTAATTTGTGGGACTCTGAAGAGAATTTTACAAAAAAGGACTGTAAAGCTGACATATATAACAAGGGATAATTCTCAACAAGGCTGAGTTGGTTCGTCTGCGCAGCATTGCTCAAAAGGCTAGCATTTTCAACACCTCCTCCTTCAACTCTTAATTTTACTCAATAGCTCTTCTCGCAATGTAGAGGCATAAAAAATTTTTTGCTAATTTACAACGTAAAAAATAATGGGCTCACAGGCACCGAAAAAACTAGTCGTGTTTTATTCATTTCATTATTTATAAATGTATTTATTTCTTTCCTGTGACGCTCTATGGGAATAAGATAGAGAAAAATTTGAGTGTTGAAGACGGTATGTAGGTGGGGTCATACTCCGGATCTCCAGTTGAGGGATCTGCACTTGCCTGCATGACTGTGTTTGGACATGTTCAAGGGTGCTACGGGAGATACCACTTCAGTGCACCATATTAGGCCTCATAAATACCGTACCCAGTTTCTCTGGTAGAATGCTGAATTTTCATTTAAAAAGTCCTCTGAGAAGTAAACAGCACAGGAGATAACGGGAGTTTTCGAGAAGTACCTTCTAATTTTCTGCCGTCAGTTGCAATGACGGGTTAGTAACAAAATGTTGGGGAAAATTCCGAGATAGGGAAATACCCCAAGCTATACAGTAGAAACAGTCCATTCATATTGGCAAAATCACAAGATGATGGAATAAATCCCATGATATCTATTAGCAACTATCTAGTGATGGTGTGAAGCCTTAAAAAATTGGAATAAGCAATCGATGTTAGAATAAATCCCAAGATATTGGAAAAAACCTAAGTTATTGGAAAGAATCTATAAAATTCAAGCTATTGGAATAATCTCACGACACTAGAGCATTTCTAATGATGCTGGAATACAACCAAAACTAAAAGAATAAAGCCTAAGATATAAGGAAAAATATTTGAACCTTATAGGACTGGATAATGTAGGTGCTTCCACATCGGATCAACGCGCATGGAAAAAGCAAGCCGAAAAGAAAAGGAAACAAAGAACAAAGCAGCATTGGTAGCAGTACAGAAAAAACGGAAGAAAATAAAACAGACACAATCAATTCCCGAAGGTCAAACAAGGCTTAAGTAAACTATGGAGAAGCATGGGCACAGAGAAATCAATTTCCGAAGGCCAACTTAACCTAAGCTTAGCTATGGGAAAGCATGGGCACAGAGGAATCAATTCTCGAAAGCCAAGCCAGGCTAAGGTAATTCTTGGGGTCCTCTGTGGGCGCGACGTCCAAAAAATGAAATGAACCAACCTGACTGCCTCTCCATCCTACGTGCATCGAGGAGAACAGAATATCTAGTGGACATATCCTACTCTAATAGCAACATAAATTTCAGAATCGATAAAGTTTAATTACCTTCAGAGAACGCCTGGAGCAATATATTATATTACCCTCAGAACACCTGGTACAGTATATTATATTACCTTCAGATAACCCCTGGTGCAGTATATTATATTACCTTCAGAGAACCCCTGGTGCAGTATAATATATTACCTTCAGAGAACCCCTGGTGCAGTACTCGCCGACGATGCACACATGTGGTGCCTCGACGCACGCGCCCACGAACTCTGCGATGTTGTCATGGTGCAGGTCTCGCATCTGTCAAAAACAAAACATCTGTCAAAAACAACTGCCTAAAAGACATCCGTCAAATAAATAAAGCTGCAAAACAACCTGTCAAACCTCTATCGATCTATCGTGGTGAAGGTTCGTATCTGTCACAAAATTTCTAAAGAAAACATCTGTAAAAAAACCGTAAATAAGCATCTGTCATGGTGAATGACTCGTGCATACATGTCAAAAACATAACAACGAAAAAAAAAACATTTGTCAAAGAAAACCGCGTAAAAAACAAATAATATTTGTAAAAAAACAGTCTAAATATCTGTCATGGTGCAGGTCTCACTGATAGATTGATTGAAGATATTTATCATAAACAAAACTTTAGATAAAAACAAATACTACAAGTTCTTTTGTCGGAGCGTTAGTAGGGTCATCATAAGCTCAAACATTTATTAATGCATAATTTTGATCACAACCTCAAATATCTAGAGACACATATACATATATTTTCTATAAATCATTATCGCAGTACATTTGTCTATTTACAAAGTTTTGGAATTGATTTTCGAAGAGTTGTGCACGTTTTTCAAACGTTAAGGTCTTTTCGGAGCTAAAATATAATCATAAAGATAATTTGATAAGTGCACAAAGACTTTTCGATCATACTGAGAATCTAACAGGAAACATTTTTTCAAGGTTTGATCCAATGAATACTAACTAGAAGCTGCGCGGAGTATGGATTGCCAAGGCCAAAGGAGTTTGTTTCAGGCCAATTTTTTGAGCCAATTTAATGTTCTAAAATGATTTTATGACTGTAGGAAATATTAATATGTCATGTGCAGATGGTTATGACTACCACGACCATGGCTTTGTGCGTAATGCAAAACATCTTACTCTTTTGAGTTCCTTCTTAAGACTGCGGGTAATATCAACATGTCTGGTGGAGACGGTTTTGACTGCCACGACCCTGCCTTTGTAGGTAGCGACCTGCATGCTGGCCCCGCCCCTGCATCCACTGCTGGCGGTGCTGCCCTCTGCGCTGCCCAGCGACATTTGGCTGCAGCGAGATGCCGAGTACAGGCCGCTCTGAAGAATGGAAGAATTTCAGAAATTATTATTACTAAATTAGTGGACCCGTGCGTGAAAAATTCACGCAATAACCTACACGTTTGTCTAATGCCTCTAGGCCGGTGCGGAATCTCCTCTTCTTTTATTTACTTCCTAATTTTCTTCTTTTCTTCATTGATCCTTTGTCGTG
>LQNS02278182.1:3289609-3316044 GCA_001587735.2 Parhyale hawaiensis
TTTTCTATTCTTTTTTTTCTCCACCCGCTGGGCTGGTTGCGTGGGGGTTTGTTAACCTCATGGAGTTTCTCCGTTCCTGCGTCGCCAGTCTGGTGTGATTTAATAATAATAATAATAATGATATCGTGAAGATGGCTGTGGAAAGCGAAGGACGCCAAAGCTACAATTCAGTACATGATAATGGAAAAGGATATTGGTTTGGTGGAGATCTATAGCAGAAGGGGAAGACTGCGTAACCGTAACTCCGAAAGTTAAACTGGATTCTTTTTTTATAATAATAACATAGACAAGAGAAAAATGTTACACTTATAAATAAGTACCAGATACAAATGATACAAAAACATAGTTATAAATTTTGAGAAGGTGGTTGTGACCAGAAAAGGTTTTCGTAATTTCAACTTGGAACCAAATGATATGGGGCGACCATAGCAAAGCATTCCACAGCTACCAATGCGAAACGAGATACTGAAAAATAATTACGGTTTTCCAAGAATAATTGTGGCTGTGGTGAATCATGTGTCCACTGGGGGAATCAAGTATTGGTAGACTTTCAACGCATTAAACAATTATGCATCGTATTTTTAATAATTGAGTCAATTGAAACTCAAATTATCGATTACTAGCAAATGACTTGAATTTATACCAGTATTTATTTCTTTGTCAGTTCATTAACAACATTGTTTTTAAACATACTGAGTAATTTAGAAGTACCTAATACAGTTTTTTCTGTTATTGCTGCACTTCAAATAAAAACTGGTGTGATTCAGACGATCGCAGATTTATGTAACAAACAGTTATAGTCATAATGCTCAGATATTTGGATTCCTTCGATTCTTTACATTTGCAAAGCTTCTATGCCAATGAAAAGATTAATTTATTCATATATTTAGAGCTTCATTTTTTGATTTCAACAAATTGCCAAATTTGTATTTTTAAAGCTTACAAATATTTAATTTCCCCAGTATAAACTCATGACAAAGAAGGAAAACACAACTACTGGTGGGAGCAAATACCGGTAGGGAAGTCATTACAAAGCTACATACGAAATGTAATTTTACCAGCGTATTGAGTGACCTTCTGGCATGGAACACGAACAGCATCTGCAGCGCACGTGTAAATTATTACATCAGAATTAAACGCTGTGAAATTAACAAGAATACTTATACTGGACTCAGCCTAACATGTTTATGTACTACCACGACGGAACCAGCTAGATATGCCCACATAAGTCGCAATATTGTAGACTCAAACTGAAATAGAACACGCAAAGGACTCAGCCAATTCTATAACAGGCCTAGTCCAACGTACATGTCAGCACTGATTATACACCGGACCCCGTCGGAAATACACAAAGTTGGTCACGACTCCTATGCTGGACCCACTCTGACACGCCAAGTGACTCTTAACCAGGACTCGGGACACACGATATTGGTACCTATTCGTTTCTTACACAGCGTTGCCACCGTTAAATAGCACGGCAACGCACTAATAAAGTCAATAAAACCTGAAATAATAATGCCTTTATATCGATAACTTTATCGTTCCAGTATAAATAACGACTACAGTTCGATAACCATCGAAGTTTCCACGCGACGAACTTGTTCTAGAGGATGTTAGAGGCAAACCAATCATCACTGGGTGATGCCCCTGATAAAGTTCGATATAAAACGAGAAACATTTTGCACTAAAAAAAAAGAAATTCTACCGAAATTCCTCTTGCGGTTCTACTCTTAAAAACCCTGAATTACTTTTTGCTATTATTATAGTAACCGTTTCATCACCGCAGTCAATATATGAGGTTAACCGAAACAAAATTAGTTAAGAGTAAAAAAAAAACTTACTTGTATGCGACGTAGGCTACGATGAGCACTACCACCAGCAGGGCACCTACAACGCTGGCAGCAATCTCGACCGCCATAGCTGCACATGAAGTATTACCCCTCTGGTTAGTTATAAAAGCTTGGTTACTACCGATTCATATGTTAGTATTTTCAACGAGTTCTTTCAGCATATTGTCCGAATGTTCTGTTAAGTCCAATCAGTTAGCTTAACCCGCCGTTACTAGCAAGGCTCGCAACATTTTTTGTAATTTGCCGTGAGCTAATACACCGAAAGCTGAGCGCATCGCTGCTGTTTGTACAGCACAACAGGGCATTCTAACCGTCTGCTGAGAGTATGCATCAAAATAGGTCTAAAATGTTGACCGACCTTTGAGCCAGAATATGTACTGAATTACTATAAAGGGAGCGGCAAAATAAATGCCCTAGATTTGAAAGGCGTGTGCAACGGCTGTAGTGGTCCTGGTAAGATGGGTGTAGTCTCGTTGTGACCTTGAAACCTTGCAATTTTCTGTAGAAAACATGTCTTGGTCGGGTGAACATCGTGGCTCTGCAGTGCGCACTTTTCTCGCTTTTCGCGTGCAAGGCAACATTCAACGTCATCGCCCCATCCCTGATGGCAGGGCCGGCCCAGTCCTGGTAACAGGAGTCAAACATAAGGTGGTAATAGGAGTCATAACGCAATATCCGCCGTAACGATCGGTAGGCATGGCCAATGCAAGTAACTGTTACTGGGCAGAGCGTCTTGGAGACCGTTCGACAGCTGCATTAACTATCACCCGTTCACCCTACCCTAAGACATGTTTTCTACTAAAAACTGCAAGGTTTCAAGGTCACAACAAGACAACAGCCATCTTACCATCACCACCCCAGCCGTTGCACGCACCTTTCAAAACTAGGGCATTTATTTTGTCGCACCCTTTGTATAAACACAGGAGCTGCTTTTTCAACAGCCTCAGTCAGATAATTCGTACACGCTGTAAATATTCTAGTCATTGACAGAAAAGTGCTTCCACTACAGATACTCTTATTTTATGCTACTTATGTTAATTGCTAACTGGCTATACAATATGACTTAAGGGTTCGAATTACTAACAGTGCTACTTTTGTCACTGTTCGCAACAATGTCTTACAGTTTCTCTCGTGGAACAACACAGAAATAATTAAACACTGGTTGCAAATTCCGTAGACTATCACAGTGTAGAGCATGACCCGCGTGCAAACACTCAGCAGTTGTTTCCCTTTGAACAACTATTTGAGCAATTAAAAGTGAGCAACTGCTTGTAGTACAGTGACAAAAAGAATTACATACAGTCAAGTGAAGGGATATGAAAGGTTCATAGGCGTGGTAAAGAATGAACTAAGATTTCTTACTGCACAAGAGGGAGTTCATTTCTTACCCCAAATTTGGGTCATTAATTTTTTCCCCACTTGACGACATGAAAAAAACTTATGGCGACTCAGAAGTCTTTGTTACCGATCTCGTCATTAGTAATGACAGATATGGAAAATAACCGTAGATAACGAGGTAGGTACATTTTGGATTTTCTTGAAAGAAAATTGTATCTTTTCATGTGCTTAGTAGTAGTATTTCAACACGACTTGCAGCTATACTTTTCATATACTTTTTTTTTGTATTTCCTACTATTTTAAGCGGCGGTTCATTACATGTTGCATCACTTTCTTTGTCATTCATATGACTTACAGCTGTGCACCATTACTTACTAAAGCTCCAATTTTTCTCTATTTTACGCTACATGAAACATTTCTTTATATATTTGAAGCGGTGCTCCGTCTCGTCGGTCAGGACGCAGATTCTGGAGATCTATTTCACGCCTGAAGGAATCCTATCGATGGAATTTAACAGCCTGATGTCAAATCCGCAAAACCGTTTCGAAAAAACTCATCCACTGAGAAATTTTATCGGATATTTTCCAGTGCGAAAAATGCATTAAATTTACACTTCGAAGTCTTGATCGAAATGGCCCTTAAAAGGTAGAAAGCCTAAAGGGATGACCAACTTAAGTTTTTAACAAAGAAAATGTGACAGTTAAAAAGGACCACCGTTGAGTATTTTGAATTGACAGTACAAGCATCTCAAAGGAAGGGACGTGGGGCACTAGGCTGCTCGATCAGAGATCCTTAAACTGGCGGTCGATAATTTTTTTTTGGGTTGGGCTTCTTATCTTCTTATTTTGTTTGACCTTATTTTTCATGAGGCTCACTATTTCAGAATTAGTTATATGAACTGTGACATGACCTTGAAGTCCACTGGTGATCACGAGCAAATGAAGTGAGATCTTTACAGTTCGAAATGACAATCAATTTTATAGCGTCAACTTTAATTTCTACTTGACCATGAGATCCAGATGGCCAACCAAAGGTTAACGATCCTTCTATAGATGAAGCTTCAACTGAGGATGTAGGGTGAACGTTCAAGGTAACTCAAATATGGTATCTTCTTAGACTAACTCAACAACTTCGCAACTAGCAATTAATATTGTAATTAAAATATACCAGACTGGCTACGTGAGAACGGAGGAAACTCCACAAGGATATCAGCCCCCACGCAACCAGCCCAGCAAGAGAGGAAAGAAAGAGAAAATAAAGATCGCAGAATCGCTCTGTTTACAAAGTTTATAAAGCTTCCAATGCCAACACCAACAGAAGCAGAGCCATCAAGATTATTCCAAATATATACACAGGATGGAATAAACGAACGAGAATACTGGCTTGTACGACATCGTACCGGTACCCAGACAAACTCATGTAGAGCACCAGTGCACCGAGTATGCCGCACCCGAGCACATGACTCAGGAAGAAAAACCACCAGCGGATGACTACGGCAATTATATACGATACGCCAGATCACAAGACACAACACCATCCAACAGAAACGCACATCGACGAACCACTCTATCAAGCAAAGTCAGATGACAATCGGCAACAGAACCCCATACTAAGGAGCAGCATTCCGAGCAGAGCAGGTCATAGCAACTGAAGCAGCGACGTATCAACTCGATCCAACCAAAAATCTCCCGAGTACGTCGCACGAGACCGATTTCATGAGAACGATGCTCGTGAGACAATTGAACGAAAGTGGGCCTCACACGTCAACTTGGGATTAAAATTGATACCCAAGATCACCAGGTCATTAACCACAGGCAAGTCACACACCATCCAGGTTACGTGTGGGGAGAGCAGGCCTTACTGTAGGTGAAAGACAAGAGCATAGTTTTAGTCTTACCAGCATTTAATCTCATCTCCGCCTTAAACACCAGGAATCAATAACCTCCAAATGACGCTGAATGGACTCAGAAACCTCCAACCTATAACTAGGATTTTCACAAACAGCCAGCAAAGTAACATCATTAGCGTAACCAACAAGCAAATTGTGAACAAGATCAAGTAAATCCGCTGTATATGCGATGAACAATAAAGGACCCAGAACATTACCCTGGTCCCTGTGGGACACCAGATACCACATCCAAAACTCATTACTCTTTCCATCAACAACTACACATTGGCGTCTACAAGATAAAAACTGACTAACAACCATGAAAACTCAACCACTAACACCCATCAAGCTAAGCTTATGAAGTAACCCTAGGTAATTCACGCGATCAAAAGCAGCACTGATGTCAAGCTGGACCATCCTGGCTTCATGATCCCTATCAAGTGCTAACTGAAACACATGAGAAATGTGTAGCAGAGCATCACAAGTTCCCAAACCTTTTCAAAAACCATACTGTGTCGGAGGTAGAACACCCTGCTTCTCAAGAAAGCAACCCAACCTGGGCGCAACCAACCTTTCATAAACTTTAGACAAAACAGGTGTGAGAGTTATTTGTATTTCAGTTTTACCACCGTAGCCGCAACTCAGGCGATTCAACAGTGAATTTCAGTTTTAATTATCACGTCATGAGTGGGAATATCTTATCTCGGAATTCCTGCCGGAAGAACTCAATTTAGCTCAGTGCGCTACTACTGGTGAGAAAAAGGCTCAAAGAATAGTAAAAGACATTCGAGTGGACGGCTCCTTTTGTGGCCTTCCGCACGAGAGAGGCTAGAGGTATCCAGCGTACTAGGTCGGCTATCTCGATCGACTACCCACCTCTCGGAACAGAAATGAAAAGTAAAGAACATACCTAACTTTACAAAACTAACCTCGTCAGCACGAACTGCGGCAAACTGCAACATCTCCTGCGGAAAAGGCACTCGGGGCCCTTGGGTGCGTGATGCCCACATATATTGTGGCAGGGATAGGGCGAGCCAGAATATACCCCTGAGGGCTAAACAGGTGTGATAGACATGGGTCTCTAATCGGAAGTCCGAGATGAGACACAGCCCTTCGGAACAGGAGTTACAAGTGCAACACGAAAGCATTCCGGGAAAGAGCCCAGCTGTAACATTCGACGGAACACAGAAGCGAGCGTGGCCGCAAGCACTCCAGCCACCTCACCCGAAGAAACAACGGAAACATACCTGACAATTCAGCGCCACCATTGGGATGCAGGGCAAGAAGAAGGCTATGCACTTCAAATGATCTGAATGAAAAACCGTAGAACCTTGGCTCAGGGTCACACGCTAAAGAAATGACGCACCTGGTCCCGGCTCTGCCTCTGATCGAAGTAGCGCAACAAAAAGTCAAATTGGCAGCAGAATCTACAACTAGGTCTCCACCAGTATCAATAAAGGGGGGAGCGTAGAAGAGCTCTCACCAAACACAACGCTCTTTCCTGAGAGAAATTTTGATGCACTTAGATGCATCAAAACTACATGCATTTTTGTCCCATGACAGAGTTATTATTATATACTTCGTTTAACCTCCGTAGCCGCAACTCAGGCGTTTCAACAGAGAAAAAAACTTGTGCGGTATTCAAATACCGCATAATAGGTAGGCGTGGCCGTGCGCTACTACGGCAGGGAAACAAGCCGCAAAGTATAGTAGGAGACACTCAAGTGGTCGGCTCCATTTGGGTCCTTCCACACGAGAGAGACTGGAGATGTCCCGTTACCAGGTCGGCTATCTCGATCGACAGCCCACCTCACGGAACTGAAAGAGGAGAGTAGAGAACCTACCAAACTAACCTCGTCAGCAGGAACTGCGGCAAGCTGCAATATCTCTTGCGGATAAGGCACTCGGGAACCTTGGGTGCGTGATGCCCAAATATATTGTGGCAGGGATAGGGCCAGCCAGAATATACCCCTGAGGACTCCCAAAACCGAAACACGCAAGTGCATCATAGAAATAAAATGCATCATGATGATACGTATAGGAGCTTATGATGCACTTGGCATGAATTAATGCACTTATGTGTTTCGGTTTTGTGACAAAGCCGATGATGCATGAAGATGCATCAAAAACAGATAAAGTTGATGCATCTGAAGAGATGAAACCTTGAAAAACAATAGCGATCTGCGTGTTAGTATGTAACTGCGTCTTGCTTCTCACGTGTAACAAAACTACAAAGCTTTTGTTCGCTTTGTTTTTTTGCGGAAATATGTTTTTTGACTGAAAGATGTTTTTCTGTCTCCTGGGATGACACACCAAACTACGCCATGAAACTCCTACGTGCATCCAGGAGCTTCTCTGTGAAACACCTACTTGCATCGAAACTTTCTCAGTGTTCAATGTGGGCCACCACTTATGTGTGCTAACAGACCTCAAGCTTATGTTCACTTTCAGCTTCCTCATAATAAGTAGCCCTAGCCCGACGTTGAAGTTCTCTGAAAAGCTAAAAGTCAACATCAGACCCGCTAGTGGGCCAACGGGAATATGTCTCCCGCTTCAACTGATGCGCCCTCCGACAGGCATCATCAAACCAGGGTTCACCCCCTGTCCTAACCGTAATGAATCGGGAAGGCACATCGGTACTCACTATGCCAGAGAAAAACCGATCCAAAATAGACCCAGGATCAGGAGACTTTCTAGTAATACACCAATGTAGCACAAAGATGGCGCCAGAAATCGCGTTCCAATTCATTCTGGACTTCCAAAAACCTCACGCCCGACAATGATTCTGGGGACCCGTCGATGAACTTGCTACGTTGCAGAGAGGGCACCATAGTCCGAGACACCAGCAAGAGACAACGACATTCCAACAAAATCAGGAACATCAGTCAACAGGACGTCAAGAACACCACCAATCAAATGGGTGGGGCCCTCAACCAACTGCTCACAAACAGAGGCAGTCACGAAATCGAAGGCTGTATGGCCATTGCAATCGGTCCTTCTAGAAGCCAACCATTCCACATGGTGACGAATAAAATCACAAATAAAAACAAATACAGAACGTCTATCATTTGACTGAACCCTAGCCATTGCATTCAAAAGATAATAAAAAACCCTGGTAGGAGTTATAAGAAAGCTTAAGCCTCCCTAAAAAGGTACTAAGCTGCCTTCACGGGCATATTGTGGCGGGCCCTTTCCCCGTCACAATATGTTTGGGCATCACGCACCCAAGGGTCTCGAGTGCCTTCTCCGCAGGAGATGTAGCATCTGGCCGCAGTTCCTGCTAAGAAGGTTAGTTTTGTAAACTTATGTAGGTTCTCTATATTTCCCCTTCTGTTCCGCGAGGTGGGCCGCCGAATGGTGGTAAGCGACCCATCCCATGGGACTCCAATCTACTCCCGTGTGGGGGGGCTACGGAAGGGACCCCCCGCACGAGTGTTCACTTTCTTCTGTCTTCTTCTCTTTTCGTTTTTCGTCTACCTTCTCTGCGCCGTACGGCTGAGCAATCTTGTTCGACCGAGCCGTGTGGAGTTGGAGATGCTCGCGCCTTATTTCCTGCCAGACATGGTGCACCCGGCCGAGATTGTACTAATAGAACTCATCTGAGTTCGACTCAACTTCTAAGCTATATTATATAAAATTGGATCGCTGTTATATAGTCTCCGTTTCTGATACGGCGGGAAAACCCTCATTGTAATAATAATAATAAAGGTACTAAGCTTTTTTTAAGAGAGGAAGGGACATATAGCATGTCAATAGAACGGGGAACCCATGCACGAAGGTGCTCCCACACAGGGTCAACGTGCATGGGAACAGCAAGTCAGGAAAGAAGAGGAAGTACAAACGAAAGTAAAGTCAGTAGGAATCTGAAAGTGGAATGAAGTAAAGTGGACACGAAAGACAGACGTCCCGAAGGCGTAGCTAATGGCTAAGGAAACCTACACAATCCCCCTGGCAGCGCTGATCCCCATAACACAGGATATACGAACCTAGATAACCAAACCCTATGGCCAATCCTATAGCCCCTGAAGGGTCAAAAACCCTATCATTAGTAGACAGACTACAATACACTGAAAACCAATTAATGTTTCGAAACGAGTCACAGACTAGCAGCACCATCAGCTCACAACATGGACACTCATATTCTCTCTGCCTAGACATAACACCTTTACGAACGTAAGCAGCACCTATGTCGGAAGAATTGCTACATAGAAATTGGCTTCAGCCGACAGTTGTGCTTCAGATTCAATAAAACCCCACGACGCCTGGCGCTAGGAAGCTGAAGTCATAGGACACACCAAAAGGTCACTCGACTTATAAATGACTCTCCCAGCTTGACGGTCATCATATTGCTCCGTTGGGAAAGGTTAACCCTTCAACTGCTTTCTGGCTTCCGTAGACACGTTTAAATTATATTATCACTACCACAAATCAAAATAAAATTTCAGCGTTGTAGGGCCTACAGTTCACTTAGTAATTGAAATGTACCACTGCAATCAAGAGAAATTTATGTGCAACAGCTAGCCTACAATGCCCCTCAACCATTCAAAATTATTGCAGGTCTTTTTCCTTAGTTTTTTTAATTTATGCATTGAATTCTAGCATCTGGTTGTTTTATTTTACTCAACTATACAAGATTATTAAGGCAGTGGCCGTGTATCACGCCTTGAAAATGGAAGTGATTGGTCATCGTCGTTCTACAATGAACGTTCAGGTGCTGCATTATCTCATATAAAAAAATAGGGTGGTTTATTACGCAGTCGCACTCATAGCGACAGCCGAAAAATTCATGTGATCTCAGGGAGATGATGACGTACCGTCGTGGTCATGTTAGTTTTTTAATTAAAAAAAATCAATTATAAAGAGATATACTTACAGCGGCATCTTGCGCCATGGTAACCACAAGGAGGTTCATCAATAGGTGGCTTGCCCTGACTCCAGTCAATGGTTCCGGTGATGTGCAGTTTCTGTTGGCATTAGATACAAAATTACCCCGGAACAAAAAGACAGTTTTTCTCAGCTGCAGCGGATATCAGTCCAAAAATTAAAAACTCACATGAAATAGTGCGTAACAGGCGGACAAAGCAGATGTTGCGAAATACATATGTTTAATCTATGACAGACAGCAGGGTATGCTATCGGTTGCTCTTCTGGTCTCCCTGGAAACGAAGTCTCACTCCTCAAACACACAACCCAGCCTTGGTTTCGGTCTCGGGAGGGCGTATCTCAAGTTCCATCTTCCCAAATGTGGCCAAATTCGAGCTCGGGAGGACCTAAACTAGAATTTTCAGGATTCAAAATAATCAATCACCATTTTTTATTTGACAGCTGTCCCTGAGGGCATTGTTACGGCCGGAGTAGCGCATTTCGTGCAGATCAAGACATCATAGCTGTAGGAGATCAAACTCGTTTACGTTTGCGAAAAAAAAGGTCAGGTGGTCGTTTGGTGGAAACTCTTACCAGGATAAAATGAAACGTTATTGGAAAGAAAACTTTGGTCTTAGGGTCTAAAGTGAGATTTAAACCTCATCCGCTAGCAGGTTTGAACTTAATACTTCTAAAAGTAACACATGATTTAGTACAGAGTGTTGTTAATAAACGTCTGTTGAAGGTAATGTTCTTCTCGATAGCATACTTACTGTAGGACTAAGCTTCCAGATGCTAAAATTCATAGCTGTGCCTCTTGCTTTACGTTTCCTATTCGGAGATTTAATAGTTTATTACATGGAGGTTTTGCGACACCTTTAATTAAGAAGATACAATAATCATTTCAAATAATTAATATGGGAATTATAGAAAAATTATTAGTAATTATGAGACTTTTTAACTACAAGGGCTGCATGAAAGGTAAAGTCAACTTCACTGTATCCCCAACTGGGAAAATCACACGCACTGGTTTGTGCTGCAGGCATAGGCCAACAGTACCCAAAAGAGTATAAAGCTGTATTCGATCACAGATCGTTTAGAGCAATGGCGCCAGTTGCAAAAGGCTCCATGCTACAATCTGCGTCCTGACCCTCTCCACTGCTGGCAAGGTAAATCCACAGCAGTACGTAGACCAGATGCCGACTGATCATGTCAAGCGCCGCGAATAACTTGCTGATTTGGTAGTGAGGTTTGAGCCAGCTACCTTGAGAGTCAATATCAGAACCTTTATTCTGCGGCTACTGCGGGTAAGCCATGATCAAACAATAAACCGTCTCCAGCTGTGCTAAGATTTTTAAAAGTGACGATTATGAGAATGTAATCCGAAGCGTTTCCTTTGTCAGCAGCATTCGAGACTGTCTTTTAACACTTTGTCGCCCAACATCACTTTCCGGTCCTGGAAACTTAAGCAAGGTATGCACTAAAGCTTTTTATTACTCTGTTAGAGCCTGTCATGCACTCTACTGTTTCATCAATTCTTTGTGAACTACAGCAAAGTGCTCAGTCTTTTGAATTGTTACAATTCACCCTAGATTTAATGACGTATCTAAAACTTTAGAAGTAATACTTGCCAACTGATACGACTGCTAACGTTTTAGCCACACTTTTGCTCGACACTACTTATGAGGTGACAACGAATCATCAACACTACTTTTGAACAATTTGCATCGTGTTTGCAGAATAAAAGTCTCCCGTGTGAAATCGCCTTTAGGTTTCACTTTTATCTTTATTGTCAACTCAGTATAATAAAATATATACAATCTAAAGGTAATTCTTTGTCCTAGGATAGGATTATGCCCCACTAAAAGAGAATGTTTACCTATGGGGCCGATGACAGAAGAAGTACAATTATACAGGGTCCTAAGTGAGTGAATATGTACACTGTGTAGGTCTCCCTAGACACAAATTTGTGCTGCTAAGATAAGAAAATTCACGCTATATATTACCAAAGATGGGCATGAAATTGCAAGAAAAACAGTTTTAAGAGACCTTGGAGTGAGATTGCAAGACGATGCTACCTTCGAAGAACATACAGAGTTATCGCTGTGGGAAAAAGGTGGAATGGAAGGGTTCTGTGAACTTTTTCGAAATGCAAAGTATAGAGGTGATGCTCACACTATGGAAGCAATTAATTAACTCTGCGGAGACTCGAGTACTGTTTTCGACTTTGGCTACCGAGTACGAGAAAAAAATAGAACAACTTGGAGCTATTCAAAGATCGTTCACGGCTAATATTCAAGGCATGTAAGAGTACGATTACCACAAACGACTTAGCAGTCTGTAATGGTATTCAATATAACGAAGTTTCGAGCGATTTACTATCTTAGAGCTTTCAAAGAGTTTGGAACGTATCACCGTATGTGTGAATGAACGGATTGTTGATAGACACTCAGAAAAAAACTGGAACTTGTGACAAACGCATTCCAAGCAGAAATGGTGGCAAAGAAGTAGCGACAAAATAGTGTAATAGCTTGGCTGTACGGCGACCAAGATTGTTTACCAAAATGCGGCGGCATATTGGAAACGCCACTGATATAAAAATTATGGAATTCAAAAATTTACTGGATTCTCATTGAAGAAGAATACCAGATAGACCAGCGGTCACGTTCCCTATGGAGATGATACCCTGCAGGCTCTTTCTTTGGTCGCTAACTGTAACCCCACAGAAGACACCCAGTATCGTGACTCCACAGACGTGTGAAGTGTGAAACGTCACCTGAACTTCGTCTAAAGACCCACAAGGTATTAGATCGCAATATGTAAATTTTCGTTTTGCTCAATTTGGTAAAACGATGCAATTTTGCCCAATTCATGAGGAACTCTATCAGAAATGCATCGGTTTCATTGGTCATCAACTTTAATAATTGAACATAATCCCCTGTGGTACAGAGTCGCTCTTTGCATCAATATATTGAAATTCTTGCCGTTAGCTATAAGTTTTGTAAACCATAGTTAAGCAGTCCATTCTCCTGCAATGGTTCCATCAAAGTATTGCGCACAGAAAACTGATCGGTAGAAATGACCTGATGGTGGGAATAATGCTGGTTGGTCGTTTAAACCAGCTTCTCCCTTCTGTATGTTATTGCAAATTTTTAAAAGAATATTATTATCAATATATTAGTTTGGAAAAAGAAGACTAATAGGCTTTATTGCTGTTAGTGAAAACTAGGATTGCACTAAACCAGGAGCTAATACAAACATCAGTAAGAGCGTTGTTCCTATGCAGAAACGAAGTTTCGCTGGGTGTAACTGAGTGAAGTTCTAAGATCTTAATTTACAGTTTAGGCCCACAGTGATTATTTAGAAAAGCTTCATAGCATCGTTTTTAACAAAGATTGTATGTTTAATTGGGGTAATAAAAGGGGTGACTTTATAATACATTATTCATTGCTGTTCTCTTGGTTTTGTCATATCGATGCAGCCTTTCTCTAGGAAGCAGTCTTTTGTAACAATGAAAGAAAACATCAGAGTTATCACAGCAGTGCACGTAACCGCTGAAGCTGGTTTCTCGCAAGCTGTTTCGGAAACATTACTGCCCCATGTGCTACTGTACCTCCTCGCTTTGGCCAAACCTTAAACGTAAGCCCAATTCCAACGTGTAACCTATGATGATATATGTATTTCGCCGACATATTTATTATCATTGTATCGAAAGTTACTCTTATTTCGGCGACTTATGAATGTATCGATGTCAACTAGGGCAAGTAAATTTGCTCGAAAGTAAAATGCTTACCTCAAAGTCACTACACGGAAATGCGCTCTCAGTATCCAGATCAGTATATACAAATCTGATTACTCATCACTAAAGGTGATCCGTAATGGTCCTGGCTACAGACTAACGTGTTCAACCGATGGCAGCGCATACTGTCATCAGACAGGGGCTAAACAATGAGCAGCAATACAGGGCTGCGCGGATAATAGTAACTAAGCTCTGTCTCTGTTGTAACTATAAGCTGTGACTCTCGCATTTGTACTACTTCGGTGCTTCTATAAAGGGTAGGACCTATTATTGTTTGTAAAAAAAAATGAAGGGGCTTTCGAATATAACGGTTTAAGCGACTATCTGAGTGTACTACGCTAGTGTTTGAGTCACTGCCTTCGATCGAGATAATCTAATCCAATTGGCAAAACTAGTCAGGAACCTCATTTTTGAGTGTGCGTTTAGCCACTTCGGATTAAGTTTCATGCGACAGTTGCAAGCTTATTACACACCAGAGACCGCCAAGAACTTGATCTTGCTTTCGGCAGAATACTATTTCCAGCGGAGCGTTACTGAACTTTCAGCAGCCTAAACGCAATCGGTTGGCAACTACCAGGTGAAACTCGATCTACAGGTACCCGTGGGCCGTTGATGCGCCAATACAATGTAATACATTGCAATTCATTGTAATACATTGCAATACATTGTAATACATTGTAGCATCGACTGTCCACGGTTGAAAGTTAAGTTAAGTTCGAGCTGCTCGGGTTAGATGTCCTGGATGACGGTAAGTGAATCAACGACACCATAAACAACTAGAGCACTCTGAGAGCGTATAGCTCTACCAAGCAAAGCAATGTTAACGAAATATTTAAATTAGTTCCGAAACTATAATTTTCTTTTAACCAGCACGAAAATCTGGCCGTTTGTGCTTCTTGACAGTAATAAAAGCTTTTGTATTTTTTTTTAAATCGATGGGTAACTTTTTGAGTTATGTTTTGACAAACAATTGTCAAGCTCACAAACAGACCAACTGATCATCAACAAAATTTAATCATTTATGTTTTACACAATTTCTAACAAGTCCTGTAAATTTCATAAAACCTGTTCATAAGTTTCTGAATTATATTGCTAACAAACAAAAAATCGAACATAGAGACAAACAACAAACTCACAACAGATCATCACGGAAATTTGGTCACTGACTCTTTCTAATATACCCAACTCATGGAAATTCTTAAAAGTCCGTCCCTAATTTTTGACATATGGTACTAAGAAAAAAAGGCAGACAGGCAGACAAACGGTGGAACGGATCTTTACCAAAAGTTAATCAACTGTTCCTCCTAACACGTCTAATGCCGGGGACACATATATGCATTTCTACTCCCAACTGGTTGCTCGGATGTGCAGATTGTGTCCAGTATCGATACGTACTTAAAATCGGTAGCATAGATACCGTGGCATAAATAAAGTCCGAGTCTCGCACCCTTGTAGCAAGTTATCTGTGTAAATGCCTAGTGTGTCCCCAGCATAACAATCCCTGTAAGTTATGTAATGATCCGCCGATAACTTCCGAGTTATCTTAGTGACAGACAAAAAACAGACAGACTGCACAAACGTATAACCTTCTTAGCGAAGGTAATGATAACAATGGACGACACTTTAAATAATAATAATTATTGACCTTACTGTATATAATAAATATGCACACTCACGGGAAGCCCTTGATTCTCCCCACTGTAGAGGAACACCCCTACAGGGTAAAGCCCATATTCTCCAGGCGACTGAGGGTTGGCGAGCCGACCGATGAGGGTGTAGTTGCCCTCTGCGTCGCCGTTTTCGTCCATGTGCACCATGTACCTGTCAATTAAAGAGTGCATTTTACACGAGGTGGCTAGTAGTAACAATTACACGTTGGAGGGGGTGGGGTCCACGAAGAAATCACTAACTGTACTAGAGCAGTAAATGCCCGTAGTTACGCTGACGACATAGTGTTTGCGTCTCCCCATTCTATATACCGGGTTACAATAGTTGCTTGCAATTTGAGAGAGCGAAGCGAGTCTACTTTGCATTGCGTAAACTATAATACTATAAAAACAGCATGAATGTATATCAGGCCTAGGAGAAGTAGCTTGCCCGGTCATAAACATTCTGTTCACAATGGTGTAGAACTCCCGTATGTAAACCGCATTTCTTATCTGGGTCATAAAATCACTGAATATTTTCGTGATAACCTGAACATAGAGGAAGAAACGCGAAAGCTCCATGGAGTTCGGAAAACGTTAATTCTGAAATTTTGACATCGTTCTGGAGAGGTCAAGTGCCAGCTGTTCGGACCAACTGTTACTCCAAGTACTGCAACTCGCTTTGGTGTAACTTAACAAAGAAATCCACTGCGCGTTTGCCCGTTGCTTATAACGATATATTCCGCAGATTACCGAATATGCTAAGGTATACTAGTGCAAGTCTAATTTTTGATCAAAATTACACTGATTATCTGAAAGCCAGAAGCAGGAAATGCGCCTTGAACCTAAAAATCAGGATTGAAAACTCCAACTCGTTACTAAACGTTATCTGTAGTGGCCCTGGCTACAAACGATCTAATATGTAGATATCTACTGTGGCGGTGCGTACTATTGCCTGACGGAGGCCAAGCAGTGGGGCGTAATGAGGGCTAGAATAATATTATTATATTAGACGTTTAAGCATCCCTAGACACAACTGAGGTGATTCAAGAGAAGAATAGGAAGGCGCATGTAGAATGTCGACAGAATTGTGGAAAACATGCATGAAGGTAGACCGACGCGCATGGGAATAGCAAGTCAAGTCGGGAAAGAAGAGGAAGAACAGAGGAAAGTAAGACCAGTAGGAGTATGAAATCAGGAAGGAAGCAAAGTGGACACGAAAGACAGACGTCCCGAAGGCCCAGCTAATGGCTGAGGTTACCTATACATTAACCCCCTGGGGGGATGAGGGGGAGAATATAAGACCACTGCGACATGCACTTTGGTTTGTTTGTACCCTAGAAATAATCTACATTCTCTTATGCACAGTGTAACGTTTCAATGAGCTTCTTGTAATCTTTCCATGAGTACCAATGAAGTTTATTATTAATAAATTCATCACAATAATGGGAGTACTTGGTCGGAGCACACTGAGAATATTTAAAAATTACAGTAATGCCGAAGTCACACATGCATTCACACACAAAACTTGATGCGAGAACGAGCAGCTCGCACACTGTTCTGGTACATAGGGTATTCAAAGCCAGTAACACAGATACGGTAGCATCAGCGACGTGCGAGCTGTGCGTCCTCGCGTCAAGTTGCGCGTGGGAATGCATGGTGGGGCTCGGCACAAGAGACCAAACTGAAAATCTTAGCTCACACATCCGACATTAGCAAGGTGAGAGTACTGCTCTTTGCCAACCACAGTCTCGATGTAGCTATTCCGGGTGCATCGGTCATAACCACACCTCACGTACTGAAGTAGCTAAATGAACTGAATTGAAAGCCCAGTTCATTTACAAAAGAATAGCCACGTCAGATGTGAGTCTTTGCGCACACGGCTGTACAAATCTTCAGAATAGTGACGTCACGCCAATAACGTCACTCCTTTTGCAGCGAGGAATCTTGGGTAATTCCAAAATGGCGTGACGCTATTGGCTTGACGTCACAATTCTGAAGGTTTGTACAGCCGCATGCGAAAACCATCAGATCTGACATAACTATTCTTCAGTAAATGAACTGCGGTTGAAAGCCCCTCACAAATATGATGAGGTTAACCCTAGTTACGTACCGCGCCTACAGTGCAAGTTTCTGTTTTTCGAGTGTGGTCCATGCGGAGGCCTAGATAAGTTAAAGCTGGATGGTCAGTTGAGCAGCCCGGAGGCCACATTTTTAGTTTCAGAAGCTAGTGCTTATGAACGTCATGGCTGCCACACAAGATTTATTCGTCGGACCAAAGTTGCCTTCATTGGAAATTGAAATGAGGCCCTGCAGTCGCCTTCAGAGCGAGGTTACATGGCGGCAAATTATGAGACAGACACGTGAGTTATTCTCCGTGATCTCTGGCGCAGTGAGGGCAGGCTTCGCTCAGCAGTCCAGCAATATCAGCAACAGTCCAGCAATACCAGCAACAGTCCAGCAATATCAGCAACAGTCCAGCAATACCAGCAACAGTCCAGCAATATCATCAACAGTCCAGCAATACCAGCAACAGTCCAGCAATACCAGCAACAGTCCAGCAATATCAGCAACAGTCCAGCAAAATCAGCTACAGTCCAGCAAAATCAGCTACAGTTCAGCAAAATCAGCTACAGTTCAGCAAAATCAGCTACAGTTCAGCAAAATCAGCTACAGTTCAGCAAAATCAGCTACAGTTCAGCAAAATCAGCTACAGTCCAGCAAAATCAGCTACAGTTCAGCAAAATCAGTTACAGCTCAGCAAAATCAGCTACAGTCCAGCAAAATCAGCTACAGTCCAGCAAAATCAGCTACAGCTCAGCAAAATCAGCTACAGTTCAGCAAAATCAGCTACAGTTCAGCAAAATCAGCTACAGTTCAGCAAAATCAGCTACAGTCCAGCAAAATCAGCTACAGTTCAGCAAAATCAGCTACAGTCCAGCAAAATCAGCTACAGTTCAGCAAAATCAGCTACAGTTCAGCAAAATCAGCTACAGTTCAGCAAAATCAGCTACAGTTCAGCAAAATCAGCAACAGTCCAGCAGTATCAGCGCCCGACCGACAACAACTCGTCTCATTTGGAATCATTAAGGGCTCGTTGGAGTAGCTCGTCTAAGCGGATCGGTGCTAATCTGTACCTTAGCTTCGTCCCGCTGTAGCGAATTTAGGTATCAACCTTAAATCAGTTACTCATGAGACGGCCAAATCAGTTACTCATGAGACGGCCAAATCAGTTACTCATGAGACGGCCAAATCAGTAACTCATGAGACGGCCAAATCAGTAACTCATGAGACGTCCAAATCAGTTACTCATGAGACGGCCAAATCAGTTACTCATGAGACGGCCTAATCAGTTACTCGTGAGACGGCCAAATCAGTTACTCATGAGACGGCCAAATCAGTTACTCATGAGACGGCCAAATCAGTACTCATGAGACGGCCAAATCAGTTACTCATGAGACGGCCAAATCAGTTACTCATGAGACGGCCAAATCAGCTACTCATGAGACGGCCAAATCAGTTACTGATGAGACGGCCAAATCAGTTACTCATGAGACGGCCAAATCAGTTACTCATGAGACGGCCAAAAACTCAATTATGCTCTGGCGAAAGGAGCTCCTAGCCGTCTGAAGCGTACTTGGGTTACTTTTACCACCTGCAACACGACTCAAAGTAGCGAAACCAACGCTCTTATTAGATGTTCCGGACGGGTGGAATTGACTTTGATCGATTTCAAAGTGCCATAATACAGGCACTTTCCCATAACACGTAATAACTATGAACTCTACTGTCTTTTTTTCCGTACTGATACTGCAATCTCGTACAGCTAAGCGAAATCTGTAAAAGTGTACTCTGAAGCAATTTTCTGTAGCGCGATAAAAGTATTTTATATGATATCGTGGGAAAAGGTTGTTATAGTGCTAGTCCTACAAAAAGCATATTATGGGCTTGAATGTCTCATGTACACGTAGTGTGCAAATTACTGAGAACAGTAGTTATCCAGTTGTTTAAAGCCACAGTAAGTCCACGTCGCAGAGCCAAAATAAACTGAAGATACATACTACATTATCTGTATACAGCCAGATAAACGAGTGCCCAAAAGTTAGCAAGTTCTACGGTCAAAATATACAGCTGATAAACATCTTCTATACATTAAAGACCAATGCATATATTGGTTTAGTGTTTTATTTGTTTATCGGTCCATTTTCTGTCACGCTTGAAGAAATAGAGAGACGGAAATTAGTGCAGGCTGCAGACGATGGCAAAAGTATACGGCGTCCTTATATCTAAAAGCACTTCTTGTATTGCCAACGTTGAAATCAAAGAACTAAAGTTTCCCTTAGCACTCTCATGCATTCTGATTTGTAGTTTCTTTCAACAGTTACTTCGTTGCATCACTTATTCCTCCAACTTGATTTAATTTTCGTTTACAAAACAGCTTTTCACTGAGAAAACACATTTCGACCTACATGATATCCTGGCGTATCCAGAATACAAAGTCGAAATTCATTTTTTGAGTGAAAGACTGCCTGCAAAAATCAACTGACTTTTTCTCCATATTAGAGAAAGAAACAAAAAAGGGTTTCGCTGCTCAGCATGTGTAACGCCGAGAAAAATCATCTCTTACGTTACTTGAAGTTAGCATTGGGTATTACCGAATATGTGGCAATAGAGACTTATATCACAAATTCTTCGCCGTCATTTTGACGGCTGGGTAAACTAGTATTCAAACAGTTCTTTGATGTTTCTCATAATTAATTACAACAACAAAACTTAGCTGTGGAGGGGTATACAAAGAGTGGATGCATTAGTAACTATTATTATTATTACCATAGTCAGAGTATAAACAGTGATATACATATTCATGATTTCCTAATTTAAAAAACTAGATCTGCACAGTGCTAGAAACAAGCTATAGCAGTTGCAGGTATCATTAGGGGCCAAATGAATGTGTAAGATGAATAATTCACAGAGCACAAAAACATAGCTGGAACACTCGTAAATGTGAGTAGTATTAAATAATGCGTGAAGTCGTGAAGTTTATCGTCCCCAGCAAATATCGTGGTGGCTATAGTGAGAACATCGATCGCTGTACACTATAAGGTTGACAAAATTAGAACAGCACTGTGATTGGGTTGGAATAATTATAAAATGTCACGATGGTGCCCTATTTAGATACCCTGGAAGTTCTTCGGGCGAGGTCGAGGTGACGTTCATCGCGCAGCCCGTTTGGTGCGGAAGTGAAAAGCCATTCTGTGCCCAGCGGGACGGCTAGCAAGGAGTTATCTCCACATTGCGGGTAACAGCTTCTAGTTGTTCCGCCAGGCACTTATAGTAATTGCATCATGTTCAAACGTTAAAATAACTTTAGATTTCCAAGAATACTCCTCCTAAGATCACTGCAGGGACCACTCGCTGAGTGGATGTGGTGGTAAAACTATGACTATATAATAAAAACTCGCCCAATGTTGGCGCGATACAACTTAATTCCAGACAATCTCCCGTCACTCTGACGTCACTGTCTATCGACACTATTCTCAAAACGTGTAAATTAGATTGTTGGTTCTGAATGTTTCAGGGTAATTTTTTAAACAGAAAATTGCTAGGTATCGGTAGGAAAATATCTGTCACTGGAACTTATCACTTGGCATACCCGTGGGTCTTGCCGAATAGGTAAGAGCAGTGCAATATTAGATGTTACACTCCTACTTTAAGCGTCATGCAAGAATATGTCAGAATATAAACAATAGCTGTGAGGATAAAAATAGAATAAAAAACTGGAACTCACCTCACGGCAGACTTTTACGTCATAGCTACCATTTCGATGTAGGTCACTAAGCGCAAAGCAACTGCTATAGAGAGGAATACTAATGCTCTTGAGCTCTTACGCCCAATGGCAGACAGAGATCTCAGTCTTGCTCAAAAATAGAGTGTAGTTCAGCAAACACAAAAGAAAAGAAACAGAAAAAAAATCCTGACTGTGACTCACCCCATGGCTGACTTGTAAGTCTTCCCCAATATTTCAGAGATGATGAGCTCGCCATCGTGGGGATCTCGGCCTGCTTTAATGGTAACGTTTAGAGCCTCAGCGTAGAGGTACACTGCATCGTAGAGGTACGCTGCTTCTGCTCTGATCTGCCACGGAAACAGTAAGAATATCAACATCATTATAAAAATCGTTTTAACATCCTTTTAAAAATCGTATCTATGTTATAATTCTGCTTGTGTCCCTCCGTTAGTTAGTACAACCGGGACGCTTTCATCAATATTAGATAGAGGGAAATTAGGGCATCTCAGAGGTATCCTTGATACGACATGGGAAGTGATCAATATATGAAAAAGCCAAGTTCAAATTCATGCTGCTACTGCTCGCAAGTCTAACGTAGAAGATTTACCGCATTACTTGGAATATTTTGCAACCTTCTAATGTATGATATGGGTCCGAGGGTATCATAATGGAAGAATTTTCTTTTTTTGTTCTGTCGAATTTCTACAGGTTCCTTTAGTATAAGATAGGAAAAAAATCAAAATGAAACTGGTCCGAGTTATCACGAAATATGATTGCTTTGGTTGTGTGGAATCTCTACAGGTTCTAGCTAGTGAATAATAAAAAATATATTTTGCTAACTTGTTGCACTTCCCAATCGGAAACTTATAGGCATTTATCCGATGTTGTCGGATACTTTTCACTATTTTCCGATAGGCAACCGATATATGCCTATAAATTTCCGACTGGGTTTAGCGATGCTGTGACCTAAAATATCGCAAAATAATAAATTGTATTTCCTTATAAAATCAAAAGGCCACGCACGACCTTGGGCATCACTTAGTTTTGAAAACACATTTGTTTTCGTACGTCTTACCATTCCATTCATAAAGTCCACCAAGTCCACAAAGTCCACCAGATCCATCAAGTTCACAATTGAATCACAAAGCTCACATAATCCAGTCAGTCCACAAAGTTTACAAGGCCTACAAAGTCCATAGAGTCTAAAAAAGGAATAATTTATTTCAGCAACACTGGCAAGGGGAAGAGATGTTGTCAGGGGAAGGAAGGTACAAAATGCCAATGGCCGGGGTAAGCTCGGAAAGTCCTAATGTCAATGCTTGAGCAGTCGGACGATTGGGAAGCAGCAGTCGAGGTGCATTGTGGGGAGGGATCAGAGCTTCTACAATCGGAAGAACAAAAGTCAGTTATGGATTGTAACGAGAGGTACAGCTGTAGTCAGTATATTGAGGCTCGGCCATGAGGTAATTTAGAAACTAGCTCACTCTCCACTTTCAAAACTCATGATGAAGCTACCATAGCTAGCAGAACAATTTGGGAAGGCTTCAGACAGACGGGCAAAGAGACATACAGCTCTCTTACTATAGTAAGGATTATCTTGATGTTTCTATCTTAGGCCCAAAAGTTTTAACCCCCAAAAATATTATTAGGGCACAACAGTGCTTGCGGTAAAAGAAAATAAGGTTGGATATGTATGCATTGTAAACGAGAAACAAAAGCATAGGAACAGCAAACCGTGGAGACAAGGGGATGAACTGTAGAAAAAGATTATCCACGGCAGTACGAAAAACAGAGAAAGCTAAGTGGGTACGAAAGTAATTTGCTGCAAAGATCTTGCGCTTAGGTACTCGATAGGATCCCCGCGGGAGCGCCGCTCCCCAAATGGGACTTCTGTCACAGGGACAAATATGTTCCTAACGATGTTATCAGAGACGTGTATTATAAGAAGACATGAATTACCAAGGATATAAATGATCCAAAGAAAGAAGTGTACAAGTAAGTCATGAAAACTACAGAAAAGATGAAAGTATAGCACGAATTACAAATTAATATAAGATACGAATACGACAATATCAACAAAAGACACGAATAAGATAACAATAATAGGAGACACGAATTACTCACCCGCTTGTATCCCCCCATGCGGGTGAGCGCGTTAGGGTAGCAGAAAGGTTCCTTTTCCAAATATTCATTGACTCGCTCAGCAAAGGCAGCGACGCCGAGGGGAGCCGAGGGCAACACTCCTGTGGCCGAGGTATATTACGCCTTTAATTTCTGAACGCTAAAATATTAGAGGAGAAACGGAGAGGGGTGTTGAGGTAATGGAGCGAGGCATACATCGACATTCCTACGGTAATTGCGGCCTGTAACTTTGGGTCTTAATTGAAAAATAAGAGATGGGCTTTACGGTCCTGGAGTATCCTAAATGGGGAATGCTCCTGAATCAGTTACGGCCCGGAATTTATTTTTTAACCGTCAAGGAAAGAAAAATACCAGCGAAAGATTCTAAAGGCAGTGGAGTGTCCTAATCGTGAACACTCTTCAAACATAAGTGAATTAATGCAAAAAATATATACATTGGATTAGATAGGCTGCAGTAGACGCACCAAGAGGCCCATTCGCAAAGAGACACCGGAGCTTACACCCCGGCACTCTATGAGCTATTGCCATATATATATATTTTTTATATATATATCGACTCGTTCTTGAACGGGCAATATTACCCTAATATTCCATGCTAATTATTTAAGCTCGTAGTGAAAAGCATACATGTCTACTTGGCAACATCAAAGAAAATCTAACGGCAGTATAAAGAATAGTATTTTCTTCTGATCTGATTGAAATCATTCCTGTGCGCGACCAATGGTTCTTCTGATCAGTTTGCTAAGAAGTAGTAATACTAGTGTAAGATAGCTTAATTAATTAAGCCTCCCTAAATAAGTACCTACTAAGCTTTTCTAAGAGGAAAAGGAAGGGACGTACAGTATGTCGATAGTGACGTGGAACCCATGCACGAAGGTGTTCCCACACAGGATCAACGCGCATGGGAACAGCAAGTCAGGAAAAAAGTGGAAGAACGGACGAAAGTAATACTAGGCTACATAGAAGGAGTATGAAATCAGAAAGAAGCAAAGTGGGCACCAAAGACATAGGTCCTGAAGGCCTAGCTAACGGCTAAGGTAACATACAGGGTCCCCCTGGGGGCGCTGCTCTCCATAAGATAAAATGAGCGAACCTAACTAACCCTAAGGCCTCTGGCTCATCCTATACTCTTGAGGGGTTTGCTAAATTATTGTTATTCACTTCGGTGAAGTTTTCTTGTCACCAACAGAACTTCATGGCAAATTTTCCTTCAACAAAAGCCTATCCAACTTTTTTTTATTACGTAGTGAAAGTTAGTTGCACAAATAGCTGAAACAACATACGAGTTACAGAGACCCAAACAGTGAGCAAATGATTTTTCTTTCTTGTTTTGAGGAGAACGACGAGGGTATCTCTACACACAGATGCACAGGGCTACCAAGAAAATCATCATTGGTTAGCAATTAAGACGAACGCAGCTGCTAGTGATGGAGGCTAAGAATACTTTTGATTTCTTGCGTTGGTTGCAGAAAGTATACACTAGTCTAAGCATCCTTCCCTTTCCATACCGTCAGCTTTTCCCAATAACCAGCGGCACGGAACAATGGACGGAAAAGACTTCTAAATTTGCCGTCCGGCCCATCATTCTAAGGCCACTGCCGCTTCGCTCTATCGCGTTCGCAGCAGCCCCAGCCTCTCGCCTCGGCTGGGGAAAAAACGAGAGAACACAAAGCGGCTGGGGAGATATACACTCGCCTCAGTGTCCCTGCAGTCGGAATATTGTGGGACTTAAAGAGATATTTTCGGGCAACGGGAGGGAGTCAAAAGAACGGGGCACTAACCGACGTATCGCATCAGTTAAAAGAAATATATAAAGTTGGGTCTGATGTCAACATATTTTTTATGAAAGAGGGAGTATGGGGGAGCATAGTAGAAAGTTAGAGGGAGGGTATAAAAGAAGATACAACGCATCGTTTGGAGGAAACATGAAGCTTGATTCCTAATGTTCAAATGTTGTAGAGAATGGAGAAATAGTTTTGAGAATCAGGTCCGAGTAAAAACCAAACTGAAAAACTGGCGCAGCGCCTTTTGTTGAGCTAATAAAAAGTTGCTTTTCATTATGTAGGCCTAGAAAGAAAATTACTGGGAGTCAGGAGAGGGACAAAGGGAACGGGAATGAATATTTCTACGTATAATCCAAAGAAAATTGGTAATAGATGTTGTACGAGGTGGTTGGGATAAATCCATTTGACTGTATACTGTAGGATTGAACAGTGTGGCCCATATTCGATAAAGTACAGTCAATATTCTGCTTAAGATGACTACATATGGACCAACGGTGTTGAACGTCATGGCCGGCTGGTCATAAAAAGCGAAGTCAGCAACTTTAGGGAAGTCTGTGCTGAACAAATGTAAGTGTCGGTGGAAACGTACAAACGAACAGCAACAAATTGTACGCGAACATTTTAGCAAAGTACGCGCACAGCTGCGAGCTTGTGTGCGCGTACTCAGCATTTCAGTGTACTCGGTTTAACTAACAGAAATATATTGTTCGCGCACTCAGTCTTGCTTCCGCTACAGGAGAGGGAGAATCTGTGCGCGCGCACTTAAAAAATATGGACTTGACAAACGACAAAATTATAAAGTTTATTCAAGCCAATGAAACGAGCCTAGTGCTATGGGACACTGCACACGATGATTATACAAATAAAAACAAAAGACATGTTGCAACTGAAGATGATTTGGCTGAAAAATTTAATTGTGACTCAACTGAAGTCATGCGGAAATGGAACATTATTTATTCTCGCTTCACTACCGTCGAGAGAGAAAGAAAATTGCAGATTTAAAAGCGTCAGGGTCTGGTATAGGAGATATCTATAAACCAAAGTGGTTTGACTTTTTTTTTTACAAACTACATACGACGACACAGGTTGCACCACAAAGCAACACCTCTTCCTGTCCGTCCGTATTACCAACTAAATCACTGAGAGCAAACTGAGCACAACTGCTGTTACCGCGAACAGTACAGCACAAATGCTGCACTGTGACAGCACAAATGCTGCACTGTGACAGCACAAATGCTGCACTGTGACAGCACAAATGCTGCACTGTGACAGCACAAGTGCTGCACTGTGACAGCACAAGTGCTGCACTGTTACAGCACAAGTGCTGCACTGTTACA
>LQNS02278182.1:3316456-3348272 GCA_001587735.2 Parhyale hawaiensis
AGCACAAGTGCTGCACTGTTACAGCACAAGTGCTGCACTGTTACAGCACAAGTGCTGCACTGTTACAGCACAAGTGCTGCACTGTTACAGCACAAGTGCTGCACTGTTACAGCACAAGTGTTGCACTGTTACAGAACAAGTGCTGCACTGTTACAGCACAAGTGTTGCACTGTTACAGCACAAGTGCTCTACTGTTACAGCACAAGTGCGGCACTGCTACAACACAAATGCTGCACTGTTACAGCACAAGTGTTGCACTGTTACAGCACAAGTGCTGCACTGCTACAACACAAGTGCTGCACTGCTACAACACAAGTGCTGCACTGTTACAGCACAAGTGCTGCACTGTTACAGCACAAGTGCTGCACTGTTACAGCACAAGTGCTGCACTGTTACAGCACAAGTGCTGCACTGTTACAGCACAAGAATAGAACTGTGAAGCACAGCCTCTTACAGTAAGTAGCCACGGGGCGCTATTGCTTTCTGCCTCCAAATAAGTAAAAACTTACCAATAAAATGCCTATAGGCGCGTTGGGTCATGTCTGTCGTTTCTTCGTTGAGAAAATCCCTGACGTATAAGCCAGGCTTGTCTGACTTGTACTGCTGCAGTATCACGCCTACTACGAAATATTCTCCTGTGGAAAGAATTTATACCGTTAAAGTACAAGTTAAATCCTAGACACTGGTCTCATTGTAAGGGTGCTGCAGCAGTATCACGAATTTAGCTAGTTACAAGCCAAGTTAAATCCCTGAGGTAAAACTTAATATGTCTAGCGTGAACAGTTGCAGCTTCGAGCCCATGACGAGACAGATTCTCAGGTTAGCATACATGGGACGTTAGCGCAATTCTTCCTACACACAACGCAGGGTTTCACGAGAAAAAGAGATGGAACGCTCAGGATGTCCACAGAAAAGTGGAACCGACGCGCGAGGGAGTCACCACACTGAATCAACTCACGTGGGTGGAGCAAGAACGAAAGAAAAGAAAGATCAGATCAAAAACATCATCAGTAGAAGTATGATGGCGGCAAGACGCAGAGTGGGAGCAGAGCAAATGAAAGTCGTGTCCTAAGTACCGTCAGACTGTGGTATCTTCTGGCTTCCTTAGGGGGTACGACTCCCAATTCAATAGCTTCGAAGGCCGAGCGTAACCAACCTAATCCAATAGCCTACAATCAAAAACTAAGCCTCAATCAGGTAAAATGAGAGGTAGAGCAGCATAAACATCCGTTGCTATGCACCATTTCCGACTTACCGTTGTCAAAGAGGCCCTTTTCTTCCATCAGAGTCATGAGGCCGATGAATTCGTAATAATGGCCAAGCACCAGATATACTGCGGTAGAAAAAGAATATTTGTACTCGTATCATTTACCGTCCACCAATATAAATGTGTAGCGCAAAATAATCTCTGGCAGCAAAAGAACATCTGCAGCAATTATGCTGCTTGAAAATTAGTGACGGCCACGCAACACGTACCACATAAACTCCATGAAAAAGCAAAACAATTGTAGCATATACGTCCGTCACATGCTGGCCAGGTATACTGTAAGCAGCAACAAAAAATGACCACTATAGAATTTCTTCTCTATCATTATATTGGCAAAACACCAGGTACACTGCGGACGTGTAAAATAGGGCATTTATTCTCTATCGTAATCGCAAACATGTAAAAGAGTCCGTACTCAAGAGACTAGGGAACTAAACACAGATAGATCAAGAGTAGTATTAGTAGGTATCACTTTCCTAGTTTTTAGAGTCTGTAGTCGCAGAGTAGGCTATACAGTGGTCCAAAGAGAAAGAAAGACGGGACACATAGAATGCCAAGAGAAACGTGGAATCCATGCACGAGTCAACGCGCATGGGAACAGCAAGCCGGGAAAGAAGAGGAAGAATAGAACAAAGCAACATCAGCAGGAGTACGAAGCTGGAAAAGAAGCGAGCACGAAAGATAGACGTCTTAAAGGCCTAGCTAATGGCTAAGGTAACTAATACAATCTCCCTGGGGGCACTGCTCCCTATAACATAGGTCGGGCGAACTTAACCAACCTAACCCTATGGTCCAACCTGTGGGGAGATTGATCAAGAGACCCATTCCCACAGATAAGCCAAAATACAGGTTTCAGCTCGGTCTGAGCTATTGCAATTATGTTGAAATATGGTAGAATTCCTGAGGGGTCAGAAGGACAACAGTCGGTGCGATGATTGTGCAAACATGATCAGTTGTAGCCGATTGGCTATGATGCTACTAAGTTGTTTCATTGATATCATAGTGACTAACTACAGCATATTTTTTTAGTGTAGCACTACTTCATAACTTTATTAATATGACTTAGTGCTTCTGAAATAGAATTTCTTTGACTTCCATAATTTTATTAATAATATGATGACTTACTGCACGAAAACATCATTGCCTTAGCCTAGAACTACTTCTTGATTTCATACATACTTATGGTAATAACTTACTGCGGCAGTGATGTTGAGTGTCAGCCAGAAGTTGGAGGAAAGGGTTGGTGCCGTACCCGTGGTGGTAGGTCTCTTGCCAGGACCGCTCAATCACGATGCTGATGTTGTGGGCTCCCAACACCCGCTTGATGGTACCCGCCACTCGGCCGAAACCTTCTTCGGGTGATGCATTGAACAAGAAACTCACCTACAGGGGTGGAAAGAAACATAAGTAGGTGCATGCAAAGTTAAGCGGCAAGCCAGTGCCTCACAAGGCTGGTATCAGCGTTCAGTGATACGGTGAATAAAGAATGACACAGGGAAGTTAACAGAACTGAAATGAACATAGAACCAGATGTTTCATGTGGTAATATTCAGTCTTATATCGATCGATTGCTGAAACGGCAGGTGCGCTGAGAAAAATAGCACGTAAAGTAGTTAAAAGCGCGTGAAGTTCGTTTAAAAATGAAAAATTTTCGCAAGCGTTGTGAAAGCGTGGCAGGCAATAATTGTTTACTATTTTTCCAATGAGTAAAAAATATCTCAAGGAACGGAATTTTTGCTCTTCGCTAAGATGATCACCGCTACCAAGGCCGATGGAACAAAACACTTTTTTTCAACCGAGATAAACAATCAAGGCTGACAGCAATGTAACTGCCTGTAGTGAACAGCACTTTCGGTTGGAATATAATATTCCCTAATCGATCCTGGTTCATTTTATTAAAGATCAAGGATTTCTCAGCCCTTCCTGGTAGGAGCCCTAATTCAACGAAGAAAACTCCGATTAGCTACCATGAAAATATGGCCAAAGTGTATTATGCTATATATTTAGCAGTAAGTATTCAGAAAAGTTTTGCCGATACAATGTAATTTGAACCATGCTTCCCGGTAGTCAGTTTCAGGTGAACCGTTTATTTTTATCTGCGTGTTCAAAACAGATATTTAAAAAAAAAAATGAAGCTTTCAGTTGTCTAGAACAAGCTCGCGAGGATAAGAGCTTGAGGCGAAAATATTCCGAGGGAATATTTTATTTTAGGAACGGAGACCCAGCCAGGCTGCCTGGCCGTGCAAAATATGACTTTTACGTCCGATAGACTAGCGGCGCACTTTATTTTTGCTCGTAGATAAAGGCAAGTCGAGCGCATAACTATTGTAGCTTTTATTGGATAGCTGTTATTTTGCCGTTCAGAAGCAGACCAGCAATTTTAAAGCCCGAGTGCTAGAAAGAATGAGAGGATACAGCCAAGAGAAGGACGTACTAGCAGCTGTCATCGATATAATGATATTAGTGACAAAGAAGTCACTGGGAAGATACAGAAGCTTTAAAGACGCTTATCTGAAAGGAAATATAACGAGATGCGTTTCCAGCAGCTGGGGTTTGTCGCAATCTCGCCACAACCGGGCTACCGCGCCCTAAAATAAAGTTACCGTAATCCGAAAAGTGGTTTTGAAAGCGCCATCTAGCGACAAACGGGGTAAGCTCAATGCTAATAAATTTCCGTGTTGATTGAAATGTTGTGAATGGAAGTTTCAAGTAACTAATCTTATTTACTTATTCTGGTGTAAGGAGTTTATTTGTTGCGTATTTTAATTGTTTAGTGCTTCTTTTACTCAAAATAGACGTTTGCGCTCGGTGACCTACATCACCTACATCACCGTGCCGCAGTCGTCATATGAGCTATGATTGCGACATGGGTTGCGACTGGCTGGGTCACCGGTGCAGCACCGGTAACCCAGGAACGCGTATTGTGACACACCTCAGATGGAAAAATGGAAATATAATGCAAAAACACCTACCTAGTAAATTCCAACTTAGATTACGGAGCGACTTAGGAGGCACCATTATTAAATATGTAAAATCGAAAGAAGTTTCACCATAAAAAATACAATACAAAAAGTTACAGTATATTACGTCATCCGATAGCTCCATCAGCTTTCAAGAGTTAAATACATAATATTGCTAGGCGCAACAGCTGTACAGTTGGTGCCAAGGTCATGACACGACGCGCAACAGAGCC
Source organism: Parhyale hawaiensis (assembly GCA_001587735.2). Lineage (NCBI taxonomy): Eukaryota > Metazoa > Arthropoda > Malacostraca > Amphipoda > Hyalidae > Parhyale > Parhyale hawaiensis. The sequence continues at coordinate 3,320,917 of LQNS02278182.1, forward strand.
TACCACAAGATGGTTCGTAATTCCAAAGAGTATTGTAAATAGATGATGATTTCGTCTTTGCAGGAAAAAATGGATTATTAAAAAACGATTACAGATCCTGTAAATGATAAAAATTACGTTCATTAGCAACATGCGCAACAAACGAAATGAAATCTCTACCACAGTTAATTACGCTGCGGTAAAGCTCGTCCACTTAAAATTGAGAAAAGCCAGGGAAGCTGCGGAGAGCGTCACTAGACGAGCTGAAGAAATAAGCAAGTCTTTTAAATCCTAGTGGACGCACTGAAACTAATAACAGGCATACGATATGAGCAACAAATTACTCTTTCTATTAATCTCACCGTTTTAACTGAATTAAAATTATTAAGAACTTGCACATTAGTGAGAAGCGACAGCAATGAGCTAGAGTAAGGCATTGCTGTATGATGTAAAGCATGAAAGAAATTGCATAGACTCGTATTTCTCGACCAGTGTCGATGTTGTCGTATGCGTCGTCATTTATAATCCAAAAATACCAACGGCGGCTCCAGAAATGGCAGCTTGTGGCATTTGAGAAAACACTTCACCAGCTCAACAGATTACTTGTTTTTTCGAACGCCACAAGTTAAAAGCAATAATATTATTGTAGTATTGTAATAAAGAATTCCACTGACAGTTCCAAAATTAGTAGTCGGCAGAAGTACGAAGAGCACTTAACAGGCTAAAAAGATTAGCTTGTCTGTGAACTTTATCTGTTACAGATGAAAGAGAAGAAAAAAGTCGCGACGATCACCGGGAAAAGTGAAAAGATTAGTGCCCAGCAAAAACAACGAGCCGGAGTAGACTGTCTCAGTCTTATTCCGGCGTCGCGCTAGTCTTTAGAATCTCTGGCAAATCTGAGGCATAAATTTCCGAGTTTGTTAACCCTTGAAAGCCTTACCTTCCGCCACTGGAAGCGCTTTAGCAGAGCGGCGACGGATTTGCTGATCTGAATATCGGGCGGTCGCGTCCTGGCAAACGTTGGGTACTGAGTCTTGTCGGAGGTGAGCGGGTGCGTGCAGAACTGGGGGTAGACGAGCTATAATTAGCGGCTAAGTATTAAAGAAAGATACTTACTTAATACTATGTATTGGCGAGTATTAAATGTTTATCTGAAGTCCTAGTCTTGGAAAATATCGGGTACGGAGTCCTGTCGGAGCTAACTGGGTGTGTGCATGAACTTAGGCAGATTGACAAGGACTAATTGATGGATACTTAATTAAATTAAGGAATCGCACTGATAAGCTTTAATCCTACAATGCCATAGAATATGTTATAAATTAACCTGAATATAGGGAAAGCGTATCACTACGCGCATGTTCTAGTGGGAAAAAATTATCATGATGGACTAGCTAATTGCTTCGGAAACAAATTTACTAAAGAAGAAAAAGGCATTTTAATTTGTTCAGAAAATCTACGATGCTATGCACTGAAGACTCCAGGTATGGGTGCAACTAATCCTGCAAGGATTAGTATAAGGAGCTTAGTAGATAGTAGTAGTAGATAAGGAAGGGGCTTAGTATAAATTTCAAAAGCTAGCAAGTAATAGGTGTTTCGAGAGAGGAAAATTATTAAAGTAAAGGACATGCAGTTTGTCAATTCACGAGGAGGTCTACCACCAATGGAAACGTAACGTCGAGCATGAGGACATGTAAGATCCAGCTTATCTTTTCAGCATAAATACAGCAGAGGGAGGAAGAAAAGTAGGCAAGGAATGACAGAGATCTAAAGGTCTATATGGTTTAACTCTTCTCGGGGCTCGACGTCGCAACAGATAACGAGAAAACATAGCAGTACACACGCGATGGCCTGTAATCCATATTGTGTTTCCTGAAAAATTGCCAATTAAATCATTGATCACCCTCGACGGCACGGCTAAACGAGTTTTCCCAACTGCTGAAACTATTAGCTCTTCAGGATTCTGCTTTCCAATTTTGGCTAAAATCTTAAATTCTGCAGCAAGACTGGAGGATAAGATGATGTGAGCAAGAAGATTCGTTAGTTGTTTTAGAAACTACAAACCTTAAACTAAAGCAGAACTTTATATTAAACTCTCAAAACTCCATTACGGGACAATTTAGCTCGAAAGTAAAATAATTTTCATAACGCAACTGCTCGTAACTTAGGAGAGAGGTCTCTGGGGTACCACCACGCTCAATGTTCAACAACCTCCAGTCACTTTCCAGGAGGAGAGATTCGGAGATGGGAGCAAAACTTGCAGTAGGAGATCTGTTCGCTGATTGCCATTGGAACAAATCCTCAAGGCCGCCACTAAGAGCCTAAAGCTGGAGCTGGCAACGCATTTGGCTTGCACTTGCATAAATTAATTCTTAGGCTAAGTTGCCTGCTGCGGTTGCAATGCTCAGTCTCTTGTTTGTGCCTTTGGGTGATGAATTCACGAACACGCCTCTGCAGCATCAAAAGAGAGAAGTGATGATAGTGTTGAATTTGGTGGTAGTAGAAATAAAGCGATGAATACGCATCACATTAAATCTGGAAGTACTGCACCGGTGTAATTTGGAACCTTAACCCTTTACTGTCGCAGAGGACACTCATGTCCCGTGTCCAACAGTGCTATTAATTCGATAGTTTAAAGGTTAAATGCCCTGTATTAAACAATTAAAGAGATAAGGAAATAGTAAAAAAAGAGATGTATAGGTATGATACGCGAGAGCAAGTCAAACAAATTCCTACCACATGGTAAAAATTAAATTTATGAAGTTATAACTGCTATAACGTAATAACCATAACAATTATAAACGTCTATTATTGGCCAAGACGGATGCATTTATTAAAATTTTCCTTCAATTGTTAAAAGTGTATATTGGGTGCATTTTAATCTGCCGCTCTTTAAGAATTGGAGCACTCGGTTGTGACGTCAATGAATTTCTAGAAGGGTATATATGCGGAGTTCAACTTACTTTATAACGTAGTTCAGAACGTAAAAAAACACATAATGCTGCTCGCTACGCAAGGGAGCCCCAGTGAACAAAAGGACGGTAGAAATGGAGATTTAGACTCCAAACTCTAAATCGACGGTGCCATTTAATAATGACTTACATTTTCAAAATTCTCAATATTTTTTTATAAATCGCTAGAATGTACAAGGCAGGTTAAGGGCTAGTTCACACGTCATTCATCTCAACGCGTTCACACATCCGATTATATTATAGCGTTGTTGTCAGCACAACTTTGTGAACGCCAAAAAACTTATAAATTTGTTAACCGGTAAATCAGTTTTTTGCAAGCGTTACAATAGACATGTTACAGAAATCTCGGCTAATATTCGTCTTATCCCCCACCTGAACTTCAAAATTTCATTACTATACTGTGAATCATTATAAGTAGCTGATTCAGAATATATAGGTCTTTCTTTGTGGAAATTCTGTTTTATTTTTATCAATTTTTCGTATTTTCAGTTTCTTAATCAACGCGTCGCCGCGCACTTCATCTCCTGCAGCAAGGANGCATTTGGCTTGCACTTGCATAAATTAATTCTTAGGCTAAGTTGCCTGCTGCGGTTGCAATGCTCAGTCTCTTGTTTGTGCCTTTGGGTGATGAATTCACGAACACGCCTCTGCAGCATCAAAAGAGAGAAGTGATGAAAGTGTTGAATTTGGTGATAGTAGAAATGAAGCGGTGAATACCCATTACATTAAATCTAGAAGTACTAGACCGGTGTACATTTAGAACCCTTAACCCTTTAATGTCACAGAGAACACTCATGTTCCGTGTCCAACAGTGCTATTAATTCGATGGTTTAAAGGTTAAATGCCCTGTATTAAAAAATTAAAGAGATAAGGAAATAGTGAAAAAAAAAGAGATGTATAGGTCTGATACGCGAGAGCAATTGAAGATTATTCCTACCTTAAGGTAAAAATTAAATTTATGAAATTATAACTGCTATAACGTAATAACAACAACAATTATAAACGTCAATTATTGGCCAAGATATTAAAATTTTACTTCAATTGTTAAAGTGTATATTGGGTTCATTTTAATTTACTGTTCTCTAAGAAGCACTCGGCTGTGACGTCAATGAATTTCAAGAAGGTGATCTATGTGGAGTCCAATTTACTTTATAACGTAGGCCTAGTTCAGAACGTAAAAAACACAATGCTGCTCGCTACGCAAAGGAACCTCAGTGAACAAAATCAGGGTAGAAATGGAGATTTAGACTCCAAACTATAAATTAATGGTGCCGTTTAATATTGACTTACATTTTCAAAATTCTCAATATTTTTTATAAAAATCGCTAGAATGTACAAGGTAGGTTAAAGCCTAGTTCACACGTCATTCATCTCAACGCGTTCACTCATCCGAATATATTGTAGTGTCGTTGCCAGCACAACTTTGTGAACGCCCAAAAACTTATAGCCTAAACTTGCTAACCGGTAAATCAGTTTTTTTGCAAGTGTTACACGAGACATGTCACGGAAATCTCTTCAAATTTCGATGAAAATAAACTAGAAAAAACCAGTGCACTTTTCTACTACTTCTAGGGCACAGCAATACACGGACAAGTGGATGAGCGAACGTTTTGATATGAATGACGAGTGAACTCGTCCTAGGACTCTTTCCATTCCGCTTTGCATCAGCCAGAAGTCACAACGTTAACTCGTCTTACCAGCAAGCAAACAAGGCATCTAAAAAACTATATATCTGAAAAACAGAATAGCTGCTTGATCTATAATTTCCTATGGCACTGGATGTTAATCTTTGTATGTACATTTAAATCCCAACAGCATGAAAACACTCGTGGCCTATAACAGGCGCATACTAACGCAAAAGTAACTGTTGCTGCTCCACCTAATTTCGCATCCGATTAAGTGGCCGCAGACAAGACTTGGGCTCGCAAGAAGCTCCACCACTAAGATGAATATCTAAAACATGCGTCATTTCTTGCAGTTTGAGCGCGGTTTGGGTCAAGCTTCGATTGCACCTCCTATTTTGAGTTAGTTTAAAGTTATGATGATGCATGCATAGTATTAGCCTGACATTCAACGCTGTTACCTATTTGTACCTAGTTGTAGTCACGGCAACGTGACCGCCTAAATGCAAGAAAGATTGAGTGACAGGGCAATCTTTTTTTTTCGTTAGTGTGCGCTCGCCGCAGTATACGTGCTTAGAACAAAAAATCTGAGATCGAATTTTAAGAGCTAATGCTTACACCTAAACGTGAAATCAAGAAGCATACCTAGGAATGCAGTAATCTAGAGAAGAATTCTAAGAACGTGGGGAAAATCCCAAGGAGTGGCAGTCGTATGGGACAACACAAAGTTGTATCGTGGAGATGGATAGACCTCTAAAGCCGTGCGCAGAGGAGCGACATATTCGCTGATTTCGACGTTACAATATTGTGGATAGATCCAGTTTGCCGCTACATGTTAATGCACACGCAGAAGCGATAGGGACTTAAACAATAAAGCTAGATAGGATTTAAAAGCAGGCATCTTGCTAAAATTTACTAAGACTCAAACAGCTCGCAANGAGAAAACCTCCAATATCTTTTTTATTATTCGTTTCCACAAAAAAATGAATGTAATATTCGTTTTTAGCACGCCTCAATTATGCTGGAAATTACTTTCTTATCCTATAACTCGGGTGGGGGATAAGACGAATATTTACCGAAATCTCTTCAAATTTCGATGAAAATAAACTATAAAAAACCAGTGCATTTTTCTACTACTTCTAGGGCACAGCAGTACACGGACAAGTGGATGAGCGAACGCTTTGATATGAATGACGAGTGAACTCGTCCTAGGACTCTTTCCATTTAGCTTTGCATCAGCCAGAAGTTGCAACGTTAACTCGTCATATGAACAAGCTAACAGAGCATCTAAAAAAATATCTGAAAACATGATAGCTACTTGATCGGTAATTTCCTATGGCACTGGATGTTAATCTTTGTATGTAAATTTAAAACCCAACAGTCTGAAAACACTCATGGCCCATAACAGGCGCATACTAACGCAAAAGTAACTGTTACTGCTCCACATAATTTCGCATCCGATTAAGTGGGCACAGACAAGACTTCGGCTCGCAAAGCTCCACCACTAAGATGAATATCTAAAACATGCGTCATTTCAGGCAGTTGGTGCGCGGTTTTGATCAAGCTTCGATTGCACCTCCTATTTTGAGTTAGTTTAAAGTTATGATGACGCATGCATAGTATTAGCCTGACATTCAACGCTGTTACCTATTTGTAGTCCCGGCAACGTGGCCGCCAAAACGGAAGATTGAGTGACAGGGCAATTTTTCAATTTTTCGTTAGCGTGCGCTCGCAGCAGTACACGCGCTTAGAACAAAACATCGGAGATCGAATTTTGAGAGCTAATGCTCACACCTAAACGTGAAATCCAGAAGCATACCTAGGAATGCTGTAATCAAGAGAAGAATTCTAAGAGCGCGGGGAAAATCCCAAGGAGTGGCAGTCGTATTATGCAGGTGACACACTAGGCGTTCGTAGGAGCAACGCGCAACTCACTCAGAAATTTTTGTTGGGTGTTGGAACGACTGTAGGTGACACACTAGCGACGGGAGCTGCTCGTATGCCATACGAAGTCCCGTCCACTTCTACCACCGTAGAACTTCGTTGCTCATGCTCCTTGATCCAAAGAAGCTGCAGTTTTTGTCGCTAGTAATAACTTATTTTACTTCTAGTATCGATACAACTAGAAATAAACAATCAATGTATATGCAGATGCTACTAATAGCGTGCAATAGCAATCGTACCACAGTAAAGTAAAGGTTTACTGTGGCTCGTATTGCCAAGTGAGCTTAGGTTAACATTTTCATACTTTTTTGACCACGCGGTTGTGCTTGTGAGGTCGCGGCAATACATTTAATCCTATTAAACGACTTGCTTAGAGAGCAACTCCAAAATATGATTGACAAGTAAATAAAACTCGATAATTTTCTGTTCCCCCAGAGGTAGTGAAAAGCTTTCGAGCATTTATTTTATCTAGGAACATAAACACAACTGTGTCCACAAAACGGCGATAAAATGTTTACCGTCAACTCAGTATTCTTCACAAGTGTCACTACTGTGGTGAAGTTCATATTTCTCGTCAAATTTGCAGTGAAATAGAAATCAGAGAGGCTTAACAGCTTTTAAAATGTTTATATAGAAACAAAAAAGCCTCATGGAACGCTTACTTTATTCGTTTCGCGTATGAACCTGCTTTGTCTGCAGCCTGAATCACGCGGAAATACCAAACAAAATGGACGCCCTCGAAAACTTACAGAGTTGCGATTTGACTGCAGAAATTCGCAGCTATCAGCGAAAACGCCACAATGTGATCAGATTTTTTATTTCATTTCAGTTCGGATGAGAAGTAATTGAAAAACACGTTACAAATAACAAAAAAGGCGGTTTTAAAAAACACTCAGACTCACAGTGTGAATACAAATTCGATTTACGCGGCTGTACGACCAACTTGTTGCCCATAGAAAACATCAAGCGACCTTTCGCCACGTAGGCGCAACTTGTCTGTTCGTAGCAGCAATTTTGCTGCTCGAAGACGTACGAGCTGCGCGTCCTGACAGCAAGTTGCGAGGATGAATGCCTAGTGTGGCCCCCGCATTAGACAACACAAAGTTGTATCGTGGAGATGGATAGACCTCTAAAGCCGTGCGCAGAGGAGCGACATATTCGCTGATTTCGACTGAACAATATTGTGGATAGATCCAGTTTCGGCGATGTACAATTACGTGTGCGTCTTCGCTATCCCTGAATTTGTTATTTCGATCTATCCTAAATTTTCGTCCGTAGAACGATTTTAAATGATTCTGAGTTTGTCGAGCGTTAATGAAAAATGAACGTTTCGGGCTATTTTGGGCCGATTGCGTGCGAAACGTTCATTTTGGTAATTGCGAGCTGTTTGAGTTTTAGTAAATTTAAGTAAGATGCCTGCTTTTAAATCCTATCTAGCTTTATTGTTTAGTTGAACTAAATAGTAAAGTGAATTGAAACTGTATTAACGATAGGGGCTTGCTATGGCAATGTTTTAGGGTAAAATCATCACAAGTTGCATAAAAACAAACGGTGATAAACATCAATTAAATAGGTTTTATTGTTTGCTTACACTCCTGTTTTTTATTCACTGTGCACAGCGCTCAGCGAATGAATATTTTATACGATCTTGTGGCTTGTAAACAAAACTTTGACAAGCACGTTTTCTGCCTGCTGTCACCGTAGTAACCTGAAAACAAGTTCATTTTATACTTTTGACATTGCAGTTGCCCCCATTTAAAGCTAATCTCAGTAGTGAATGAATAATAGGGAAAATTGAACGACAAGTTGCTTTGAATCGCTCGAAAGCTGCGAAGAAGATTGGCCTAGATCCATCCTGATGAATGCGCCCTTTGGGCAACTTTTTGTCGAGTTTGGTAGAGCATTTGTGGGCGAAATGCCCCTCTCGGCGATTTTTGCTTCTCGTCTACATTGGACTAAAAGGCGCGCGCACACGTACGGTAAAGTTGCATTGCCGAGCAATTCGATATACGATTGCATTGCAGCGCACAAGGCTTCGGCTTGGATATTGCTATGCCACTAAATAGAATACTGTATCGAAGGTATGAGTCGTTTCTTGCAGTTTGTACGCTATGACAAGCAGCAATGGTCAAGCTTTGAAAATACCTCCTACTTCCGAGTTAGTTTACAGCTGCAATGACGCATCGTTTTAGCGTGACATTCAAGCGCCTTAAGTAGTAGTCACACCAACGTGACGGCCGAAGTGAAAAGTTGAGTGACTGATCAATTTTTGCGATAGTGTGCCCACGCTATAAGAACGGGTGCACATTTACGCAAGAGTTGCACCGCCCCATAGTAATTCTACACCAGATTATACTGCAGCGAAAGAGGCTTTGGCTTTGCACATCGCTATACCACTAAGCAAAATATCTAATACATGAGGCCTTTCTCGCAGATTGCACGCTGCAGCAAGCAGCAGTGGTCAAGTTTTGAGTAATTCTCTAACTTATGAATTAGTTTAAAATTGCAGTGACGTGTAGTTTTAGTGTGACATTCAAACGTCGCAAGTAGCAGCCACAGCAATTAACGTGACGGCCAATGTGAAAAGTTACAGACTGGAAAATTTCTGCGTCCGCTATTAGAAGCATTTTCTATAAGCCCTGAAAATATATTCAGTAATAAAGCCAGAGAGTAGTAGAGTTTGCATGGTTTTAAGGCTAACGCCAACACAACTCCCCCTGTAGCATCGACAAATTGAGCTCTTGGCAAAAGCGTGTATAAAAGTGCACGCAGTATTATGAAGGCAAGCGACATTGCCCAATACGACAGCCTCCATTTGTTCATTGGCTGTCGTAAAGGCCAATATCTGGTCGGTGACTGCCAATATTCGAGTCAAACACGACTTTATGTCGCAGTAACTTCCTGTTTGCATGCGCCGGCCGAAAAAAAGCGTTGCTTTATAGCAATATAATGTCCGTAAGGCTTAGAATAACCAAGCAATTTTAGCAAGCAAATTAGCTTCCGTTAGCAAGTAGTATTTGCACGGAATGCCGCGCGATCTTCAAGCGCGAATCGTGATATAATGAAGGGAAATTTTCTGAAAGCCTAAACAAATATAAGAAATCTTACAATACAGTTTGTAACATTGCATGAAGTTCATCCATTCATGTCCAGAATAAATGTAACTAAATCGTGTTATTAATACTGTTATTAATATTCCAGAAATGGGGCTAGTGAGCGTAACTTGGTTGAATAACAATTAATGTTTTTGTATGAATCAGCAATCGGAGTTGTTATTGCCTGAAAATGTCTTCCATCACGAAGATAAAATCAGTAATTTTTTACTAGAATTAAAATATTCCAATTTTCTTGATGCACTGCTAGGCTTTCGAATCTCATCTCACAAATAGCTATTATTGAAGCTGGAAAGATCACTTTAAAAATATTTCTGGTACCCGCACGGAACATTTAATTACATTGCCGAGACAGGTGTGCTGAGGTACTTATTACGTTGCCAAGACAGGTGTGCTGAGGTATTACGTTGCCGAGACAGGTGTGCTGAGGTAACTCAGCAGCAAGAGGGAAGCCGCAGCAGCCAATAATTAGCGCAGACCAGCTTTAATATTTGGCATTAAGCTCGAGATCGATACTGAGGAAACCTCAAGCCAAGGGAGGGCTGCGGCAGATCATTGGCTAAGACCCCACTTTTCAATTTAAAATAATTTTAATATTAAACAGTGGCTTTCCCATGTAATGACATAGGTGCAAAATTATGCGCAAAGATCAGTCTCAGATCAGTTCTCTAGTGCCTTTCGCTAGCCTAGCTTCAGTTAAAAAAACGATGCATTTTAGGTCGTTTCGCTCCTACGCAGGTTGAGTTCGAGGCTACACTGAAGGCTTGGTATACCCAAGTGATCTGTGATACTTCAGTGTAAAGGGGCACGTAGTATCACGATTTCGAAAAAAACACCTAACTGATACATGTGCATGACCGGTATTGAAAATAATTTTATGGGAAATAATTTAAATGAAACATTCAGCACTATAGATAGAGGTAGGTATATACATATATGCTTGAGCTTCAAAAATTAAATTTGAAGATTAAACTGTTATGAAAGAAATAAGCAGTTCTGATGGCCGCTTCACCAGTTGAAGGCAGTTGCCATTGCGTTCACGTCAGCGTTTCGTTAACATTTCTTCGCAAATAGATTAAGCGCTCAGTACCGTACGTAAAGTTCAAATGACCCAAAGAAAAAATCATAGCAATGGATGCGATTGCTGTATCGTTGCCATTATCTTATGGCAGCTGTAGGCTATCTACTGTAATATTTGTGCTACGGTAAAGGCCAGTTCATGATGGATAAATGAAGAAACAACGAAGTTAGACTTGCCAGTCTGGTGAAAAGAGCAGAAATTCAGGACAATTTATTACAGCATTTTTCTGGCTAAATTAAGAAAAATTGAACAAAAGATATGCGATGAACGTTACGTAGTTGCCATTGTCTTTCAACTAGGAAAATAATGATTTGCGATGGCACCTCCTCCTCATGGATCGCTCAAAATTCTTTGTCACCACTGAGGATGCTTGCAAGTCTTGGTTCTTTCATACACTGAGCGAGCTCTTGCGGATTCGCAGTCTTCACAATCTGGTAATAAAGTCACAAAGAACACCAGTTGTCAAAGTTCATGGATCCCCCTCCTCTCTGACTAGACGAACTCCTTCGGCAGTAACCATGAGCTCGTGTTTAATTTTGAGACAATTTTTGCCGTAAGAGGAAAGCCACGACCAAAACTTGGCATTTGTGATCAACCCTTATAATTGGTATATACATGTCATCAAAACTGCGAGAAAAATTGCGGCAACATTTTTTAATTTTTGGAAAAGACTAACTTTTGTATTTGAAAAACTGGTAGTAAAACAGCAGCACTTTTAAACCTAAAATGAAATTTTTCACCGATTACTAATTGACACTAAATTTGTCATGCTCGTGGAATGAATATTGCAGCATTTGTGGCGAAAGAACTTAAGGGGCTTAAATTTTCGAAAGTTTTTCTTCCTCTGAGAGCTCAACATAGGAGATGTTGAAGAGCTTGCCTCGCCGTTAATGAGCTTGTTATATAAGTTTCATGATTCAGGTCAGCAAAATTTACCAACGGCGAAATTTAGAGTTTAAATCTACCAACAAACACTAACGTGCCTGCCCCGCAGGGCATTTACGATGCGTGGGAAGAAAAGTTGAAAAGCTCACAGGTAGCGGCAATGTACTATCATATCCAAAAGGGATCCATATGCGCTACAATTACTCTGCACCCATGGGTCAAGTATATTTATGTATTTTCCCTGGGTGTGGCCTCATCTTTATGTGACTGTTCCATAATTACAGTAAAAATGTTGTATAGTAAATGTATACATACTATGAATTTGTAGGTGTACATGTGTGTGAACCTACATTGAGAATACCTGTTGTGTTTTCCGTAGAAATTATTCTTATTGTTATTAAATTTGTTTTAACGCCGAATGATCACATGCTATTCAACTTTCGAAAATGTCATTTTCCATTTGTATCCCGTCGTACGGATTCTAAGTGCGTTATCAAACTTTCTTTCAACTACAATACACTGACTAGAAGACTCTCCCGACGAGCAGGTCGAGTGCGACTAAAAATAACGACGCGATGGAGAGTACAAGCAGAAAACCTGTTAAAAATTTTTATTAATTGGCACAGTCAGTTAACACCTTTTCGAAGTAAGGGCAGATAGTTGACTCTGCCGTCTCATTTTTCAAGAGATCGTCGTGTGTCGGAGAATAGAATGAAGTGTGGAAGAGGCAGTCAAGTGTACTCTGTCGGTTCAAATGACAAGGGAAGCTTCTCGACCTTCTGCGGTTATATAAGCTGAAATTGATGCGTGAGCACGACTTATTTAATTTATTTTCTCGCCATTGAGGCTAAAATCTAGGAAAGGAATACACGATCGATGCCTGTCACATTGAACACTTTCACTACTGATAGTATAGCCAGATACCATTAGCAATGACTGTTTTTAATTATCAATTGCTCAGAGTTGTTCCTGTTTCAGGAAACTCTGACCCTGCGATTTTTCATAACATGTAAGGTGCTAAATTATGTATGTAAATGAAGTATTGTGTGTTTGCAATTAATGCTTTCGGCAGTGACGGCACTGTCAGTTACCAGTTTCAGTTTTACACTTTAATTGCGAAAAAGTTTGAAAAAAAGCGTTTATTGTTCTTACAAGAATAGCATCACTGTTTGAACGTTTATAAGTTGGCCCTCTTTCGTATTAAAGGGTAAACAGTATAAACAAGCATGACAAGCTCACGGAACGAAAATCCTGGACACCTAAATGATTTTTAAAAATTGTATATCAGCATTAATTAAGTTCACTGTTCGAGTTAGAAGACTTATCCACCTTCCCGAAAATTTCAAGGCAGGCACTTGTAAATTAACTGAAAACTATTCGGGAATAAAATAAAATTTGATAATAGCACTAATCACGTTATTAAAATTACCGACAACGTCTCGGCATAAAACTATTGCCATCTTCAGGTCTAAAAATAATATCTGCGAACATAAATGAAGTCAATTTAGTTCAAATCTTGTCAAAATCCTAAAATGACTTCCTAATTAATCAGGAGCCGCTATTTCAAAAACATCTCTTCCATTTTTGTTTATTTAACCTTTGTTTCTCGCCCTGCTCTATTTCGGTTTGAATTCATTGCCGGGATCGGCTTTCGGTCGTGTTGGTCTGCAGGCGTTTAAGTCAGCTGTTAATGGCCTTTTGTTGGATTTTTTTTGCAGCGTTTTGAGCTCCCCGGTGCTGCATAATACTTGATTTGGGTTGTAGTACCTGTCCTTGGTAGCCCGAGCGTGAAGATTTAATAATAACAATAATAACTAGAGTACTCTGAGAGCGCATATCTCTGCCAAGCAAAGTAAAGGTAACGAAAAATTCAAATTGGCACTGAGACCATGATTTTATTTGTATAAAGACCAAAATCCAATCTTTTGTGCCTTTTAACAGTATTAACAATTTCAATATTTTCTTGAAGATCCGTTCATATTTCGACCAATCATCACCAAAATTTAATAAATTAAGTCTTTTAACATTACCAACAACTCCTGTAAATTTCATCAAGATCTATTATTCACTTTTTGAGTTATTGTGTTAACAAACGAACAAACAGATATCACGAATATGTGGTCATTTACTCTTCGTGACATACCTAGCGACACCTGTAACTTTTATAAAAATCCGTCCATAACTTTTCGACCTATAGCATTAGAGAAAAATGAGGCAGACAAACAAACAAACAAACAAACAGATGAACGGATCTCAGCTAAAAATTAATCATTGGTTCATCCTAACATACTTAGCAATCCTTGAAAATTTCATCAAAATCCGTCCATAACTTTTTGAACTATCTTGGTGACAGATAGACAGCAAACATAATAACAGACAAACGTACCGCCAGAGAGATAAACAAACCCAACGAAAATATAACCTTCCTGAAGGGGGTAACAATAACGGCTAGCGTCGGCTGACAGTACTTGTGGCTATAAGCATCTATTAAACACCAAATAGCTAATTATCCAACTAGTATTCAAACTGCAAAAAAAAAAAAGACCTACACGAGTTAAAAAATAAACTTCAGATTTTTAGAGATTCTTGGCAATAAAACCGTCCCCCAGGCAGAGTTGGGCTTGCTCGTGAATGTCCCATTAACAGGTTAAAAACTACAACTTAGCAAAAGCAAGTGGCTGACTCTCGGTCGGAATTACCTTAAGAAAATTAGGTAAGATAAGTTACAATTTAAGGGCCTCAAAGAACGGTAATTACTGTCAGTGTTACAAAAAAGTTATCGCACTCTAACAATTAATTTTCAAGAGGATAGTGCCGTCATTATTTATTTCTCTGAAACTCAGACTCGTAAATATTTTTCTGCCAATTTTAAGAAGATAGACTTTAGAGAAAATACTTAAGACGTTATAAGTATAGTTCGCTACAGCGACAAAATCTTCAAACAGCATTTTCAACTTTCCTTGTCATCAACGGCAGTGCTTTGTTTCTTAAACAAATCTCAGATTCTGCCGTTATCTTCTTCCCAGCGTATGAAGAACTTAAATCTTAGGAACGCATAATAAATATTTTTAGTTATGGAGCGTTGTTTGCTGGCAATAGATATAAGATCAATTTTTACTATTGTTTTTCAATAAAAACAGCTCATTGTTGATTTTCTTTTTCAGAACATATTAGCAATATCTTTATTAGTAAATAATTTCCTAATCTTTCGACAAATTTGTATTAATTTAGATTACTGAATATACGACTGACTTTGACGAGTTATGTGTTTTATACGAAAAAATAACAACTTGAAAAAACTGTTGCCATAATTACATTGATTGAAAAGGCAAAATATATTACATCATTATGATGGTTAGTATGACTATAGAGCAGTAACTGTTTCTACACCTTTATTGTAGTTTCATATACTGACAATTACTTTTATGGTGCCAAACGCGAGTAGCCTATTGCCTCACGGCACTAGCGGTACGGTATGAGAACGCTCTAGTTAATTTCTGAGACACTATAGTCACGACATGGCATTGCTGAATTTTAAACGCAGAGATCCTGTTTACAGTGCGGTAATTAGTGAATTATCAAATAAGCCTTACTTTACTGGGGCTGTGCTACCTCACTAAAGAGGTTCTTTCTCTCGCTGGAATGCAATCTTAGTAAGATAGGGTGAAGACCCCTAAACATAATGATTAATTGCATGATATGAAATTATGCTTTACAATTGGCTGGGACTGGCACATGGCATTAAATCTAAAATAGTTCCTAAAGAATTGCGGTTGTGAAGACTTAAAATGAGACTTTTAACTCCTCCCGCCTGCAGTTGTCTAGTGTTTAGAGGTTATGTCGTTCATACTGTAACGAGCAAAAATGTTATTTGGTGACAGGTTAATCTGAGCTACGGATATTTTGCTCTTAAAACAGTTTATCTTTATGTGCTCATAAGAAATACTTCATGTACGGTAACTACATCGTAGAGAAACAAATTTATTTTGACTTTAAAATGTAAACAAAGTTTAACAAATTGGCAATAAACGCTGGGGCTTGTTATTACAAATGCTGTTGTGAAAAATTCTGAGAAATAAATAATGTGCTGGTGCGAGAATACTAAAGAAAAATGATGCCGGGGTCTATAACAAACATACCATCAGTAGCGACAGGGCAGGGACTGTCGAACACTTCGCAAAGTGAGTTTCGTCTCTGGAGCGGATTGCCAAAAACTTCGCAGAGTTAATGGTTTGGTAAATGCACAGCTGCGGTCAAAAATGCATGACTATACGACTAAGGTCTTATGCTTTTCTTCTTGAATTAGGAACTTCGACTGGTAGACGAAATTAGGATTTTGTTGCTTGACTTGTCCGGAACTTAATTAAGGCAGAAGTGATGGCTTTGCCACTTCGAAGCGCGTTGCACGTGTTGCACGCAATCTGATTACGTTGAGGCGGCGACAACTTCATTTTAGGAGCAAGATTGAGTATTTGAAAGTGTCAAGGGTAACCGATCGAGCGTTAACGTCTGATACTCGATTCTATAGGTCGGAACCAAAACACCTCTCTGAAATTGAAGATGAGTTGAACCTTGAAGTCCTAATTTTGGCGGCTAATTAAACGCGATCTTATAGTCTCACTAACATATCTAATTATGAGTTACTTGAAGGGTAAAACAAATCTTAATCATAATTATGTTGAGATCAGTATATCGCAGCGACAAGATCTGAATAGTAGACATTTACAAAGCACCATTCATTTTAAATTTGCTTAACTTTATTTCAGAAGCGTTGGGCACAACAAGTCCCAGTCAATAAGCATTATATGCGCGTTATCCTAGTGAACTTTATCGAAAATGATCTGAGAGTAACAAAGAATTGAAGTGTGCTCGTTAGTGTGCATTAAATCTTCACTGAAGTAAAACGCGGCTTTAATTAGCATTGTGACTACGAATTTCACTGAAAGGAGTTCTTTTAGTACGAGGATCTAGGCCACTGAAGTTGTGAAAAACTCTAAGAAAAATAACCAAAATTAAGTCAACAGAGCGTATTATTTTGTTATCCGGCAATGTCTCCGTTCACTGGAACTTTGTCAAAAACATCCACTATTAATTAATGGGATTTCTTTAAGAGTTTCCCAAAGAACGCTGCTTTATTCACAAGAGCGTTGCTCAGGCGAGTAGGTGAAGGAGTGTAACACGTTAAAGCGCACCCACTACACAAACTACTGAGTAAGGAAAATGTATCCAGAGAAATGCAAAATATTACGACGGAACAATGCAGTACCTGAGATATATCCGAAAGCTGCAAGGTTTGTCAAAGAGGCATACACGCAAAAGAAAATGATAACACTGATGCTTTAGAATCGTCTTTGAGGGTCAACACACGGAGGACATTGTTACGACGACATCTAGATGTAAATATGGATATAGTTTTATTCCTTCTGAGGTCTGACGCTAGAATTAAATCAATCTTATGCTCTACGAGTCGTAAGTAAGGCGCAAATTCTCGCTGGCTCATGCTGCAGCGAACAAGGGATCCCAACTTCTCCAAGCTGATTCTTTTTACAGATGTAGCGTATTTTACTCGCGAATAGGTTTTTAATATTCCCAATAATCATCATTGGGTTCAAGCTTAATAATCCTCATGTCATTCGCCCAAATAATGATCAACATCGATTCACGGTAAACGCATTTGCAGGAATGAGGTCGGAAAACGTGCTGAACAATCAAATTTAGCGCTAACATTGACGCAGTAAAATACTTAAAGCTTTAAATTTCCTTAAGTCATTATAACTCGAAAACTAAGGACTTTTGGGCATTTTGTCATTCGTGAGAATCGATTTATTTTGAGTTTTTCTACCAATGGTGGAGCTTTGTCCGCGTAAAAAAAACACCCGGTATATGCTTAAATCTTCAACGAAAACATTATCCCTCTCTCACTTCTTTCGCTATTGATAGTTAACTCCAGCCTATTTATTCACGTGGCTGGTGACTGCTCTAGCTAATTACTTATAAAGCTGCACAAGCAACGCGAAGTGTGAGTACACATTCATCACATGCATGGCATTCCCAGGAGCTCTCCAGCATAGCCAGGCAAATGAACAGCAACCATTCGTCTCAGCGCTATACTCTAACCCGCACCGCATGGGTCTTGGTATGCAAGCAAAATTGCGAAGCGAGCTTACATAAACAAATGAATAATAAACAATGCTGTGACCAGCTCTGTGGCGGGATACACGTACTCTGGTTTTGAGGAACGCACGGAATTGCAATATGAACACGAAAACAAATGTACGTTGAATGGCGCACAGTCAAGTCTCTCGTCAGTCTGTAGTAGACGCATAAAAAAATAATTTATTGTCACCAGGATAACGTTGCTCGTTACTGATAAGATAAAAATACAATAAGTGAAAGCATGTAGGATGATTTCGAACACTTATTGAAAATAAACGTCATCGTTCATTACATAATGATAATTTGCATTGTCACTCGCAAAAGCTCTGCTATTCATAAATTATTCACACACGGCGATAGCATCTATGTCTATTTTGTATTTTGCACGGCCACTCACAAAATACCAACCACTGATAAAATATTACCCATCTGTGATTGGATCTACGATTGCTTTGCAACCGCCACTCATAAAATGCCGCGCCCAAAATCACAAAAATCGCTCCATCTCTCCATCAATGACTGCGTCTAAGTTAACCTTAGGGCGCCACACATAAAAAACGACACCAACTATAAAATACTCTCCATCGATGATTGCACCTACAATCATCAGCATAGCCACTCGTAAAATTTCCACCAGTTATATGTATATAAAACTCTTCATCGGTGCTTCCCAGGGTGTATTCTGGAGGGCAATTTCCCCGCCAAAATATATATGGACATCACCCACCCACGGGTAGTCTCGAATGTCCTTTGCGCAGTTGGGGCCGCAGTTCCTGCAGACGAGGTTAGTTTGTCGAGGTAAGTAGGTTCCCTATACTTCTTGTTTTCTTCAAGGTGAGCCACTCTATGGTGATAAGCGACTCATGCCATGAGACTTCAATTTGATCCCGTGTGTGTGGAGGGGGAAGGGGGGCGAAGAAGAGACCTTCTGCACGGCTATTTCTACCGTCTTCTTGTCTTTTTTTTCTTTGTTTTCTTTGTACTGTGCCGCTTGGCGGAGCGAACAGTTGTCCCGTATAGGGTTAAACATGTTTTACACCTTATTTTCCTGCCAGAAGTAGTGCACTGGCCACTTTATGACCGGCAACACTAATCTGAGTGCACATGAAACCCAAGACCTTCCTGCAGAAAAGCCGAGAGAAAATTCACGAAAAATCCATGGGGATGGGACTAGTATTGCCGCGCAAAGAACCCTTTCACAACTATTACTGCTGTTAGTATTCTTCGTCATTGACGATGGCATCTACGATTACTTTGCACCGCAACTCGCAAAATGCCCCACCAGTCATGAAATACGATAGCATCTAAAAGTTTTTGCAACTGCCACTTATAAAATGCCCATCCAATCATAAAATACTCTCAATCGATGATAGCATTCAAAATTACTTTGAATTTCACTTCGAGAGCAGTTATCATCCACATACACCAAATCAGGATAACTTTCGCCATAGACGATCTACCATCTCGCAGCTGCCTGAACATTAGGACTCTAATCTTGATTCACTATGCAAAGGGAAATGAGAATGTAATCTATTTAGAATTTTCAGAGGCATTAGTTAAAGTTAACTACGGAACACTATTACCCAAACTCTCCAAGAGGGGTATCCATGGGACATATCCTTGGAGGATCGAAGCATTCGAGGTAAACCGAACCCAAAGTGTAATTACAGATAATTAAAATGTCCAAACGAGAGCCGGTAGTAAGAGAAGTCTCACAAGGTACTGTGCTTGGTCCAATACTGTTGCTTTTCATAATAAATGACATCAGGTACCAATACAAATTTCCCGTTCCCACATCGTTTGCGGACGCCCACGAATACGAGCATCGGTACAGGCAGCTACAGACATACGGCCAGTGCAATTAGATTTAAATAACATTTTTCGTTGGTCATCGGACAACAACATAACCTTCAACGAAACAATACTCATGTTATTACGATATGGGTTGACTCTTTCCTTAGAGAATTAACATCCTACACAACGAGGGATGGGTGCGACATCAAATGAAGGGAAGTTTTAAGAGAATTTAGAGTGAGAATGTACGATAATGCCACTTTTGAGGATCACGTGGCTTGTGTTGTTATGATAGAAAAGATATGGAGAGAATGGGGGCTTCGAACATTCTTTTCACGAGAGGAAGACACGATGTTTACTTTATGGAAATAACTGGTATGACCGAGGTAGAATACTGTTCGTAGATCAGTTCGAGGTTATTCAATGATCATTCAATGCTAAAATTTGATGCATTCAAGACTTAAGACATCAGGAAAGGCTTGCACACCTTCAAATGTATTAAATTCAACGGAGATTCAAGCACTTCACGATCACAGATGTTTGAAAAATTCTAGAAGGAATAACGATCAATGTCAATGGGCGGATACTTGCCAGACACTAAGACCGTATTTGTGGGAGGGGTGAAGTGTGAATTCCGATCAGAAACAGTGGTGATACCATATCCACAAAGTATTCTAACAGCTTCACTATCCGGGGTGCGCGGTTGTTCAACAAATTGCTATGTCACATTAGAAAAGCCACCGGTATTGACGTTGTCAGCAGGTTTAAAAAACTTACTGGACGCATTCTTACTGAAATGCTAGACAAACCAACTGTGCGGCTACGTAGAATGTGGGAATAACTCGCTACTAGCCCTTCCCATGATCACAGAATGTAGCATCACCTTTGCACAAGATATGAACAGTGTGCGTAACACCACCTGGACCTCTTCGAAGAATTATCAAGGGATCATCAAGTTAGGGTAAGGTATCGCGAGTGACAAATACAGCAGTAATTAAAAAATTCTCTCCATCCGTGATTGCATCTACGACTGCTTTGCACGACCACTTGCAAAATGCCTCACCGATAGCAAAATACTCCGAATCGATGATAGCATCTAAGATTATTTTCACCGCAACTTGCAAACTGCTCCGCCAAGCATAAAAGGAACTCCGCCGCTAATTACATTCAAGATAACTTTGCGTCAGCTACCATCTTCGATCGCGTCGCATCAAAAGGCGCAGAGACTAACGCGTGACTGCACTTGCATCTAATGCCATCAAAAGTTTAAATTAGCGGCATTAAGCTGCGGTCTCCCTAAGATGGAATTCCAGAGAAACCTGCAACTACGTCTTTCCATACTATATATCCCCTCAGATTTAGAAAAAAACGCCATACTTTTGGAAGAAGACTTGAGATATAGGTTTTCAAAGTTTTTCCAATTTCAAGGTTTCCAAGTTAAATTATAGTAAGTGATTCAAAATGAACGACATAGCCATAACTGACCGGTCATCTTCAGCTGTTGCTGAAATTTTGAATTTCAAGATTTCCAAATTAAATTATAATAAATGATTCAAAATGAACGAAATAGCAATAATTGACCGGTCATCATGAGCTGTTGCTAATTTTTTTAGACTATGTGCTGCTAGCAACTGCAGCTGCTCGGTTAAGATAAGTCGCGATAGTAATACAATATTTTATGTTGAATAAATATAAGAATTGCTTGACTAAAATTATCCGTTCGTTAAATTTAGCCCAAGTAATGTATACCTCAAGTGGTGTATTTTTCGTTACCTGATTAGTTAAAACCGAGTAGCAACGGGATTGTTTTATTTTGTAACGTAACCTATGAAATTGACATTATATATTCTGTAGATAATTATCTTCGCCAAGGAGGTCACGTTTTCGTTGAGTTTGTCAGTCTGTCTCTTTGTTTCTTTGTCTGTCTCCTTGTCTGTCACAAGATAACTGCAACAGCTATGGACGGATCTTTACGAAATTTAGAGGGATAATTAGGTATGCTAAGAGTAACAGATGATTAACTTTGGTGAAGACCCGTTCAACCGTTTATTTGTCTGCCTCTTTTTCTTAGTGCTATAACTCAAAAAGTTATGAACGGAATTTCATGAAATTTATGTGAGTTGTTAGGTATATTACGAGGAGTAAATGACCAAATTTTTGTGATGATATATGCTTGTTCTTTTGTTTGATTGTCTCTGTGTTTGATTTATAGTTTGTTAGCAAAATAACTCAAGACCTCATCAGCGGATCGTTATGGTATTCACAGGAATTGTTAGACATGGTACAAGACAAATATAATAAAATTTTAGTGATGATGGATTGATTTGTTTTATGTGTTTGACGAATGTTTGTCAGCACCTTAACTCGGAAAGTTGAAAATGGATTTTCAAGAAGATTAAAGAAGCTGTTATTACTGTCAAAAGGCACAAATGACCAGATTTTGGTACCGATAAAAAGAACTTCATAGCATCAAAACCAATTTGAATTTTTTTACATTGCCTAGCTTGGCGGAGGTATGCGCACTTAGCGTGTCCTAGTTTGGAATGCTTTCATTAGGTGATTTAAATTAAATTATTATCAATATTATTACATTTCTGAAAAGGGTACGCCACACAGAGCATATAATTTAAAGACACAAAAACGGTGCTTCTATGTACGGATAGTGGATTAAATAATTATATTCAGTGCTCTAGATACGTGCTTCATCTATTGCCTGAGAAGCCATGGTGGCGCTCGATTAAGATGCGCAGTAACAGAGACGAAACTACTGAAGACTTCAACAGCATTCGCTATATCTATACGCCATACACTAGTTGAAGTATAACTCCCTTCGACATACTATATGGTCCATTTCAAAGGATGTGCAGGTTAGGTAAGGTTAGTTAAGAATAGGTTAGACTAGATGAGAATGGGATGAGTTCAGCTGGAATAGATGACTAACCTAACTAATACATTGTCACGCATACAATGGACATGTTTGACTGGGTCGTTAAACTCGATCTAAGTCAAGCTCGCTTGACTTAACTTGTCCGGAACTGCAGATAGGAGCTTTGGCTTTGTCACTCAGAATCGTGTTGTAGGTGCAAGAAGCAGCGCGAGTATGTTGAACCGACTTACTGTAAATCTCAGTGTTAGGGAGTGAGATTAAATTCATGGAAGTCTCACAGGCAACTTAGAGTTAACGACTGAAACTTATACCAAGTCGAAGCCAGGGGATCTGTCTGAAGATCCGGACAAGTCTAGCCTAAAAGGCTTCATTTGGCTGCGCAGTCGAGCACGTCCTATACCTGAATCTGAGGTAGGCCACTCGAGCACGTCCTATACCTGAATCTAAGGTAGGCCACTCGAGCACGTCCTATACCTGAATCTGAGGTAGGCAACTCGAGCACGTCCTATACCTGAATCTAAGGTAGGCCACTCGAGCACGTCCTATACCTGAATCTGAGGTAGGCCACTCGAGCACGTCCTATACCTGAATCTGAGGTAGGCCACTCGAGCACGTCCTATACCTGAATCTGAGGTAGGCCACTCGAGCACGTCCTATACCTGAATCTAAGGTAGGCCACTCGAGCACGTCCTATACCTGAATCTGAGGTAGGCCACTCGAGCACGTCCTATACCTGGATCTGAGTTAGGCCACCCACTAGACCGGCTCACTTCTAGAAAACCACGAAAACTCATTTGACCCACTATAGTTCAGATCTTTTTTATGTAGGTACATGTACAAGTCTATAAAGAGTATATAGATATAGCCTTCGACCGAATGAACTCGAAATAATCTACAATAAGTACGCAGCATCAGCCCTGCAAAATCCGAGACTCAAAACGACTCCCAGCATGATATATATTTGCGTCTGTATTGCGTGTAAACGTACCAGAGGAGTCAGGGGAGGTACGGACGCGATTTAATAGTACGGTAGCGTGTTTGTGTTTGCGAGATTATTCTGCGTACCTTGATCGTGGCCTCGTATCTCGAAGGGGAGTCTAACATCAAAATTCAGAGGAAAAGGAAAAGTTATTAGCATTTTCCAGTCTGGACTTCCCATTGAGCAGCTGCGACTGAGCCAATCCCTCGATCCCTTCGCTGCTGAATAGCGAAGCCTCATCAGTTGTGTAGTGTTCTCACTATTCTCTGAACTATACTTGAATAATTCAGCCAAAAATATGATAATAAAGTTGACAGAATACTTAGCAGCACCTAGTCATTTATTCTAGTGGATATAAGCCACGTGAGTGCTTCACAAGGCCTGCAGTATATAGCTAGCTCGGCACTGCGGACGAGCACCGTATCGACATGTTCATCCGATGCTGTCGATAGCACTTAGTATAATGAGTCTATATTTCTTTTGTTTCTTCATAAAGGACAGAGGTACTATACATCGTGTGCTGTGATTCATCAGCACACTGTCAGCAGGAATGCACCAAAGACGATGACGGAATTACACAAATCCTTTATCAGTGAACAGAATAATAGCTTTACTTGTTCGGAAAGCGACTCACCCGTGGATAAATTGTAATTTACGTCGCCAAGGATCAATACAAATGCTTTTCAGTGTATTTTCAGGCATGTGAGTAATGCAAAACCAGTCAAGCAATGTCTGTTAAATCACATATTAACATCAAACACGCAGCTTTGTCTACACCAAGATTATAATTTTAATAATGTGTTACAAAAAACTACATCGATAGTGCTCGCGTGGCTTGACCATGCAATGTAAAATCTAGTCCTGTGGAAAGGGCTAACACCGAACACGCTGCGTTATCCACGCCGAAAATTCTCGGCATTTCGTTGAAATTGCTGATAGTTTTTGTCTGCGATATGATTTGGGTAATATCAATCCAGTAACAGTGACTTAAACCAAGAGCATCTTCTCATAGAAGGCATTAAATCTTTCACAATTTATAAAAGTTTTAAGAATCATTCATAGGTAATTTGAGTAGTACAGAATCAGTACACTGCAAATCGCGTAGTAAAACAGGCCCTGGAGTAAATACTGCTTGGCCTACATGCACAAAGAAACCTTATGTTTTGTAGAAAGAGCAATGAAAACTCTGTTTCGGGTTGATTTATGTAAGACCAGTCTGGTATAAGCTGCGAAAAACAACTTCATTACATACTTTAAGCCAACATCTCATTTTATTTTAGACAAAAGGCACATCACGTTTCAGTGACGCAGAAGTCTCCATGGTGACGTCACGTGCGACATTTCGAGCACCCGTCTCTATGCCCCACGCACTCCACGTACGCACAGGCTGGTCGATACCAGTTGAGTGATTGCTAGATCGCATCACGGTTTGTTGGCTTCTCCACAACCAGGGCTTCTTCTGTTAGAAATATTCAGGCAAAATCGGTACAAGACTGGGAGTTTCTACAAGCGAGGGTGTTCTGTATGGTAGTCATGCTTAGCGAGCGGTTATGAAGGAAGGAAAGAAATTTTTTGCTGAATATTCAATAAGTAACAGTTTTTCTGTCTTCCAGCCTGTCAGCCGGAGGCTATATATACGATGCTGCGTGTAGTGTTAACGTATCAGTCGTAACAGTCTTCATGAACAGCATCACTGCATCTTTTAGCACTTCTGCCGGAAGATGCGACGCAGCATATAATGCCAACATGTCAATCGCTTCAACCATGAGAGCCGTAAAAATGACGCCTTTTGAGACCCAACTTTATAAACTTGTTAAGCTCTATCAATAAAAACGGCGAGGCTGCACCATTCATACTAGAACTTTGCACTTCTTTCTGTATCAATGTGAAACCTGATGCAAAAGCTGAACTCCTCTAATTAACAGTTTCGCGACAGCCAAGCTCCAAATACCAGGCTCGTAAGGCGAATTTAATTCCACGTAGGCACCCAAAAATTAAATATAAAAATTTCATAAAGTTTTGCTCAGACTTTGGCTAGATGAGGCATACTTGCTATGCAGGCGTTGAGGCAGCAGAGTTCGGGCGGGCATTGACAGTCGCGGGACTTCATATTCGCTGGCAGCGGATTATGCAAATACATTAAAATTCAATCTCCATACATCACAAAATACGACTCGCCCTAAAACATCAATGAGAAATTGCTTACGAAAAGTATGTGGTCAGTGAGATAGCAAATAAGTTGTATGTTGGCGGTGGTGATACTCATACATCCTGAAGTTCAAAACGGGTAAAATTTACTTTGGAGGAAACACGTGTGTAATTCACAGTCATGCCGAAAGGAACCTCAGGTTTCTTTAAATAAATTATTAGATTTCATAGAGCCCAAGACCACATATGGTCTTTCCAGTTAGCAGTGCTCATCTTAGGGAAATATTTAAATTTGCCAGGAGAGAGGCTCCTGTGAATTTCACAATCGAATGAATGTTTTATTTTTTGTAATGTTATACCAAATGGAACAACACACGTTAGGAAGCGTTATAGTGGCATAATTAAAAATGCTTTGTTACGAATCACATTCTTGTTTGAGCCTATGCGGGAACTTTGCGCTCTAACCCTCTCCTACATACACTGTACTCTTTCGCTACAAGCTTAATTTTCGCTGTCTATATTCCCATAAGAGAAAGAAGCCTAGTAGGGAGGTTGCGAAGCCGGAGTAAGCTAAGATCAAATGTTTATTCGTTTTGGCCCATTTCATCTTTCCAGCTGGTAGCACGGCCACCACTGGTTTCATTGTTTCCCTAGAGTCTCCCTAAAATAAAAACGGAAAATTGTTAAAGAAAAATACGCATTCAATGCACTGGCGAATGCACGGTGCAATAGCTCGTATTCTTTTTGAATGCTTAGGAAGGTTAGAATATTTTTAAGCGGGTACACCTGAAATCGAATTTGCTCTACAGCAATATCTGCTTTTTCATGTTGCTATTCCAAACATATCCGTAACGCTCTCTGGCTTTGTAGCATATAGCCAAAACTTGAGGGAACGATTCGGATACATTTGCCCATGAGCATGTGATCTCGTGTACATTGTATGAGATACTAAAGCCCTGGTGCCAATTGTGGGTCTCCTAAAAGGTATTTTTCCTCATGCCTTTTAGACTTAATTGACAAAAAAAAAAAAAGACACTGGATTACTCGCAACTTTGGGCAGTACAAGAAACAATTGTTTCTCGCACATTTCTGAAAAAGCAACAGGCAAAAACCTATATTGGATTACTTGTAACGTTAAGCAACACGAGAAACGAAAGTTTTTCCACTTCTCTGATAAACTAAAGAGTAAAAAAGTTATGTTTGACAACTAGCAGCCGTCAGTAACACGTGTACAAAATGGACTCAGATTCTGATCATCGTTGAAGAATGCACATTGTACCGGGCTTTGCAAAAGACCTGACCTGTTTTGTATTTTTAAAGTGTGAAACTATTTTCCAACACTTGATAAAATTTATTGACAATGACTCATTCCTTAACTATTTTAGATAATATAATAGTTGGTAACAGTGCTCATTTTTATACATTGTTGGTAATGGAAACAAAAAAGGATAAAGATAGCAGCTCTCCTTCACGCTGGTCACCAGAAGGCGGACATTGTTAGGTTGCAAAATGTCAGTTTATCAACGGTGAAATGGGTTGAAAACCGCCTTAAGAATAATGAAAGCCTCAAAAATCGAAAAGCCTTTGAAAATGATCCGAAACTCAAAATGACTGAATTTGCAAAGAAGAAGAAGAAGATTTCTTTTTCAACCGTGTCAAGAGCTGTAAAGAGAGAAGGTGGAAGGAGCTTAAAGCGTCAGAAAAGACCGCTGCTAACTGCTGACATGGTTAAAAAGCGCCAAGAGCGATGTTCCCGCCTTCTTAACGACTTGAAAAGTCATGGAAATCGAGTCATCATT
>LQNS02278182.1:3350917-3364952 GCA_001587735.2 Parhyale hawaiensis
CCCTGCTCGCAGCTTGGTGCGGTCGCTCTTTGTGCAGGACAGACTTTCTTCCCCCATGACTGTACATGTTCTTTTTCTTCCCGCCCTATTATAATGACTACAACTGTACCATTCGTCACAACCATGGCTGACACTTTCCCCCTCGACTGGATTCGCCCGTTTTTCCTCCGCTTCCCGTGCCGCTCGACGCTTATATGAGGACCCCATAGCGCACCGTGGTCATTAGCCCTCTAGGTCTCACCCTGCTAACACCACCACAATTTACGTCTCCTTAAATAAAAAAATTTTTGTTAGGTATCCATTAAAGATTTTATTAGGTTTTTGAAAATGGGAGAAGTCTTCCGAAACGTCAAATTTTAATTAGTTCGTGTTAAATCTTGTTTTCTTCCATTATAAACAAAGCTTTTGCGAACTTCGGATGGCAAATTATTAAAACAGGTCAGGACTTTTGCAAAGCCCGGTATACAATTACCTCTGCAGAATTTCTGGACGCCCTAGAAGTTGTTTCACAAATTTAACATCTGGGACAGCCAAAAATTCTGTTAGGGTGAGTGGTCTAGTGTGTCGCGTCCCTTCTATCTAGTGTATTTCAGTGTCAAGTCAGGATTTTCAGAAGGGGTCCACTTTAACTGCTACAAAGTTGAAAAAAGTGATTTTGTAGTGTGGACCATTAATGCATTTTCTGCTTTAGCGGAAATTCCACAGGGATATTGAAGAACAAAGAGAGGAAATGAATATGAAAATGCAATTCGAAATATTCTCTTTTTATCGCTTTCTTCATGACTCATGCCCGGCGGTGCTGGCTGTCGTAGTATTGGGATGCTTCACTTCTCGCATAATTCCTAGTATTGAATTTTGCAGTTAGCGTCCTTGTATTGAATGTGCGAGCCTCGTATGTGATAGTAGTAATTCTGAGGAACCAAAAAACTAGGTCTCATCTTCTCTCTGAGAATGGACCTCACGTCATTCTATTGGCTGTTCGATGTTTCTTCTAATCTAAAGCGAAAATGAACATTGCAAAATATAAGGACTGAATATGTTACACGTACACACGTGACTGACGGTACTGCTGTGGTAATTCAATAAAAAGAGAATTAAAGTGTTACTTTCTGAATATGTTATGTTATGGATATATTTTGTTATACGTTACCGGAGACTCACAGGACTAACAACACTGAAAATATGTATATTAGTTGAACAAAGAGAGAATTAAAGAGCTATACTCACGTATGATATCATGGGAAGTCCGAACGCAGCAGCCATCTTCGCTTCATGTACACACGTCTCCTGAGGTCCGACATACACCGAGATGTTCGTAGTCCAAAGACGAGCAGTCTGCAGGATGCTCAGTCGTTCTCGGCCGTAGGTTTCTGCCACTTGGACTGTGAGGCGGTGCCCGCCGACTAGCGAGTGGTTCGTGTTGATCTGTGAACCGAGACATAGGCAAGGATACTACATGCATGTATTCATGTATGTCCAAGGTTTTTACTGCACTGCCCAAAGGAAAGCGGAATTATAGCTACTATGCATGGAGGGTATTTCATGTTGACCTAAATTCGTACGCTGGAGGTATTTCTAGACTTATTCATTGCCAAAAGCAGATTATGAGTAACTTGCACTTAGAGTAGTTCAAGTCGATCTGTAAACAAAGGGGCGAGCAATAACAATATTCCCACACAAAATTTATTTATTTAGGTGAAAACAAATCTCTACACTGATCCATAATTTCGGACCTAAACACTAAATTAATACAGGGTTTTAAAATTTCTTTCATATGAACCTTGTAGCAGTACGTAGAAATTTACTAAGGCAATTTTAAACAAGCACTTCCGCTGTTGATACTGTTCGACCCAGGCGTATTGTAATTAATACATTCTGAAGTATACTGGTATGTTCAAATGACATTTTTAGCCAATCCTTCTATCGTTGAAGAGAGTTGATTTGGTCGGTTTCAATTCTGATAGCCAGTTACTGTTTCTCATCACTGGTCGACAAAGGCTTAGATTTCAGTACATTTTAAATATTGAACTACTTAGGTGTGTTCGTGCTTGCAACTGTGAAATTTTTCTTATGGGTTCAAACTACACCAAAAACCTACGGTTTTAATTGATAATGTGAAATAAAGATTTACATTTATTATTGTACAGAGACTGGATTGTAGCTTATCTTTCGCTAGCACAAGCCATAGATACATACAACAAAAATTCTGCTCGAGCCTGTAGACGGGGGAGGGGGCAATAAACACTTCTCAAACAACTTTTAAAATTTCCAGTAGGAGCAATGTTTTACAGGTTAAAACATGTTAACAGATGTCTGTGATATTTAGAGAATAAATTGCAGGGTTTCGTCATTCTTACAAGTCACAGAGTCTAGAGAGGTTGTGGTTCAAAATTTTTTTTCGACTGATAGGAATGATAATCTTAGAGATAGGAGCAAAAAAAATATTTGATTACACTCGAGTGGAAGCCGATAAAATTTACTGAAGCAATACAATGAGCTTATGAAGGCCGATCACCATGGAGAGCCGTCGTTGTTTATGATTGGTTAAGCGGTGTTAAGGAAGGCTGAGAACAACTTGAAGATGATCCACGAGGAGGGAGACCCAAGAACCATCTCAAGAACTCGAGAAAACATTCAGCTTGTGAGTAATCTGGTCATTGAAGATGGACGAATGATCGTTGATGAAGTTGCTAACCTCTCATATCTAGTCCCAATTTAGCACCCATCAAATTATTTCTTTTCGAAAACTAAAATAACATCTGAAAAAGACTCGTTTCTTTTCTCTTTTTTGCTTAAAGAAGCAAAGAAACCGGTTAGAACTGAGTGTCAACAACTGCCCCAGTAGTTTTACAAAGATGAATTTACCGATGGATTCACAAGTTACAATACTATATAGATAAGAACGGGTCATATATATATATATATATATATATATATATATATATATATATATATATATATATATATATATATGCATGCAGAAAAATAATTACATAATCTAAAAAAAAAAAACTTTTTAGAGCATTTGTCTGAGAACTTTTTGAACGCCCCTCGTATGTATAATTTAAATATCTATGTCTTTTGTCTTAGTGCAATTAAATAGCGGATGCTTCTATTTAGCTCAGTACTGTATTAGGCCCTGCACTACACCATAGTATGAGATACTGTCTAAGTCAACAAAGAGCTCGAAATTTAATAGAGGCTCTTTACATGAACTCTATCTCCCTTGAACAACTTCCCCAGTCTTCACATCGATCACATTCAGTCCATCCAAACTGGCGACAAACTACGCCAAATATTTAAATGAGTTAGCTGTTTCCGACAGCCTACCGCGAGCATCAAATTCATTCATTTATCGTCCTGTCACTCCCACTCTTCACGCAATTCATCATGCTGCTCCAAAGTTTATTTTTCGCTTCAGCAATGAAAGACACAACAAAATTTGTCACCCACGCTGGCAGTGTGAGAGACGATCATCGCCCACGCAGAGGACAAGTGCATAACAATTTGTAAGTTTTATCTAAGGGTGATGAAACTCGCCACTGAAATAAGGTTATTATCAGCCCACAAGCTCGGCATCAACAGCAACGTCACTGCTAAGTAGTTATTTCTATTTGCAAACATACGCGAGGGGTGCATCAATATTACTGACCCTCCACACAATGGCATAGCTGGAGATGTTTCTGTTGTAACTGCAGTAATGATAACGTATGTGTTTATCATGTCCGTAGAGATTAAACTAATACCAGAAATCAGTATTTTTTTGCGCCTAATGCACTCCGTTGTTCATTATTGGTGCCGCGAACGGCAACCACGGAGGTTAGGTACTTGTCATTCACCCTTTATGTGCAAAGAACAGGGTAGAAAAACAAGATTTCGTTCTAAAATAATACCGTTATTTGTTTGCGTGCATCACGCTAGCAGTACAACATTATCAACAACGCAATATTCATTGGATAACCAGAACGTTTTCGGGATTATGTCAGAGGTGATCGGTTGTGTTCACTGACGAGACATTTAAGATGTAACTACAGCTCACATTAGATGTTGCAAAACTGCGTAATACATTTAATTACAGCTCGCTTTAAATTTCGTAGCATAGCGTAATACACCCAGCTGCAGTACACATTAGATATCATAGAATAGTTTAAGACACCCAATTAAGTGGTGGAAAAGTTGAACTATTTCAAGAGTAAGAACTGCTTTATTTCTTTATAAAAAAGTAGTTCCTACTCTTGAAATATTTTAACATCTCTACTACTTAATAGGATCACTTAAACTATTCTAAATACCGTCTAATATTCACAGCTCCTTGGGCGTGTTCGATTCGCCTACTTCGACAGAGATATTCTAATCCGATTACAGTCACTTTCCCCGGTGTTTAATCCTCAGCTTCGGAGTTACGTTTCAAGCGAGTTCTATGAGTTAATAGCAAAATAAATATTCTTGAGACGTCCAAAAACTTATTCATGCAGTCACACCTATATAGAGGACGCTTATTTGATGGGCGCGGCTTTTTGCCACTTTTTAACTAGTGTAGTAGCATTGATGACGTCGCATGCTCAATGCCATTCGTGTCTGCCGGTGTAGGCTGAGTGTATCTAGTTATTCTCATTGTACGTGGCCACCAATATTTGTGACTGGGCCTAATTACTAGGTTGAATTTTGGCTACTTTGTTTGTACTTGTGAGCTTGTAAGCGTATTTTGTGAACCCATTGTGTTCTTAATAAAAGCTATTTATTATTAAAAAAAAGGCTAGATGAGAAGTAAAGGCCCAAGCTGTTAATTAACGTCCAGTACTGCCCAAATAAGACCGGTTTAAATGACATCATCACTGGTAGTGAATTTCTGACGTCACTACATGAATCCGCGTCCGGCAAAGACTTTACGCCGCTGTAGTTTGGTAGGCAAACTAACAGAATATTTCGGACGCCCTAGAAGCTCACTTACAATAATTTTAGCCTAGGATGGCCAAGAGTTCAGCTAAGGTAAGTTAAATAAAATGCGGAGGAAATTGTACCCACTGACATGTCTACGAATGAAGGTATAAAATGGCCCGGGGTTAATTGTGCAACACGTACGAAGGAAATTTTACTCACAGATTGACGTAGTGTTTACATGGAGGCCTTAGTTAATTTCATCTTACACCAAATGCAAAGGTAATTGTGTCTATTAAATATCCTTGCTGTCCGCCACTGACGTGTGTAAAAGGTGACCTTGGTTTATTATGCATCAAATATAGAGACAACTGTGCCTACGGAACCTACACAGAATGTCCTCGGGTTACTATGCAACATTTAGAAAAGAAGTTGTACCTACTGACTCCAGTACAATTAAGAAGCGCCCTCATGATACTGCAACGAGCCAAAAGCATCGTGACTTTCTTGTGCTGAGATAGGCTACATTGAAGATCAAAGCTCGATGTTTTTTGAAACAATTTCTCAGACTTCCTTTCTGTGGCTTCGGCTTTTGATCAGCAGTCCGAAAATATTACCCGCCTAGGGTGAGGCGTCAAACAACAATGCAGAGCTATTCTTGTAACTTCCATTCGAAGCAGACGTCCACAACATTCCAGATATAACTCGCACCGAAACCACAACAAAAATTCAGTCCGCAGTCTGAGAAATGTAACAGCCAAGTCCCGTCTAAAGACACAATAATAGAAATCAAGCTTTTCATGCACTTAAGTTTACCTTCAGCCATAGGCTGAAGAAACTATGGAGGAAAAGTACTATATACTATATACCTATATATACCTATATACTATAGGTTTTCGTCGAATTTTTCTGGCTGTCTCTTTGTCTGAAATTTACAGGGATTGTTAGGTATGTTAGGAGGAACAGATAATTAACTTTTGGTGAAGATCCGTCCATACGTTAGTTTGTTTACTAATTGTTTGTTTGTACTAATTGTTTACTAATTTTTTAATACGATAACTCAAAAAGTTACGGACGGATTTTGGTGAAATTTACATGAGTTGTTAGGTATATTAGAAGAGTAAATGACCAAGTTTTTGGAGTGATCTGTTCGTTCATTCGTTCGTTAGTCACTGTTTCTAATTTTATGCTTGTCAGCACAATAACTAAAAAAGTTATGAATGGATTTTTATGAAATTTATAAGAACTGTTAGTAATATTAAAAGACATAAATAATTAAATTTTGGTGCTGACCGGTTTGTTCGTTTGTACGTTTGACTCATGTTTGTTATAATGTTTGTTAGCAGCATAACTCAAAAAGTTAAGAACGGATCTTTACAAAAATTGAAAAAAACTGTTAACGCTAACAAAAGGCATAAATGGCTAGATTTTGGATTTGATACAAAGAAAATTATGGTTTTAAAGCCAAATTCAATTTTTAGTTACCGTTGCCTCATTTGGCGGAGGTATGCGCTCTCATAGTACTCTAGTTACACATGTTTTTGTCGGATATAGTAACTGGTTGAGAAACTTGGATAGAGTTACTAGCAGTTTACTATTTTAGTTTGTTAATCTCATGGAGCTTCCTCCATTCCAACGGTGCCAGACTAGTGCATTTTAATAATAAGAAGTCGGAGAAGAATGAGGATTTGCACGTACATCAACAGCCTGCCGTGGGCAGGGGAAGGGAGGGCTGTATAGGCTACGGAGTGAGTGTGTGTGCCAGTGTACTGTCTCTACGAGCGCGGTGTTTGTTGTTCTGAGAAGTTGTGCTATGCTGCCGGCTGTGGATTGCTGCAAGAACTCTAATTTCTTCCGGGAAGGAGGTTATGTTTTTTGTCGGCGTTAGTTTGTGTTTGCCTGCCTGTTAGTAACATAATAGCCTCCGCCAAAGAGGTAATATTTTTGTCGTAGTTTCTTTGTCTGTCACCAAGATAACTGAAAAAGTTATGGACGGATCTTTATGAAATTCAAAGCTTTTTTTAAGTAGTATTTATTAGGAGGAACAGATAATTAATTTTTCGTGAATATCCGTTCAGCTATTTGTTTGTCTACCTGTTTTTCTAGGCAACATCAAAAGTTTACGAACGGATCTTCATAAAAATTGCAGGAAACGATTGGACGCAACGACGAGTAAATGACCAAATATTTGTGATGAACTGTTAGTCCGTCAATCTCTTTGTTTCAACATTTTTTTTTGTTTGTCACTAACATATATCTAAAACTTAGGAACGGATAAGCATTGAAAGTGTAGGAACTGCTTGTAAATTTATCGTTTTGTTTACCACAACATAACTCAAAAAGTAGGGGACGGATCTTCAAGAAACTTACAGGAACTGGTAGGGTTGTTACGAGGACCAGCTGACCAAATTTTGGTGACGAGGAACGCAAATACTAGATTCAGGAACAATTTGAATTTTTTGTTAACATTGCGTTGCCTAGTGGAGGTATGCGCTTTCAGAGTGTTTCTCTAGTTCAAAAGTTATGGACGGATTTCGACGAAATTTACAGGAACTACTGGAAATGTCAGCATGAACAGATGATTAAATATTGGCGATGATTCCTTGCGTTTTCCTATGAGCTTGTTTACCCGACCGTTAGCCACATAACTGAAACAGTAATAGATGGATCTCTGTGAAATTGACAGGAACTATTGCGAATGCCACAAAGACACGACGAACAAATTTTGGTGGTGATCTGCAAGTCTGTTTGTCAGTTTGTCTTCCAGCATGACATTGCTTGGAGGAGGTTTGTTCTCTCGGAGCGCAGCTGTAGTTCTTCGTGCGTTTGCCCGCCGACGTGCGGCCGAAAGCAGACAAGTCTGTTGGGACACCTACCCTAACATTAAAGACAATCCCAGCTATACGATTTTAAGCTTTTGGGACGGCCATAAACTTTGGTTAGGGAAGTTGTGGTATTCCCTGCTCGCCCAAAACTAGCGATCTCTTTGCAATTATTATTTTTTGTGCTAACTGTTTTCACAGTATTTACCGTCAAGAGCTATAGGCCACGCGTGCTAATTCTTGTCCCCTACGCCTTTAAGGCTATCAGTGTTTTTTGGCCCCTAGAAGAAGTGCAGTGATGTCATGTAACATGTTTCTGCATAGGCCTGCTTGGAGAGCTGGGGCGGAAGTATGTCAGCAACTTTGGTGTTATAAGTTTCTCTGCATTGAGGCCTTGTTTTGGATGCCTTGCAACTCGCGAGCCTTCGGCGTTATAAGGCCACGATTTTAAGCCAACCACTGAGCCTCTTCATAAAAAAATCCTCGCAGTTCTTAAACAAAAGGTGAGAATTTACTGCTGGAAACAAAATTCCTGTAATTACAGTAACAGCTGAAAAGGCCGAAGGGCCGCTAACTGTGAGACCTACAACAAACAAATGGATCAGCACTACTGGCTGTAAAACCCCTCAAAAAGTCTGCAGATTGAAGGGCAGATTAAACTAAATATCAGAAATTCTGCTCTAGGGTTGGGTCCTGCTCTTCTTAAATGTAAAATTAACGCAAAAATGGTAACTGAGTTGTTAATAAAGATATTGTTATTATAGCTTCCAGCGTGCTTCGTTTGATAAGCAAAACTTTCGTTAGTTCAGCCTCCTAGAGGAGAGAATCCTATTCGATGAACTAGGTACAACCAAACTTGAAACTACGCAATGAATAAAATTTGAGCAGAATGTGAGCATGTTAAACTGAACAGGATTGGGACATATCCTTAATTTCTATCGCTAAGGAAAACGACTCACATTCTCCTCAACCAGAGAGAGGCACACCGATATCAACCGTCAGGACTCACCTCGTCCACAGCCAGGGTGAGGGCTCCCGATATCAACAGCCCCGGACGTTTGTATTCCTGATCATCCTGCAATCTGTCCGAGCCCGTTAGGTAACCGATCGTAAAGTTCCTGGGAACGCTCAGATCAAGGACCTCCTTCACCAGCAAAGGGGGGATGTTGCCGGTGTCAGATCCCACGGTGCCTTCTGCGCCCCTGATATTTGAGCCATTTCCGGCAGCCATAACACTGGCTGAGGTGGCGTGCAGTCGCGCATATTGCATCAGCTCGCTGACAGGATCTTTGGAATTCAGCGCCGCAGTCAAAAACGGGGACGTTTGTTCGTTGAGTTTAGGTTGTTTGGCTACTGGCACGGCAGCTTGAGGAGGCAGAGCTGCTGAGCCGTCCAAAATGAAAACCAAAGTCGCTATGAACTGCAACAACGTCGGCCGAAGAGCTGCCATCTCTGAAGATACTTTCAGCGTCGTCGTAGCTTCCTGGAACAAAAATAATATTGCTTATTTTCGTTTGGAACGTTGGTTATTTTGTAGAATTTATTTTTGCATCAAGTCTTAAATGAAGGCTAAAGTCAATGTGTCATACGGCTATCATTTTTTACTTGCATATTACAGTCAGCAATATGTGACTGAAAGAGATAATTCCAATCCGGTCTACACAATGCTTGCTCAAATGTTACCAACAGCCTGAAACAGGTTAGTGAGTGAAAGGCTCCGGTAAAGCTTTTGAAACAGCACGAGAGACATGCGATTTCTCTTTCACTCATCGCTTAGTAGTCTCCAATGCTCACACACACAGACACGGAAGCCAATGGTCCACAACCCATCCAACCACTCCCCCAAGAAGAGAAGGCTCAAATGGAAGTATAGTATACGAAGAACAAACTCGGCTAGCCAGTTCCCTTTGCAAAACATACAGATTCTCTGAGCAATTCTCGCTCAGCAGTCTTTGATCTAAAATCCGGAAGGATCTTTTTGTTGCCAACGAAAGAAGTTGCTTGCGCTAGCAATCTGGAAAGCCGCTCAGAGTCTTTTTTATAAACACTGGCATGCAGGAGGATATAAAACCTCCTTGGCTTTGGTCTTTTTTCTTACAAAACTTGGCTCTCGCATGACATTAATTTTTTGTCAATCATCACGAATATACGCAGAATTGGACAGCACGTGCATGGTGATACTCGCACAAAAAAAAAATATACCCGGGTATTTTTTGCATAAAATCTGTTTATGATACCAAAGCAAAATAGGAACTTCGTAAAACTTATTAAATACATGGCCCCAGTAATTTGGCGTTCGGGATTTTTAGGATCACAAATTCCAATGGCTGATTCTTGAGAGAAGAAAGTAATTGAACTTATAGCAAAAACAAAAAAACACCACGTTAAATTCACACATTTCTCCGCATAACTTTTTGAAGCACCACACTGCAGTCTTGGCTCTTCGTCAAGTATTTTAAGGAGAACTGATGTACTATATTGCCAGGGTGGTTAACCAACTAACGCATAAAGAAACCCTTCATTCCTCTGAGACTAGCACTAATAACACCATCCAGATATAAAGGATAGTTTGCGTTAAGTTTACTCGTACATTTGGTCTACCGCTCCTACGCAAAGCATGCAGTACGGCAGAGGATGTGCGACGGCCCATGGAAAGTGGCAGCTTGGAGGGCTGGAGGCGCATGACGCAGAGTCTGGAATGCCTGGACGTGAGGCAGACGGTGCAACGCATCTGCAGATATTTTAGAGGTCACCGATCAAGTGATCACCACGGAAATAAACAAGTGTGGCGTCCCGGCATACCGGACGGCGCTTCAAAAGTGTGTCGATAACGAGGCCGATTCAGAAATAAACCGCGGGGTGAGGACGCAACGTGATTGGCGCCGTGACGTCACATTCTGTTTATAGTCCTCTGTCGTGAGTCGAAGAGGTTCTGACCAATGCCGGGGACCAAGCCATGAATTCGTACTCACAATTTGATGAAAGGATCCATATAGGCTAGCTCGCATGCTATTCACGCTACCTCATCTATGCTACTGACTCAACTGTATATAGCAACGACCCGCGAGTTACTCATCCTAGCATCAAGGAGTGCGTACGAATGCATTGTGGCCCGCCTGTACGTGATAGTGAGCTTGGTGTGTGTCCGTGCTTAGCGCCCCGGGGCGGGTGATTTCTGAGCTGACTGCTCAGTACATGTTAGAGTTCTGTCGCGTGATGTTGTACTGTGCTGTCGGCTGTTGGTTTCTGCAAGGACTCTCGTGTGCCAGATAAATTTTGACACAATACACTTGTGAGATAAACCAGCTGCCAACGGTTACTTGCGATGTTGAGGTAATTCGCTGCTACCACTCCCATTAGTCACAAGCTGCGACACAGGGTTAAAATGGGATAGTAGATCGGGGCTTTGAAAGTGTAAATAACATTACCTGAATCTTGTCTGTAGACGCTCCAGGCAACTTAAAGAAGACTCTCAGGGCAAGTATCTGATTGAACCGGGACTCTGAAAACTATCTTTACGTAATTGGTTATCCATCTAATATGATCTGAGCAGCTACAACGATACAAAAGTGAAAAAAAAAAACACAACTTTCTCCTCCCAAAAGCATTTCAATTTTGCTTTGCAGTGGGAGCCAGATCGTGTCATCCGGATGGGCATTGATTTTACAGCAGGGCAGGGGCGTGTTGTAATCACAATTTCAAAGTTATCTGTACTACACCGGGAACCCAAGCCGCTCTCATAATTATTATATCGCAGGCACAACCCTAAAAGAGGTAACGACGACTGGGACACGGGTTACGACGACGCAAGTAACCGTCCAGAAAGACCCATTTCAAATAAGGCGCTTAAAAGGGGCACAAATGAACAAATCAATTCCGGAGTGAGCAAATGAGTAAACTTACATTGAACGCCGTGCACGAAATTACGACGAATAGAGAACGCTGTTATTTATTATCTTGCAGTGTTTGTCGACAGTGGCGCCATCACAACTGCTTTCCGGTTTCGGTTACTATTTATCCGGTTGTGGTAGCCCAACTGGGTAACAATTACAAAACGCTCGTGATGTTTGAAGCATAACTGAGCGATAGACTTTACTCGAGCGAATTTAAAATCCAACAGTCCTGGTGCTCTGAAAGAAAGGAATAAAGATACACGGGAGTTTCGTGTTTACGTAATTGTCGCAGAACGAGTGGATTTACAGGAGGATGTTCCAATACTTGCTACAAATATAAGGGTATATTAGGTTTTGAACAGATTGGTAACTAGAACTCCTCGTGTCGTAAGACCCTCACCCGCGGTGGGGGCTTTTTTCAACGCAGTCATTTCTGATGAACAAAGTTAGAGCACAGCTCCGATCCCAGAGATTAGAGCTTCAATAATAACATAGGAAAAATAGAACGCCTCGTGGCGTAAGACAATCTGCTGCAGTGGAGGCAAATTCAACATCGTAATTTTTGATGACCAGCTAGGCCTAGTTTTTTGGCATGCGTCACATCTAGGTCCACCCACCAAACTCTCCGCAAAAAAATTATGAACATTGCTCAATTTCGACCACTTATTGGGTGGACAGACAAATATATATATATATACTGTAAATACAAGTATGTATATATATATATATATATACTTAAATCTTCAACGTAAACATTATCACCTCTCTCACTTGGTTCGCGCGTGAAAATAATAACACAAGTTTGAAATGCTATAGGATCCGTTCATTAAAGAACAGTTGCAGTCACAGTTCATTTACATATTTAGTTGATGACAATGCTCGGTCTTTTCCTGAAAAGTAAACGAACTTTTGTTGCTGAGGTTCGACAACAACAATTTGATGACTTCTGGTTTCATAAGTTTATTGAAAAAGGATCCAAGGATGCAGAGGAGGGTCGTGCATGGCAATTAGCAAAAGTCTAAGTTCTGTCGAATTGTTTTCAAGTTTTACCTGACGTATTGCAAAGTTTCTGTACTGTTATTACAAAGTTGCATGAACCTCGTAGTGTAACACTTGCGAAGGAAACAATGGACCTCAAAGCGTTTATATATATATATATATATTTATTATTGGCAAAAAAACTTGGTCAAGGGTGTCACCGACAGAAGAATAAAGAGGCAATCTCATATGTAAAATGGCGTACACTCCAGATCTACGAGATGAATACAATGGATTGAACTGAATGCGTGCAATGTTAAGAATGGGAAACATTGCAACTGTTCTTACGTCGCGAACTTACGTGCTACTTTCTTTAAGTTCAGGCAGATTCTTCATCCCGAAATCATTCATGATGTGTTTGGACAGAGCTTTCTTAAAATTGTCACAAAAAGAATCAACGAAAAAAAATGAAATAATAAAGTTGAGCTTAAGTGACCTTGCATTTCTGACAGGCAACCAGGAATGGGAACTAAATGAGAAATTTGATATTTTCCACGAAAAGTTATTATTTGTAGACATACATCCTTGCAGAAACATTTTACCTTGCACGTAGTATAAGAAAATAAAAAAAATATAAGTTGAAAGTTTGTCACAAAATAAGGGTGCATGCGGTATACTTGAAAAAAAAAAAAATCCACAATACGTTGATTTAAGGGATCATGTTGATGATGCAGAATGAAATAAATTGAAATAAATTGTGCAAGTTTAAGCAAGGGTTTCTGCGGTATGCATGTAAACAATAACAAATTGCTATTCAACTGAGTAAAAAATTGGGATGAACATTGAAAAAATTAGTTCTTTTTTTAAAAAAAAAGAGTTACTCCTCATAATTGAACAGTAAAGTTCATAAACCAGCATTGTTTTCACTGTACATTGATGAAGGCAAAAAAAAAAGGACAACAGACTTTCAGGAGAAAACACAGTGATACTAGGCAAAGGTCTGTACAATGATGGAGCCAGGGAAGAGCCAGCAAAGCACTTGGTATAGCGAGACGGTGAGAGATGCGCGCGATAGATTTGGTGCGCGAAGCAATTTGCATAAGAAGCGCGGCGAGAGTGAGGGAGCCAATACTAATATGCTAGCGGCGGCAGAGCGAGAGGCAGCCAATACTAATGTGCGAGCGGTAGCAGTGGGAGGAGGAGCCAATACTAATATGCTAGTGGCGGTAGAGCGAGAGGCGGCCAATACTAATGTGCGAGCGGTAGCAGTGGGAGGAGGAGCCAATGCTAGTATGGGAGCTGCGGTAGAGCGAGAGGGAGCCAATACTAATATGCTAACGGCGGCAGAGCGAGAGGCAACCAATACGAATGTGCGAGCGGTAGCAGTGGGAGGAGGAGCCAATACTAGTATATGAGCTGCGGTAGAGCGAGAGGGAGCCAATACTAATATGCTAGCGGCGGCAG